>PVLD010001896.1:0-183933 GCA_004027595.1 Dinomys branickii | reverse complement strand
TTGCCTAGCAAGCTCAGGGTCCTGAGTTCGATCCCCAGTACTACAAAAAAAAAAAAAAATCTGAAACGGGGAAACAATAGCCCGTAAGTGTTTAGGGCTGGGGATATAGCTCAGTGGAATAAGCACTTGCCTAGCAAGCGCAGGGTCCTGAGTTCGATCCCCAGTACCGGAAAAAATAAAAATAAAAAGAATAGAGTAAGGGCTGCTGTCTTTTGTGTCCTGCATTCTAACATCAGATCTAGGCTGTCATTTCAAAAGCTTGACTGAACTTGCTTTGGAAAAACTGAAGATAGAATTTTCTGATTCGTCCAAGGTGCACGGCTATGGAACTGTTCTGTGCATGTGTCCTAGGTCCATGATGGAAAAGCCACATCCACCTGCCAGGCTGAGTCGCAATGGTGTAATCTGCTGCCTTATTTTCACTAAAGTGACATAAATTTCCGTCATTCTTCATGGGGTACTGAGGGTGTAGTGGTCTCTGTCTTCATATAGCTTCCTCCACCTGAAAGGGGATGGAGGTCCCACCTATTGGGGATTATGTGTTCTCCAGCTACCTTGGGAGGGTGTGGCCCACCAGCTGGTTAAAAAAAAAAAATCTGTAGGAAGACAATAAGCAGTCAGTGCCTATCTATGAAGAACTGCTGAACTGCCTGTTGAGTAAGAGAAAGCCAGGTTATGAAAGGCATGGACTGTTGTCTAGATCACTCTCTAAAGCCATAAATGATACCTAAGCTCTTTACTTGTAATCTGATTGGTTGGTCATAATTTTGTACCTGCCACTTGAGTTTGATCTATAAAGCCTGCCCTGTAAAGTGGAATCCATAGCAACCACTTTCAGGTCTGCTGCCTCTCTCAGGAGTGGTCTTTCAATAAAATGCGTGACTTTTAACTTCCGTCATTCTTCAGAATTCATTCTTCAACTTTGGAGAACAGAAACTCAGCATGTTGGACATCTAATAGGTTGGGAATTATATTTCCCTTATATCACACAGCGGTGCTATAATAGTCCCATGCCCAGGGCCCAGTTTTCTTGCAATTCTTGCTTGACTTTCATTTTTCCCCTGCATGCCATGGGTATGCTTAAAACTATGCTAAATGGAGCAGCCATAACTTTGACTTGTCTTCTTTTTTCTTGGCCTTCTCCTTTCAATGTCATCTAGGCCTTCACTGTTAAAAGCAGAAAAGGCCTTGAGCAGCACTTAAGACATATAGCTATGGAGGACCATGTGCAAGTCTACCAGGATCTTCTGAAAATATTGAGTCTATCTGGAATTCTGGCCTCTGTTGGAATTTCTGAGTGTTTACTAACCTGGGGCCTATAAGGAAGAGGTTGAGGAAACTTCCCAGTATGGTGGTTTTCATTAAAGAGATTAAGGGACCCATATCTTCCTGAGATGGGTGAGTGTCTGAGGAGAAGATAATCAAAGATATAAAATTTTATTCTTCAGGGCCTCTTTAAGTATCATAGTTTTGAGGCCTTTACATAAAAGTGTAAGTATAGAGGATTTTACATTGCTTTCTCTGCCTTAAAAAGCAATTAACTGAAAAATAGTACCATACTTAGATTGCTATTTTTTACCCATCTTTTACCATTTCCTAGTTCATACTGGACCCAAACAATATTGTGTGGGACCTATGGAGAGCAAAAGAGCTTCCTGTAGGGACCTTAGGAGGGTGTCCCCAGCAGAAAGAGGAGACCCATTTATTTTCTAAGATATATCTTATAAGGCTCAATTATCACCGGCGAGAAATCTCCAGCAGAAGTGTCACTGGTGTCTTTCCTTAAAGATGTCCATAGCCTGTAATTCACTGACTACTTTGGGGGTCAATTGTTCCAAAGTTTTAAGGACACAGCTTAATGATGAGATTGCTGAGAACTGTAGGGTGTTTCCTGTGGTGATTTCTTGGGACTATGGACAGAGAACGTTGGTCTACAATTCATCAGAGGACATCTCCTGCAGAAGAAGGCAAACATATTGAGTTTCCAGAGGTGTCCGGAAGGAGATGACTATGAAGCAGCCCCAAGCTGAACTTAAATTAGCCAACTGGTTTTTTATGTTTACTTGTGAATCTGTCCAAACCCTAGACCACTTATCTGGAAGTGTGAGGCAGACTCATAGTAAGTGAACCTCTGTGAGTCATCAATCTCTACTAAAACTTGTAAAGGTGGATTAAGCTGAAAAGCCTCAATCGATAAGGCAAGAGCTCAGCCAAGGACACCTGGATCCCATCTCAACTAGACAAAGACTTTAGCCTTAGGCATCTTGTACCTGGGTGGATTAACTTAATCCTTATTAAGGATTAATTTAATACCTTAGTTGGAGAAGTCCTTGAGTAATTCCATCCTTCTTGAATATTTCCCCCGATAACCAAATAATTATGGGCCACCCAGAGAAGGTCTTGGCCTTAGCCCTGGGAGAATCTCAAATTCTGTAAGAGGGCTTTGATTCTCCTGGAGTCCTGCAATCATTCCATTTGCTTCTTTTTATTTAGCCTGTACTATATACTTGCTTGGGAGATTGTGGACTTGATCAGCCTGTGATAACTTACGGAAATTATTAACCTGATAGTGTTCTTTGTGAGATTCAACTATAGTACTTCTAGGCAGGTGTCTGGACATATAGTGGCACAATGTCTTATTCATCTGTTCCTTAGAACTCTCTATATCCTGTGACTTATTAAAGCTCCTCAGAGAGGGAAAATTTTAATAGGCTTCCTCAAGGGATCCCTCAGCTACCTGAGCAGTGTAGAGCCCCCACTCCTAGAGCCTCCAACTAGCTACTTTGAAACAAATACCTTACATTCCTCCCAACAATAATAACTTTGGTAATCATAGTAGTAGAAAAAGAAACCTCTTTTTTTAGCATCTGAGAAGAAACAGAAAGAAAACTCTAAAAAATTGTAAGAAGAAGGTAAAATTTTTTATCCATTAACTTCAGCTCTACTTTTATATGCTCACAATAGTTAAGCTGACATTTATTGGCTGTTCCTTTGTTCCATTTAAAACAATGTCCACAGGGCCATGTTTTTATATTACTTAAATTTTTATTAAAAGAAACATTGTATCTAACCCAAATTAGAAGAGAAGACAGAAAGAGTCCCATAATATTGCAGACAGCTAAGTTAGGTAGAATTGTTATAGGCAGTCAGACCGGTTTAGGCTTTCAAAGGAATCAGTGAAGAAGATACATTACAGCTGCAAGCAGAGATGCTTTCCATGAAGGCCAGACCTCAAGACAAAGATGGAATGACTACACCTTCTTTTCTGTGGGTAAACAATAATATTTGATTTTCTAAATAGACATCAATCACCTTTGTGGATTTTGACTGATTCCTTCCAAAAAAGGTCCTTGTTCTTTCCATGCACACTTTCTATGTCACTTGCTTCCCAATTGGATCAATATTATCCAAGTGATTATGGTTGTAAACTTATTGTTTGATCATGGTTTTTCCCACCTTAGAGCCATCTCATGGGATGGGGATATAGTTCAGTGGCATAACTGCCTACCTGGCAAGCACAAGGTCCTGAGTTTAATTCCCAGTACCAATAATAAAAAAAAAGTAAATAGCCATCTCATTATTTCACACCCATCTCATAATTGTGCTCTCTAAAACTTCCTTTGAGAAACAGGCTCCTGAGCTGCCACTTTTCAGGCTCCCTTCTATCTCTTTTAGGCAGAAGCTGTCTTTCCCCCTTTCCTACTCTTGACCTCCATTGTTACTTAAAATTCATTCTTCAGTTTTTCAGAACACAAACTAGCATACTGGAGGTCTAGCAGATTGAGAGTTATATTTCTCTGTCAGTTCCGTGGAAAGGTATTTCCCTGGAAAGGTATTTCTCTTAAAAATACCTAGAAGGCATTCAAGGAGTCCCTAACCTGTGTGACTGTGAAGGATGACACCACGACCCACATTTCATCATCAGGCACATATGCTGAATCTCTACCAAACATGTTCAACAGGCCTCTGTAAAAACCCACCTGAACCCAGTGAAGCATGATGGACACAGGGCACTTGGCAGCTAGAAGTAGGGCAAGGAAGAGCATCAGGGATGTGATGGGAAGCAGCAGACCACCCAGACACTGCCCTGGCAGGAAGCGACTCCTGTCAGACTGGCCTGCACCCTCTTGCTGTGGAGCCAGGTTCTTCGCTGCAACTGTGGCTTAATTCCCAGGGCCCCATGTAGGCCATGAGAAGACTGAGGGGTGCCCAGAGCTCCACCCCTTAAGACTGGTATGCTCCAGCCCTATGCTGTGCTTGGGCTTTCCAGACTCTGACAGTCCCCCTGGTGCTGATTTCTTTTCATGGCCACTGGCAAGATAGCAGAGGTCTGAGACTTCTACTAAACTTTCTTACTTCCTAACTGATTCTGCCAAAAACACCATTGGGGTTCTGCAGTGATGTGGACTTCTGAGCGTAGAATGTGTCAAAAAACAAACATAAAGTACCAAGATTTTACATTTACTAAAGGTAGGAAAATAAATATGCAGAGCACAATGAGTACAGGGCAATTAAAAGGAGGGAAATTGTATGTTCTGCAGAGGGAGAGCAGGGCACCATGGCTGAAAGGCTGGTTCCTCCATCTGGACCAAGTTATGGTGCAGTATTAGCTTCTAAGGGCTTAGGTAGCTTCATCTGTGTGGGCTTCTGGGTTGCAGTACACATGGTCTCTCTCTTGGGATGGCTTTGCTCATTGCCAGAAGCTATCCTTGGCAAACACTATGTGTTTCTGGAACTTCTAACTTCCTGCATATTCATTGCAGGTTTGGCTTCACTCTTGTAGTTTCATGATTCATCTTCCAGGGTCTGCTTATAGGGACTCTGAGCCTATGATGCCTCGCTGTAGTCCTGGCCCTTCCTCTGAAATCTGGGAGGAAGCATCTGTGACCTCACAGGTCCTGCCATCTTCATTCTTCAAAACCCAGAATCACTCTAAGGCCTGGACCCAATAGTGTCAGCAGTCATTCAGTCTTGGGCCATGCACTGAGGGTGCTGAGTGCCTAGATGGCTGAAAGGAGAGAAACATTCCTGAGGCAGTCCTGAGCAAGGGCAGGGTTTCCCAGTCTTTTCTATTTAATGTGAAGTCAATTAAATAACTTTTTACTTTTACATCCTTGAGTCTGAGATGCTTAGAGTGTGCCCAATTCCTGTGATATTCTCAAGGAATCTTTCCTTTTGTCATGAAAAGACAAAAAACACCTTAGATTTCATTTTTTATAGTGGGGACCTCTGCAGCCACACCTTCCTTGGCTGGAACTGTACACTGTGCTCGTTTTCTGGCTGAACTGCAACTTTTTCAAATTTTCTGCTCTACCTTTTCTTCCCTCCCACTGTCTAACTGTTGTGTTATCTTGAAATATCCTCCATCAAGTTAATTCATCTCCCACCTTTACACTTGTTCCAGTGCCCAGTAGTTACCACCAGAAACCTCAGCATTGGTCTTTATTGTCTGCATTCCTAACAGAATTCGGGTTGCATAAATCCCATCAGAATCACCATCAATTTCTGCTCATAGTCTTTCAGGTTTTCTCCAGCCACATTCTCCAAACTCTTCCTGCAAACCAGGTAACATCAACACCTCACTTCCCTGTAACAATTTTCTGTGTTAATCATCTTTCCATTGCTTGGACAAATTATCTGACACACACAATTCAAAGGTGAGAAGATTCATTTTGGTGCACAGTTTTGGAAATTTAAGTTCCTGTTTGGCTGGCTCCGAGGCAGAGACCTCTTGACAAAAGAAGGTGAGAGAAGAAAACTACTAGTAGCAAAGCAGCCAGAAAGCAGAGGGAGCAAGCAAAAATCAGAAAGAAAGGAACCAGGGACAAGTTATAGTCTTCAAATCAAGGCCCCCATGACATACCAGCACATCCAAAAGTGTCATTTGTTAATCTCTTAAGCCTCTCTCAAGATAAACAAGTTGATAATGAAGATTAACTGTCACAGAATGTTTGAGGTATATGACAAAGTAGAAGTACATGGAGTTAAAATGACATCAGAGAACAATTTCATTTTACCATCCCTTAATTGATTGTATACAGGCGTGAAATTAAGTAGTAAGAACATTTCAAGTAAACTGATAAAATAAGAAAGTGTATAGATTGAAGCCAGGCAAAGAATTAAAGGCTGACTTCAGAAAACTCATTATTCGGGTGGATCCAACTTAATCTCTTTACTCCTTAAAGTGAGATCCTAACAGTTTACAGAGAAACAAAGGGATTGATTGAGAAGATGCAACAACATATCATTGTGCTTTAAAAAGTTATTTTTATTAATATGTGTTCACTGTACTTATTAATGGGGTTTAGTGTGTTACTTCAGTATGTATGTAGTGTACACCTATTACAGCCTGCTTCCTTTTATCTGGTCCTCAATTTATAGTAATCACTATTTTATACTTTTTCTAACTTCCACTTTTTCAAAACTATTTTAAACTTCCACATATGAAAGAAAATATATGGTACTTGTCTTTCTTTGTCTGACATATTTCACTTAATAAAGTTCCATTTTGCCCTATTTTACTGCAGATGACAGACTTCCTCTTCTTTGTAACTGAGTAATATTCCATCGTGTGTATATACCACATTTGCTGTACGATTTGTCCACTGGTGGTCATCATTAGTATCTTCTGAGTTGGAGGTACACAGGAGCTAATGACTGCAGGTAGTGTGTCTTGGTTACTTTTCTCTCATTGCTGAGACAAAATATCTGGTGACCAAAATTAAGGAAGGAAAGGTTTATTCAGCTTACAGTTTGTGGAGGTTTCGGTCCATACTTGGTTGGCTCCAAGTTAGAGTGGCACATGGCAGAGGGCAAATATTCATGGTGGTGGAAGACAGAAAAGCAACAAAAGGCAAACTGGAGAAGTGGCAAGAAGCTTCTTTCCCTCCTTTACATTGTAAGCAAACTACTCGCCCCAGGGCGGGTATAGCACTCACAACCATAATCACAGCAATGAAGCATGGGTCAAAAAGCCTAGAAGCCCACCCCATGACTGCGTGAAGCGTTGGAGGCGCATGCAGATACAAAGCATAATAGCATCTATAAGAGAGGAAGGAAAATCATAGGTAAAGATGATAGAGACGTGGAGGCTCAGCTCTTACTTGGATGCCGCTTCTCTGTGATGTCTGCCTTTTACAATTTAAGAACAAGACTTGTTACTTAGAATGACTAAATTTGTGGGTATTTTGTTATGGGAGTGACAGAAAATACAGTGATTATAAACAAAAATGAATATTTAATGACTGAATAAATTTCTACACTGATAGCCAAACAAGAAAATACACAATTAGAAAATATAATTTTGAAAGAAGCTATTATTTATTGCAGTGCCAAGAAATACACAGTGAAAAAGAATAAATCTGACAAAACATGTGGAAATCCTTAGAGGAGCGGAGACTTTGGATTATAAATCTCTGTAGAGAAAAGTTGGAAACATGTAATAAATATATGCTCTGAATCTCAGTATGTTTGTCCAAGAGACCACATGGAGCTCTGAAACTAGCTCTATGAAAAGAAGAAGGATAAATGAAGAACATTTCACCTCATCTTACTAAAAATTTCTTGCACACAAAAGATAATCACCAATAGAGTAAAAAGAAAACACACAAATTGAGAAAAAATGTAGCCAATTGTCCCTAATACAAAAGACTTCTATCTAGAACATGTAGAAAAACTCAGATCCTCCAAATTCAAAGACCCAATCAAAAAATGGGCATTAGAGATGAGTATACACTTCTAAGATGAAAAAACACAATTGGGAAATCAATGTATAAAAAAAGTTCAACATGGTTAGTCATTCAAGAGATGCAAATGAAAACAACACTGAGATTCCATCTCTTTCCAGAAAGAATGGCCATCATCAAGACATCAACCAATAGCAAATACTGGAGCAGCTGTGGGGAAAAGAAACCCTTGTCCCCTGTTGGTGGGAGTGTAGACTGGTGCAACCACTGTGGAAATCAGTGTGAAGATTCCTCAAAAACTAGGATTAGTGATCCCTTTTGACCGAGCTGTTCCCCTTCTGGATAACTTCCCAGAAGAATTAAAAAATCATACCACAATGATACATGTGCACCCATGCTTATAGCAGCACAATTTGTAATAGCTGAATCTAGGGAACAACCTAAATGCCTATCACCTGAGGAGTGGATAAAAAAGATGCGGCATTTTTATACAATGGAGTATTACTCGACTATAAAAAAGAAGCAAGGTGTGTTCTAGTACCCAAAAGGAGTCTGTGCTTCATGCTGCAGAGGAGAATCCTTTAGGCTTAAACTCATAGGGAAATCTTGAAAACATATTTTTCATACATTTTATTTGTACAAGTTTCATATTTTAGACCTTATTTTCCATACAGTGGGAAAGCATGGTTGAATTTAAATGAGTTAGATAGAGGAAACATTTACATTGTTTTAAATATCTAAAAGGCTGTATTGTGAAAAAGGAGTAAGGAAAATAATACTAGAAAGCTTTTCACATCTAATTAATGTATTCTTTTATGCAACCAAAACTTGACTAAAGGCCCTGCCTCAGAGGCTTCACTTTACTGTAAAATGAGATAGACACTAGACCAGAAAGCACAACCTATGCTAGTTTTCCAGACAATGGAAATGGTGTGGGAGCAAAGCAGAGAAGTGCAAGTTACAAGGGCAGTGTGCTGAGAACAGTTCACAGCTGATGAAAATGGGATTTAAGAAAAGGCTGGAAGGAGGTGACAATGACTCAGGAGAGGGATTCTCAAAGTTGATATGAAATTTTGTTACTCTTTAACTTTAACCTGCAAAATAAGCTTAATTTTAAATTGAGAATAAATAGTTCTTGAAAAGGCCCTGCATGTGCATATGTCTGTGAGGGGGGAGCAGGTAGCAATTAGGATTAATTTTAGATGTTCTTTTTCTTTTATTCTCTGGAATGTTTTTCTCCTTTTTCTCCAGCTGCTAAGAAAAGCCTTCCTAGTGCACTCTTTACCTTTGTCTCATAGAACCCTCCCAGTCTAATTCATTACTGATTGAGTTTTCATTCCCAGTAGAATTTCTTCTAGGATGTCTTTTTGGATCAGGATGATATTTCCTTGGCCTGTGCACCTGCTTAAAATCCTATCACTTCATTACCCTCTCAGCAGTTTATTGAAATGACTTACTTTTTTCTTACAGAAGCTATGTAAAGACTGTGGGCTTGTGTTCCTGGACCTCTAGGACCCAGAGTGCTGCATCAGAAATGACAGTAGGACCCCATGGACTAAAGGTAGAGGCTTCCTGTTCTGTATAAAAATTTTAAATGTTTGCTTGAAGCAATAAATTAAATAGGTATCTTTCATACTCTTTTGAAATGATTTACTTAAAAGTGATTCAGCAGTTACTGGTTTCCTGCAGTATACCCAGTACTATGACCAATGTTGGGTTCTCAGAGACTTCTATGCTTGTTATGGCTTTTTTACTGATAACAGTCAGAGAATTTAGCAAAAATAATAAACATTAAATAATAGCTACTAAATATACAAACATTTGGAGAAAAACCACTAATTAAAGTTTGATTCAGAAAATTAATGTGTTTATTTCCTTCACAGGCATTGTGGGTGGAGCAGTTTAATAATGCTCAACTCCTCCCCTAGAGGACTTATAAAGTATCTGGAGATATTGACCCCAGAACCTAAATGAATAGATTATTGCTTGAGTAACTGCAGCGAGGAGAATGAGTTACGTACTCTGCCTGACAATTTGGAAGAATTCAAAAGAAAAATTACATTATTGAGACCTTGGTGCCATAGCTGGTTTGCTAAGTCAGGTCTCCCATGACATTCTCGTCAAGGGCACCATGAGTTAAGTGTGAAGATGGTAGACACCTTCAGTGATTTAAGATCCACTGATCAGCCTTAACACCCACTAAGTGTTTAAGGAACAACATAATTGTATAACAGGTTAGAATTCCAAGCATGTAGTAAGTATGGCTATGCAAAGTATCTGTCTTATGTTTGGGATTGTAGTAAAGCTATTTCTTTATTCTAATCTTTTATAAAATGGCATAAAAGTTACAATGGTCAATACTTCTCACAAAAAGTTACTTCTTCTGTAAATTAATAAAGTAATTTTGTTGCTTTTCAATTTTCCTTAAAAGCAAGCCACTTTCTATCATATCTTTCCACTAATTTTCATGAATCAATTTCACCTAAAGTAAATTTACACTTATTTTTTAATTCCATAAATTCAGTATCAGTCACAATTGCTTTTCTTCCATTTTAGTACTATTCTCTCTGTTAGAACAGGTGAGTCAGCAGATTGATTTCTCTGGTCTAAAGTCTAAATTGTATGAAGAAAATGTTCATTTATGCCATCTGAACACTTTTTCTCAGAGTTTATGATCCTTACCATATTTTCAAAGGGGATCAAGAACCAGTAAAGTCCTAATAGACTTAAAATTCCTTTATGCTTTTGGCAATTCTTGACATCCTTCAAAAGATTCCAGTCAAATGTCATGAACACCTTATTTTAGAATACATATATAAAATCATCCCAGGTATGCAAGGTGGTTCAATATTCAAAATTAAATTAATGTCACCCTTGACATTAATAGGCTAAGAAAGAAAAATTACAGTCATGACCTTATAAATGCTCTTTAGCAGATCAATGGATACGTGAACAGTGCTGCATCTGATAACAGGATGCTACTCAAAGCAAAAGTAAGTATCACACTGTGCAAAGACATGGAGACATCTTAAATGCATATTATTAAGTGATAGAAACCAATCTGAAAGGGCTGAATGATGCTCAGTTCCAACGAGGTGAGAGCCGTTAAAGGATAAAACTATGGAAAAGACAAGATCAGGGGCTGTTGGGGGTTAGAGGACCATCTGCGTGTGATGAGGACGTACTCACTGTACGTTCATCCAAAACAACAGCATGTGCAAGGCTGAGTGGATCCTGATGCGAGCTACAAACATAGGTGATTATGATGTGTCAGCGTGGGCTCGGCAGTTCGAACAAATCTGTCTGCTGCTCCCATAGAGAAAGCTGACTGTGGGGAGGAGGCAGAGGCAGAAAATGTACGGGAAACCCCTGTTCCTTGCTCTTAACTTTGTTGTAAATGTAAAGGTACTTTCAAAACGATGTCTTTTAAAAATGAGTTCTCAGCCACTACACCTATGCATGCTGGAACTTACTTGTCTTTACTAGATTGTCAACAACTAACCTCTGGGTTAGAAACTAGTGTGTTGCAGCGTATGTAGTATTTTCCACAATGCATGTCACATAGCAAGCCCTTGATAAATGCGGAAGTTTTGAGTGAGTGAATGATGTGTTTAGTACTATTTGTTGGTAAACTGCAATATGCATGCCTATGACCCCTAATTACACAATCAAATTTATGTCTACATCTATTCCATGACATCATTTAGGTCACAGTCCCTGCTGCATAAAAAAATATTTGATAAACATAAACCCACAGTATTTTTTATGGTTTTAAACAAACAAATCTTGGTGTGAATCAGCTTCGGTTCAGTTAAAAACAAACAAACTAATGAACACATTTCAGCTTCAACTATTCTACTATTTTAAATTCTATATTCATCATTCATGACTCATTTTGCTGCCTTCTACTGTTATTAAGTTGCCAGTGGGGAGTCTGAATGGAAATGCCTGCCACAGGGGGGTAGGACTATATTATAACAAAATCAGTAGAATTGAGTCTAAATATATTTTCATCATAATTCAAGGCCTTGTTGAAGCATGATAAATGAGCCTTGTCCCTGGTCATTATACTACCTGAGCAGTGATATGTCATTCATGTCTTCCCATTGCATTTCAGAACTGCCATATGGGTAGTAAATGCATAATAAATATATTGCTCAAAAATTATAAATTTATGTTTCAGAAAAATTTGATGTGCTAGAGGAATAAAAGCAGCAAGCTTAAATGCAGCTGAGAAAATTAAGGTTAAAAAAATCTTTTTATTTATCACTCTTCATTTTGTGGTTCAGAAATAATCACGTATATTTGAGGTAGGACACTAGCTGGGGCAAAACTGGTCAAGCAAATGGGTATAACCTGTCAAAGGCATGAGACCTAGGCTACATGCACAGAAAGAATGCATACTCTGAGATGACTTTGCTGTTGCTTTGTACATGGAACCAATCAAAAAGTGATAACTTCAATTCTTCATTTAAGTCTGGTGAGAGATCAAACTAGTCTTAAATAGGAGAGCTTAAATCTGACACTGAATCAGATGAATTTCTGATAGGACAACTCTCCCAAATCCTTATTTTCATGAGGAAGAAGCCAGTTCCAGATACAAAGACCTCCCTGCATTCTCCTTGTGGCCAATTTGAGTCTGTTTAATGCCCTGCTGTCACTTAAAAGAGCATGTTTCTTTTCAACCTTTGATGGATGTAAATCCTTGCTGCTACTTTTTCCATATATCTTCCCTAATTCATTTTTTAAGACAACAAGAACCTGGAAAAATATTTTTGGGCCTGAAAAGCTGACAGCATATTGGATTCTGATAGCATTTTGTATTTTTTAGTAGACTATATGTAGAAACTTAAACTGTGCAAGATAATTCCTCCTCTTTCCTAAGAATCTCACTGGCTGATATTATTGTTGCTGTGTTTAACACTATTTGCAGCTTTGGAAAAAGTCATGTTGCTGTTTTTTTCTTTTCCTATTGAGAAAATCCTTCATGTAGGGTTTACCAGAAATACAAGTGTAGCACATTTAGCTAAAGACTTATGTTTTCTATTTAGTATGTCACAAATATAAAATTCTCATTTAACATGCATCCTCTACCTTTGTTTGTTATATGTGAAAATGTATGTGTTATGATGGCCATTCTTTATTTGTGAGCTCTGAAATGTTGCGGTGTTTTATAGTATTTGCTTGTTTATTTCCTGGAAATTCAACTACATTTTTATACTGGGAATTGAACTCAGTATCTTTATACTTAACTACATTCCCCTCCTCCTTTTTCTTTTTCTTTTTAAAATTTTTTTATTTCTTTTTTAAATTTTTAAATTTTATTTTTAAGACAAAAGAAACCAGAGTAACACAGAAACAATACAGAAAATACCAAGTTCTAAAGAAGATAGTAGGGAATAGCTACTGGATGCTGCATAACATAGTTACGTTTGTATTTGTTATATCAAAATCAGTAAAGGAAATACCAAATTACAGAGGAGGCAGTAGGGAACCTTCACTGGATGCTGTATTACATAGTGTTGTCTTTGCATTTGTTTACACAAAAACAATAAAGGAAATATCAAATTACAGAGAAAATAGTAGGGGGTTACCACTGGATGTTGTATTACATAATGTTATCTTTGTCTTTATTACTCAGTTACATAGATGATGGCTCCTTCAATTAATCAATTTTCTCCACTTCACCTCCATTGTTGTACCACCCTATCAGTGGTCTTCCCACTGGTAATAACTGCACTTTTGGTTTATTTACTCCCTCATGCTATTACTTTGGGAAGAGGCTTGGCTGCTTCTAAATATGTTATATAATACGTGGGTGTACACAAATTGCTATGGCAGGAGGTTGAGAAGCATCCTTTGGCAAGTGCTCACAGCCATAGGGTGTCTGGTAAGGTAGATGGGATTACACAGTGAATCGCCAGGCTCTGTCAGAGCATCCGTGTCTATAGGCTCAGGGGAGTCTTCAGGGCCATCCTGGGGGTGGGGTGGAGCACCTGGCATGCCCCGGGGGCCAGGCAGAGCATCTGGCATACCCTGGGGGCCAGGCAGAACTCCAGGCACACCCCGGGGGGGGCAGAGTGCCTGGCACATGCTAGGGGGTTGGGAGGAGCTCCAGGCACACGCCGGGGGGAGGGGTAGGCAGAGCACCTGGCACAGACCTGGGGGGCCCCTCTCATGCTGATCCGAGTCTGTGGGACCACCCCTGCAGACTCCCAGACTCTGTCCCAAAGCTGTTCTACGGAAGGCCCAGTCTAGGTCCTCAGGGCTCTCATGCAACCCGAAAGGAGGCCCTTCCCCCCTCAGGCCTCTGAAGTCCCTGGTATTCCCTCATAGACCACTAGTGTCTTTGGAGACTATCCCTTCCCAGCTAGAGAGGCAGGTCTACACCCTAGTTCCATGTCTTCACCTCATCCCAGCACTCAATCTCGCTGGGCACTGGGTGTACTTACAATGCTGGGCACAAATGGTATGAGGTCTCCTCCACCTGTGCTCACTGTGGTAGTCCATGGTGTGCACTAAGTTTAGTTATTAGTTCTCGGAAAGAATTGGAGGATTTTCTTGTGTCTGCTGTGTAGAGTATGTTGTTGTCTCTCAGGCTCCAGGACTGCTGCTTTTCATGTAGTTTGATGCTATGAGTTCATACATTTTTCATATATGGAAGCAGTATGGAGTCTCTCTTGGTGCTCATATTAGTAGTTTAGGGTGAGTTCTGAAACCTGTTGACTCAGCCTGTTGTCAGGATCCATGGTACCTGCTCGGGCCACCTGGACTCACAGTGCTCAGAGAGGGAGTTCAGAGTAGGAGCCGAATCCCAGTAACTCAGCTCCTGCATCCTGCTTGGTGTTGGAGTGAGAAGGGCGTGGGGCCGTGTAGCCCACCTCCATGTGCAGCTCACTCTTTCTGTTGTGCCCCAGCTCCCTTTTGTTTTTTGACTCGATCCCTGGGAATTGCTGTAGTCCTGGGGTCGCTCCCACTGCTTTCTGCTACTCTTAGCTGGTATTTGCTCACACGGTGTTGAGGTCTGAGGCCATATCCTCAGGGCAGACATAGAGCTGGGTGTGGTGGGCTGCTCCCTGGTTGCCTTGACTCTGGCCTGCCTCAGGGCACTGATTAGAAAGATTTCTGCAGAGTGGGGATTCTGCTTCAAAGGCCTTTGTAACCTCCCATCTTCACACTGGATTCGAGCACTCTTTCTGACCGCCACTGCTTCCTTTTCGGGCGACCCTTTCTCTTCTCCAATTTTGGACCAGCTCTCAGGACTTTGCTCTCCCTGGCTAACTGGGGATATTTCTGCGAGCAGGGCCCTCTGAGGCTGAAGCTGTGAGTGCCGGAATGAGGGAGCGGGCTGAGGGCGTGTATCGAGCGGTGGCTCCTTCCTCTTCTGCCTCCTCTTCCTCTAACCGCGCCATGGCGGCCCTCCGAGCCTTTTCTCCAGGGGAGGTCTTGTTTGCTCTTTCTGAGAGTTTTAATTCCCATTTCAGATCTTTCCTCGGTCCAGAGTACCAGGGCGCCCATTTCTTTCTTGTCTTTCTCATATTGCTGTATTTCAGTATCTGGTTGGCGATCCTCCCAGATTTTCTTTCTCTGACGCTTATCCAGTTGCCATCTTACTGGAATTCTCTGCTTTTTATTTTGAAATAGGGTATTTCTAAGTTACTAAGTTGCTTAGGCAATCTTTCTGCTTAGCCTCCTGGATTTACAAGTGTGTGGCACCACATTTGCCTTACAATTTGTTTTTTAATCATCCAAATTAAATAAAAACTATTTTTTAAAAAATACATTTCTATTTTAAAATAGTGAGTAGTAAGTCATAGTTTTATAAACTTGTGAGTATATATTATATTCCTAAATTATGGTAACTCTGTGCCCCTGATTTGTATGAATTAAGAAACTTTAAATGTTCTTCATGGAACTGTTAGCCTATATTCTTCTAAGTATCTTCAATTAAATTAACAATATCTGCACACTACATCTTGGTGTTCTGATTTATGCAGAAGAAATATAACTAATAATCAGTTGTCAAATGTATCAAGCTTGTGGTCCCACACCATCAAGGTGTAAAGCCATGAACCAAAGGAAGAAGTCAGGAGAGTTTTATTAAAAATAAAAAGAGAATAGCTTCTGGATTTCTACAAAGGATGTGCAATGGGATGGCCACAGAGGCCCTTTTTCAGGGATAATTTATACAACAAATTTGCCATTGCATACAATGTAGATCAAACAATGGTCAACCAGTAGGATTACAAATATAACCACTGAACTGATAATGATCGAACTGCGAAATTGTCTTGTAGCAAGGGTAGATGGAGAGAACCAAGACATTCTTGGGAGTGTGTGAGTGCAAAGGCTCTGGTTATTCACCTGAGTGACTGGCACCTATCTGCACTTACTCGACATGCAGCTAATTATACTATCATTTCAAGTTACTATTTGTCTTTGGGAGCCTTGTAGGCCTGGCCATTACATCTTTGTCTTGAAGCTTGGTCTTCTTCAGAAGCACCTCCAGCCATAAACCGGATGTACTTACATTTTGTGATGACTTCCTGGAGGACCCAGTCCCTATCTGACCATATATTAATTTGTATCTAATTTAGCTGCTTATAGTATATTTACTTAAAACTAATTTCTACTGCAAATTTTTGAGGTAGGATAGAAGAAATAAAAACTAGGCTTCACTGGGAAAATATAATTTTCAAAATAAAAATTGGAGGACACCAGTCCAGTTTGTTAGTTTATTTTTCTTATCCTAGACACCAAAAGCCTGGGCAATCCCCTTTCACCTCCAGAAGAAATTGTCCATTTTCTTTTTTGCTTTTGAAGGATCCAGTTTCACCTGTGAATAGATGATTGTTTCATTTGTAAATTAGCCATCACTCAAAACACATTCAATCATCTTACTCTTTTTTCTCCAATCAACAGACCAAGACCATAGTCTATCAAATTCTATAAATTTCAACTTCAAAACCACATAAGTATGTCTAGTTTCAAACTGCAGTATTTACCATTTCTCTGAGAACCCACATTCCTCTCTTGGGCTCCTCCAAGAATCTCTGCACTTCATTTTTCTGAGTCCCTGTGCTCTTCACTGTATCCTAAAATCTCTGCCTCATAAACCTTTTCTGTGTCTCTTATATCCAGTTCCTGTAAAGTGTTTTCTGCAACAAGAGTCAGCAAACCTGCAAACGTATTTTGAAAAGTGTGGGTTAAATTCCTCATGTCAGCTTTCAAACCACTCAGCCCAGTTTGGCA
The DNA here is from genome assembly GCA_004027595.1 of Dinomys branickii. NCBI lineage: Eukaryota > Metazoa > Chordata > Mammalia > Rodentia > Dinomyidae > Dinomys > Dinomys branickii. The sequence continues at coordinate 166,996 of PVLD010001896.1, read as the reverse complement.
ACACTGATAAGCCACTCTTTTTATTGAAGATTATATTTAGTAAATTCCATTAGTAGTAGTAATAGTAGTTTGCAACTACAGTAGTGATATGGGAGAAAAATCACTCCCAACCTGCTAGCTATCAAATATGTCAAATTTATGCCTCCTAAAATCAAAGAATGAATTCCAATGGACAAAGGAAGTTAAGAGCAGGAAATGTTTGTTGGGGAATGGGAATAGCTTTTCAGAACGGGAGCGGGTCCTGGAAGTGGGTTGCCACTGAAGTCATTTCTCCAAGAATGTTTTATAGGGCAAAGTCATGAGGGGGGGGAAATGTGGGTCAAACTGTATTCAGCCAATTAAAAATATAAGTGTAGCCACTTAGCTAATATTGATCCAATAGAGAAGCAGGGCATGCGGTAAGGGCTTATGGATGATGTCATTAACTTTGGGTTATCTGTGTCTTCTAAAACAGGACATTTTAAGGAAGGGATGGGCCTAGGTTTCTTGGTCACACGACTAAGTGTTTGATGGATAACTAGATTTAATTAATTAAGTGGCAACAATTAGAGTATAATCTCAAATTTCCATTCATCCCTTAGGGAAGTATACAAGTCTGGCCACTGTAATTTCAATCTTGAGGCCTCACCATCTTCAGACGCAGCTCCAGCCATAATGCTGTTACCACCTTTCACTGAGTTCCTTGAGAGCAGAGTCAACTTCTGACTGTATATTAATTTTTGTCTAAATTAACTGCCTATGATACTCCCCTCTGTGAAGAGGTATTGTATTGGAATGGCCTGGCTTTCCATTCTCCTGGTTGGCTATGCCACAATGTTACTGTGTGGCTACTTCTAAAAGTATATTGCCAAATAATCACCATCATTGTGTGTCTCTCCTTTTAGAGTTACATTCCAAGTTTTTCTCATTTGAAACAAAGAATTGAACAAAATGCACAAAAGGCAGTGACAAAGTTTATTTCAAAAAGTAAAAGTGAAGAATGAGGGGAAAACTGGCTCTACAGTGCATGTTTGTGCCAAGTAGAGGAGGAAAAAGTGACAGAAATGTATACTCTGGAGAAAACAGACCAAGCTATCGTGAGGAAAGCCATGGGAATAAACACTTCTTGGCATCTTGGCCTTTTATACTGCGAAAATCTTGAGGAAACCCATGAGAATTTCTACATGTGGGTCCTGAGAGGTGGTGCTGGGATCCCCTGTTTTCAGCTGATGTCAGCTCTAGCTTGCTGTATTGAAAACCCGCTTGGGTTCTCTCAAGAAGGAATTGTTCTGCGCATGTGTTTTGAGATCTTATAATTAACAGGTCATGCCTATTTCCCATCAAGCTTTGCCATAGCTTAATCTCCTATGTCGTTTCTGCCAAGAGACACAAATCCCTATAATTCTTTATGGGATGCTCAGGGAGTAGAAGTCTCTGTTTTCTATAGCTTCTTTGAACTGAAGTGGTTGTAGACCATACCAATTGGAGATTATGTGATCTCCCACTACCTTTGGGTGCTGCAGCCCACTGTCTGGGTTGAAGAAAGAAAATTCTGTAAGAAAACAACAAGAAAAGAGTTAGTGACCGCTGTGCTTCACTGTTAGCCCAAATGTGAGGAGGGGATCAGATTTCCACAGTTTCTGTAGCCACACTGGAGTCTTGCTTTTTGAAGAGAAGTCTCAAGTCTTCCAGAGATTCACAGGAGTAAGTTTCTCCTTGTGGGTGATCTTATTCTTCAGACATTTCTGGTGGGACTGGCTTTGTACCAGAGAGATCAATCTAATTTTCTATCTCTGCCACCTTTACTGCAGTGGGTATGACCCAGATTACTGAAAAGGGGTTCTTCTATTTTGGTTTTAATTGGTCAGCAGGAGTTGCCTCGTTCCAAATTTTTATGAGTAGTTGGTCTCTCGGATGGTCACTAGGTGGTCACCCCAGGCCAGAAGCTGACAAGACTCTGTTCCCATACATTTGGATACCTTGCTGTACTTGACCCAGATTAAGGGGACATTGTAAGAGCATCATGGTCTATGCGTCTACTGTCATATCAGAGAGTAGAAATGGCCTCCTGTGTAACATCTCAAATTTAGCCCTGTTTGGGGTATGTCATGAAACCTCATAAGTGAACCCAGGACATAGGTCTTTTGGCAAAGTTTTGCCAGATCTTGCTTTAGGGTATGATTGGTTCTCACTCCCTTTCCGGATTAAGGCTTCCAGGAGGGATGGTGGTGATATCTTTTTCCTAAAGCCTATCCCACTCCCTGAGTTATTCAGGAGGTAAAAGAAGGTCTATTGTCACATGGGAGGGACTGGGGTAGTTTAGATCCAGGGATTATTGCTCTAAGAAGCATTTGACTACCTCTGTAGCTTTTTCGGAGTGGGTAGAAGAGGCTTCACTCCAGCCTGTAAAGTCAGTTAGGACCAATAGGTATTTAAATCCTCCACACAGTGGCACATGGGTAAAGCCTAACTCTAGTCCTCTCCAATGTATGTACCTCTCCTCCCTTCAGGCTTTAATCAAGGAGGTGGTTCTGGTCTGCCCAGGCTATTGTAGGCAGAGAGTAGAAATGCTAATTCTAGTCCTGTAAACTTAAGTGACCATTTTCAATGTAGCTTCTCTTCCCATGTTAAAGGGATCATGAAGTGTTTTGTAGCCCTTTACTGCGTCCCCTGAGGAAAGATCAGTTTGTTCTCTATCACCAGAGTTCCTTTTCTTCCCAGACTGTCATTTTTTCCCTGGTGCTGAGGCTCATTTGTTCTCCTGGGTGTATAGACCTGTTTGAATGGTTCCTCAGGAGCTGGGAATGAGGTTAGCCTTAGTGTCTGTAAGGCTGCTCTTTTTGCTTCCTGTCAATGTTTTGATTTTCCAAGGAGACTTCAGCCATGTCTCTGGTGCTTTCACAGTGCATGACTATGATGTGCTTAGTAAGATGGCCCACTTTAGGAATGGTAGAATTCCTCCCTGTGCTTTATAAATGATTAACAAAGCTACTTTCATCAGTGAACCACACCTCCTCAGGGTTATACAGGGGCAGGTCATTGATGTCCTACTTACTTTCAAAGTTTTGGAGATAACCTAGTCATTGTGGCTAATTTTTGGGTCTGTAGGTATAAAAGAAGCAGGGTTAATAGTAATGCAAGTTTTGTCATAACCTCAGTGTTGTCTAAGAGCATGACCTAATACTTAGTGAGCTACTACTGCTAAGCACAAGTAAACTTTTGTCTCTAGAATAGCTCTGACCTGCTGGGGAGTCAGAACTTCTAGTCTCTGTCCCAAAGTTAACTTTGAAGTTTCTCCTTGTACAGCTACAGAGAACCTCTAATTAGGGTTCCCCTCAACCCCAATTATGAGTATAGATCTAGAGGAGGGTTTTCTAGAAATATAGGTAAAAAGTTAATAAAGTAATTGAACTGATTCACCCATGATGTCTAAGATTACCCAGGGTTCCTTGTAGGAGATAGTTATGTTCATGTACAGGGACATTCCTAGTGGGTCTCTTTAGTTTTCAGAGCAGGAAATGAGGGTTCTTGCTGCCCCTCCAAGTTTGCAGACAATCCTTGTGCAACTGACACAGGAACATTTTTACCCAGTGTCCCTGGCGTTTGCCCTTAGATGACCTGGATGGTTTAAAGGATTGTTGATTACAGCAACTATACTCTTAGCCTCATTCTTCGGCTTCTCCTCTGGGTCCCGTTTGTTGAACACAGAAAAAGCTGTGTCCAGCAATTAACTCACAGGTGTCTGTGGCCCCATCTGAAGTTTTGTGTCTTACACTGAATGTTTGTGGCTGATTGACAGATGAAATGATGTTGCTGCACTAGTGCTTCTCCCTCCCTGGAAGATGGATCTATATTAGCAATTTTACAAAATATTTCTACTGATTGTTTATGGAAGACAGCTAGAGTTTCCTCTGCACCCCATATGACCCCATTTAGTTTATTATATTTAATAGATTATTTTTAATGCACCCTTCATTCCCATGGTAAGATCAGCAGATTGGGTTAATAATATCCCTTACTTATTGATTGATTGTGTTTGCAATGTCCCAAATAAGTACGTGGTGAAGGCTAAATAAAGAGAGGCAAATGGAATGATTTCAGAGCTCCAAGAGGGTCAAAGCCCTCTCACAGAATTCGAGATTCTCTCAGGGATAAAACCAAGACCTTCTCTGTGTGGCCTGTATTTATCTGATTATCAGGGGAATACTTAAGAATGGTGGACTTACTCAAGGACTTCTCCAAGTAAGGTATTCAATTAATCCTTAATAAGGATTAAATTAATCCACTCAGGAGTGAGACGTCTGAAGCTAAAGTCTTTATTTGAGATTGGATCCACATGTCTTTGGCTATGATTTTATTTTATCCTTTGAGGCTTTCCAGCTTCACTGACAATTAAAGATTTTAGTAGGGATTAGTGACTCACAATGGTTCATGTAGTATGAGTCTGTGACCCACTTCCTAACAAGTGACCTAGACTTTGGACAGATTCACAAATAAACATAAAAAGCCAGTTGGTTGATTTAAGTCCTGGTTGGGGCTGCTTTGTAGTGTTCTCCATCAATATAGCCTATTGGACATCATTTCTAGTCCATGACTAACTAGTATCACAGTCACAGCTTTTCTTAAAGGCAGGATAAATTGTGAATCAAAGCAGTGAGAAGTACCTCTGCTTCAACTGAAAGTGCTTAAACCTGTCTGAGAAGCGTGGTGAGGAGGGTGATGAGTGCTGGGTTCCCCTAGGGCACCAGAATCTAACAGAGTTCCTAAGTCACTTGCAGGGGATGGACATGATTTATTGGCTTGGTGGCTATAAGAACAAGGTTGACCCAGGAATGATGGTACATGCCTGTAATCCCAGCACTTGGAAGGCTGAGGCAGGAAGATTGCTGCTAGTTTGAGGTCAGCCTGGAATACATAGCAAGACCCTGTATCAAAACAAAAAAGAAGTTTGAAGAGACCTCCCATTCCTATCAAAAGGTCAGAGAGATCAGTGTCTGTCTCTGAGAGACAAGTGAGTGTCTCAGAACGGGGTCATTCAGATTATCTTTCTCTTTCTCAGGAGCTACTCTAAACACAATGGTTCCTGAGCATTCCCTTTGATAGGGCATCACAAATGCCTGAACATAAGGCACTTCATTCCTCCTGTTATATTTTAAGCAGAAACGCTGTAACTGGAGAATAGTTTCATAGTTTAAAGCACCATCCCATATCCACCTCTCAGCACCTCCTAGTTCATAGCGAACCCAAACCACAGTGTAATAGTAGATAAGCTATTTTTGTTTTAGATTGTCAGGATCAAAACTTTCCCACTCATCAAGGAGATAGCCTTGTGGCAAAGCCCAAGCGGTTTCCCATTGGCTCAACTTGGGGCCCAAGAAAGAAGGAGACAACTAAGTTTAATTTATTAAGATGGGATTCCACACAGAAGGAGACATGAGGGTTCCACAAAACATCCCCACAGGATGCTAACAGAGACTAGGCAGACACCTCTACGCAAGTGATGCTGGCTTCAGCACACACAGAGGAGCACCCCACCAGGGCTTTTGTTCCCAGATTTGGGCCTATGAATTCATTAGGAAGAGGGGTTGGAGCCACTGTTGGCCTTATCCAGTCCTTTAGCTTCTGTAAAGTAAGCACAGAACTTCTCCAACCAAAGCTCCCTTGGTCGCTTAATTGAACCCCTGGATGGTCCAAATTGCATTCCAAATCACTTCACAATTGAACTTGTACTCTGAGCTCCTTGAGAGCTCAGCCGACATTTTTAGTCCTTTGGTGGCTCTGCTTAACCAGAATGGAGCCAGCTGGGAAAATTGTCTCTTGCATTGACTCTGATAGTAAAAAAGCTATGAATGATGATGGCATTGTTTTGTGTGCTCTTATTCTTTTAAACACTGTCTGTTCTGCTCATATAGTCAGGCAAAGAGTTTTAAATTATCAGCATTTAAGCAAGAAAGGTATCTATAGCCCTGGGCAGGATTTAAGCAAGGGGAAAGGGACTCAGCTAGAGCCGGTTTGAACAGACCCTCCTGGTTGTTGCTGCCTCCAGAGCCCTGGGCATTTCCTTCTAACATGGACAAATTGTTTTCTCTTTCATGCAGGGAAGAGGCATGGTGAAAATAAAATTCAAAAGAAAAAGAGGTTCCACCCTCCTATTCTTCAAAGTCAGAGGTGCGGTTTATACCACCACTTAGTAAGCACAGGTATAGTGGTGGCACTTGACATAAGCCCACATCTTGCTGGATGATCCTATGCAGGCTAGAGGTCTATTTATTGGTGCCAACCAATGGAAGATTCCAGCATCACACCAAGACTCAAACCAAGAAAAAAATGTTCCAAAACTGGGGTAAGCAGAGACCAGGTTCATTCTTCAAAAAATTATTTTAAAAAGTGGGTAGCAAAAATGCAACACAAACCAAAGAAAGAAAAATCATTTACAAAACTGGAGTAAATAAGTGGAAAGCAGGCTAATATTGAAACCAGAGTAACAATGTAAAAAACCAAATGTGCAGACAAGAACCCTCAGCTTCACAGAAAGAAACAAAAAGTTGTGCCTAACGTGGGTCTTACCATGATCTGTGGTACCTGAAATTTATGCTGGGCTGGCTCAGGAAAATGTTATCACAATCTTTTGGCTTTTGTCTTTCTAAAAATGGATCAACAAATACATCTTACTAGGTTTTGGGTTACTCACCTGTCCTAGAGTTAGACTCAAAGTTCTTGTCACTTTGAACAAAAAATTGAATGAACTTAGTGAAAGGAAGTGGAAAATTTTATTTCAAAAAGTAACAGTGCTAAAAATGAGGGAGAAACTGGGTCTGCAGAGCAAGTGTGAGTCGAATAGAAGAGGAAGGAGCAAGTGTACATCTGGAGAGAGCAGGGCAGAGAAGATTGAGAAAACCATGATAGCAACACTCTTTGGTGTATGTGTCTTCCTATACTGTCCAAATCTCGTGAAACCCATGAGAAATTCTACATTCAGCCCGTGTGAGGCAGAGCTGGATTTCCAGGCCTCTGGCTGATGTTAGGTCTAGGCCATCCTCTCATAAACCTACTTGAGTTCTCATGAGAAGTTCTTGTGTAGGGCTTTGTTGTGAGATTGTGTAATTAATACATCAGGTCTATCTCCTCAGCCAGCTTTCCCATGTCCTAACCTCCTGTGACAGTATCTTAGCTGCAATTAGTAGAGAATGGGTATGGGCTCAAGGTACAGCAGTTGCTTCAAGCTGAGAAGGTTTGGTATGGGAAAGACCACAGGCAGGGTCTTTATCCATTGGGCTAATCCAATAGGCCATGGATGGAAGTCATGTAGCAGGTTAGCAGATATAAACTCCCTTTATAAACTTGCACTAATAGATCCCAGTAAAAGGTGTCCAGCACACTTGCTGTTGGTTCCATTTGTTTGATCACTTGGGATTTGACAACTTCTGGGTGAGTATAAACAACCTTTTCCAAGAGATAAATCCATACAACCAAATGAGCACTAGGACAGAAAGGCAGACTGAGAGAAGGTCCATGGTCAGGCCCTAGTCCTCTCTATGGATGGATGTTATTAATAATAATAATCTTGTCATAATAATTATATCATATTTTGACTTGGTTATGTAAAAATCTGATGTAAAATGTACAGTTTAAAAATGAAAATAAAATTGCATTTGTACAGTTCAGTCCATTTAATAGTAGGTGACAAATGATTATTATCAAATTTAGAAATAACAAAACAATATTTTGAGAAGATATACATTTCTTCATTACACAGGTTAGTCACTCAAAAAATGTCTTTTTCCTTCTCTGTTCTTTTTCCTGTGCTCCTCTTTGCCCACATATTTGTTGCCAATATAGATAGTTACATTTCAGAGCGTTAATTGTACTGAGACTCCTACTGGATGTGATTCCATTGTGCATTGTTTATTGTGGTATATTGTTTCTTATATCGTTTGTAGTACAATAGATACACTGAGTCAGTGACCCTAGAAATCCTATTGGTTCTTTCTCTAAATTACTGATTCAGTGTTGTTAGAAGGGAAAATGGGCACAAAGACTTTCCCAAAGCATGTACCCTACGCTGTTTTTGTCTTCATTTTTGACATCTGCTCAAATAATAAATTTGAAACAACAGAAGCAGAGATGACTTCATCTGTATCCAAGACTATTAGAAATCCTCCAAATCAATTTTTTATAAGAATGCTCCATTTGAGGCACCTCTTCGTGAATATTTTGATTCTAAAATGAAGTCCATCAAATGGGAGCCCTGAATGTGGGGCAGGATCCAGACATTATTGCATCTTTGACTTAATATCCTCTGATAGTACTGAAATTCTCAGCTAATGTTTAACAGAATTTAGATTCTGTTAATATCAATTTTTTAAGAACAATCATATTTATTAATTATATCACCCCCAGAAGCAGAAAACAGAAAGTTAAAATAACAGCAATAATACAGGGTCGACAATACCCAAAGCATACTGCTGACTGCTGTGTGGAGTATAATGAAAAGTGGTATATTTTTCCCACTTTAGGTAAGTTATTGTGATTGAAAGATAGCACATGCAAACAGGAACTCAAGGCGTTTAAACCTGGGTTAGTATAATACGGCACTGCAGGGAAAAGTGGGGATTCAGAGAATGAACATTATCATTGTTATGCAAGATGGACACAGGAAAAATCTTAGGGTGTTTAAAAGATTTGGAGAGCTTCCCAGACAAATGTTATAGACTTGAATTCTCAGAAATAACGTACCATAAAGCTATTGGGAAACATCTGAGTGGAACAGTTTCTGTGGAAAATGTAGAAAGAAAGAATGCATATCAGGGCCAAGGACATAGCTAAGTGGCGCAGCTCCTGCCTGGCAAATACAAGATCCTGAGTTCTACCCCTAGTGCAAAAAAAAAAAAAAAAAAAAAAAATGCATATTGAAACTGCAGTGCAAAGCATTTAATGCTGTATTTTGAAACCAAAAGGACTAGACAACTGGAACATTTTGTCAAAAGCAACAAAATTTGTTAATAATAGGATATTTTGATTACTTATTTAGAAGCATATTTGATCCTCTGTCTAGGTAGGTTCTGCATCTATGAGTTGAACCAACCATGGATAAGCAGTACATTTAAAACACTGCCTCTGTACCGAACATAGATGGACTTATTTTCTGGCCAATATTCTTTGAACAATATAACAACAAAACACATGGCACTGTCACAGTGGTCAGGCTCTAAAGATATAGGTTAGATCTAGAATATTGCTCAAAAGGCACATGTGCCTGGCAGGGTTTGGAATGTGATTGAATCATGAGATTCTACACTCATGAGTGGCCGTTCCCTGATACTGAGCTGAGTATGATGTTAGGAGGTGGGGTTTGACTATAAATCACAAAGTTCTGGAGGCGTCATCTGTGAGAGTGCCTCTCCGTCAGCTACTCACTTCCTTCTCTGCTTCCTGATTGCTGTGGGTTGAAAACCTTTATCCTTCTTATGCCTGTGGCCATGCCCTTTCTGCTTTGAAGCCAGCCGACCATGGGCTGAAAATGTGAATCAAAATAAACCATTTCTTTTTTAAATTATGGGAGATGGATATTTTGAATACCAATGTGGAAAAGGAGTAAGGCATTAAGTAATCTAGCAATGATTTGAAGAGTGCATGAGAACACATGCATAAATTACATGTAAATCCTCACATTGTATAAAGAAGGACCTGAGCATCTGTGGATTTTAACTTCACAGGAACTCTCCAACCAAACCCAGTGGCTGCTGAGCAGCAACTATCTTATCTAAAGTGAATTGGAGGGAGTTAGAAAAATTAAACACAGTGGAATAATACTGCGCCATAAAAATAGACAAACTTCAGTCATTTCTCGAAAAGTGGATGGCTCTTGAGACCATGATATTAAGTGAAATAAATCAGACCAACAAGCTCAGCATTTCTCTTATATGAGGAACTCAAACTATAAACAAAAAGCCAAGTTAGCATAGATAATAGGAAGTGGGGAGGTGAATCTCTCTTAAAGAGTAAGAAGACCAAGCAGTGCAGAGAAGGCAGAGACGGGGTAAGAAAAGGGCTGAAAAAAAGCAGTAAGATATGTTATATATGTGTACTAACTCCACACAAGGAATGTACATGTGATGCACTACAAACATGGACCAACATGAAAATAGTCTGGGAAAGATTAAAAAGATTATGAAAAGCAGAATTATTTGGAAACTACTACAATAGTTTAATAATGTAGTAATAATTATGCTAACAATGAAAATGTAAGTAGAATAAGAGAGAGAAAAAATCTGGAGAATAATTAATTAGTGACAATGGATTCTTTATAGTAGAAATAAGGTGTTATGGTTGATAAAATGTGTCAACTTGGGGAGTCTAAAGGTTTGGCTGAGTGACTCAGCAGGAAGCCAAGATGCGTAATCTGTACACATCCTGAGCCTGTGGAAGAGGAGGGCATGGAGACTGTGTGAGAGCTACACGCTCCCTGGGTGGGGGTAGGCTGTTTACAGTGTAGGGGAGAAAAGGAGGCTGCTTGCAGCCATTCCTCCCTTTTGCTGGTTGTTTTTGCTGTGCTCTGCTGCCCTGAACAGTTTGCCCTCTGCCGTGTGCCACTCTGCCTCAGAACCAGCCAAGTATGGACTGAAACCACCACAAACTGTAAGCTAAATACACCTTTCCTTTCCTCATTTTGGGTGTGGGGTGTTTTGTCTCAGCAACAAGAAAAAAGTAACCAAGACATAAGGGAAAGAGATACTACTGAGTGCAGGAGAGACAGAGCGAACAGCACTGACAGAGGGAGGAGGAAGGGGGCAAATCTGACGATGGCAGAGCTGACAGTGAATAAAGCGTTCGGCAAGTCTGTGGATAAACTAGCAGGCGTCGTGGAAATGAAAAGGTGAGTAGTTCGAAATGTAAAATAATTTGAAAAAATGTAGGAGGTAGGTCTAAATTAAGTACACAAGGCTAGAAAGGTTTTATATAGAAGGTGTGAAAATTAAACTTCTCAAAGTAATGTATTCATCTTTTCTCCTCACCAACAGGAAAATTTTAGCAAGAATTTCATAGGTTAAAAATTATCCACTTTGGGGCTGGGGATATAGCTCAGTGGAATAAGCGCTTGCCTAGCAAGCGCAGGGTCCTGAGTTCGATCCCCAGTACCGCAAAAAAAAAAAAAAAAAAAAAAAAAAAATTATCCACTTTGATGCATTTTGTAAAAAGGTAATTTTTAAGATTTTTATCTTACACTGGCAGCGAAACAATTATCAAGATACTTTCTCAAAAGAAGTCTCATGTAAATGACAAAATTATATTTCAAAGAAAGGTGTCCCAAAATTCTCTCTTTTGTTAGCCAAAAATGACCTGCAATGAAAATATAATTCTAAAATATCCCTCAGATTACACAAAGGGGTCATTTTTCCTAAGATTCATTGCTGTCTATGCTTAACAGCATAGCATCAAAATACAGAAGGTAAATCCGATAGGAAAGGAAGAGATCTATATATCCGTATTATAATTGAAGACTTCAAAATTCCTGTGTCAGAAATGGACAACTCTAGAGCAGAAAGTCAGTAAGACGATAGCTGTACTCAATCATATGATTACTCAACTGGATATAGTGAACATCCATAGATTATTTCAAGCAACAATAGCAGAAAACACATCATTCTCCTACTTGGAACATTTACTGAGATAGACCACATTCTGGACCATAAAAGACAACAAATTAAAATAAATGATACCATAAAACATCTGCTTTAAGAGGAGAATGGTATTAAAGTAGAAAAGAATAATAAAACATTTTCTGAAAATTTCCAGAGTACTTGGCAAATGTTTTTCTGAGTAGCAAGTGGGTCAAAAATATTCCTCAGTTAACTCTGTGGTGTATCATCCCCTGGTTATCATCATGATCATCCTTACTTTTTTGTCTCATTCTTTATTTTATTCCAAGAATGCAGATACTTACAGTTAGTGAATGACATGAAGAAATGTCCTGTTTTGTGCATGACAAATTAGCTTCACTTACAAATGTGTGACAGCAACTGATGGTGCACACCTGTAATCCCAGCGCTGTGGGAACTGGGGCAGGAGGAAAGGAAATTCAGGCCCAGCCTTAGCATCCTAGCAATTTATAGAGATCATATCTCAAAAAGAAACATAATGAGAAAAGACTTTGGAGTGTATCTCATTATGAAGGCCCCGGATTCAAATCCCAGTTCCACATAAATGCACATGCATGCACACACACACAAACACAAACTCATAAAAGTCATGACTGAAAATCTATCATGTCAGTAATGCATTTGATCTGTGTCTACCATCAATGGCCTTTTCTCACAATAAAGTTATATAGATCCTCTTGTTCCCCAGTAATTATATCATAAGGTTTTTAACGAGATAGTTTGGTTTTATTTTTACTTTAAAGTGAAATAAAATATATTTTATATATGAATGTATTTTATTGTATTTCTTAGGACCATTGCAATTATGAAAAGCACAATGATAGTGGGAAATAAAATTAGCAATGATAAATACTCCAATATTTTTTCTCTCTTAATTCTAAAAGTGCTAATTATAATTTTAAAGACTAGGCATGTTTTTAATGTTAAAGAGAAAAATATTTGAAGATCTCATTATATTATATTTCTATGTGAACTACACACTCATTTTTATTGTGAATCATACAGGAGCTATGTTTTAAATTAGATTTTCATCATAAAAAACATTTCTATTACTACTATTGATTTAAACATTAAGAGATTTAAGATACCATCTTTCCAGTTAGTGAAATTTATAACACAAACTTTCACAAGTTGAATGGCCAAAATTGCAGAGGAGATTACTTCTATTATGAAGTTTAAAAAGTATCTGGCTATTTTGTCATAAGTGAATATTGTGTCAGTAGATTATCAGGGTCATCTGCATAGTTTTTTTTTTCTTCATTTAAATTAAAAATTAGACTTACCGAATAAGAATGTTTACTGAGTAGAAACAAAACCAATGGAAGGTTTAGTCAAAACAATAAACATTAAAAGACCCTTTTAACTCATGTAATGCACTAACTACTTAGCTTAAAATGTGTTGAACTTGACAGTATAAGATTTTCAATTATTATTGGGAAAACATCATTATCAGTGAACTATTTCAATCTATTTTCTTTTAATAATGCTTTCTAACATTTACTCATATTCCTTGAAAAAGACAGCCTTCTATATCAAATTTATGTAAAAACTAAATCCATTTCAGGTAGAAATGCAGCCTTTACTATTACACTAATGTTCAAAAATTTTTTATCTTATTTAATAGCTTATTAAACAATTTGTGTCAAAAGTATTTGCTTAGGATTTGTTATTAAGAAACTCTAGTTAATATGATTTTTGGAAAATTTCTTACAAAATAGTCTCAAAAGGTATAACTTTGATTCTATAATGTAGCAAGTATAATGTGGTAAATATTCCCCAAGTGACACAGTTTACTATTATTTTGTGTTCTGTATGACAGCAGAAATACATCATTTTATTACCATTGTTTTGATTTTCTCAGCATTGTCTTTGGGTTGCCCATATGTATTTCATTCATGTACATAGTAACAAGTTTCAGATCCTTGATCTTTAGGCAATGTTTAATCTTCATTTCTTGAATCAAAGTAAGATTAATTGTGGAAAAAAATTGTTTGAGGATGATATTTCTTATTTTAAACTTTTTATCTCTAAATATCTGGTTTCTAAGCATAGTCCCGAGTAGGCATTGACTTACTAATCACACAGATGTAAATATAAGCATTTAAAAGTTCAAGTTACAGTATTTCCATCAAATGAAAATCAAAGAGATGGAATGACAAGTTACTATAGTCATCCAAGGAAAATGAGCTTACATCTGTGGAGATAGCAGTTTTCTGAAAATATCTTTAATATTTTTTCACCATCTCAATGCTCCTTGGGTTTCATTAACAATGCCTCAATTTATTCCTATGAACTCTACTTGTATCTCAGTTCTGAGGCAGGGTCTTGACTCTTTTATAAAAATCAGTGTATTTTAACTCTCATTTAAAATATCATTATGAAAATCTAATAATCTTATTTTATAATTTCTGACATATTTCATACACTGACTATTCAGTAATCTGCAGGTTAACATAATGTTAAAATATATCTGATGCTACAGTGGAAATGAATTCCCAAGAGATGGCACATTAGCCTATTCTTAATTAGATTGAATTATTTTTTCAGTTTAATGTAATTAAGCTGTCCTAGGAAAAAACACAGCTGAAAAAAAAAAGAGAGAGGAATCCCATTTTGCAGACAAAGTACTATTGAAAAGTAGAACATGGCTGTCCCTTTTAACTAAAGTTAAAATTAACACTTTGGTGGTGAGAAATAGATACCAGGAAGCAAAACAGCCATAGAGCTTGTGAACTGTGAGCATTCAGAGGTCCATGGAAGAATGGAACATGAAAGAAAACACATTTTATATGTATGATGAAATAATCAATTTTATATATCAACTCATTGTACTACATTCTATTGCTTAATCTAAAACTAGGTAAAACAAAATCCATAATAATATCCTGTTTTAAACCATGTTAATGGTAGGACTGTTTCTTAGGATTTAGTTTTCTCAATAAGTAATAAGACCTGTTACAAATCATGGGAATTTATACCACACCCTCATTTTATCCCTGTATTTGTTTTATTCACTCTTCTGAATATTTACTTAAATTGCTTTGCACTTTTTCATTTCACCTAAGGGTGTTAAGAAGGTATTTAGAAATGTTAACTAAACTCCTTAATAATTTTTGACGCTGCATAATCTCTAAGGAAAATTATCATCATTTCCCCTACTTTGACATTAATAACAATTTTTAGCTATATAAATTTGACAAGTCGTTGGAGGGTAGAACAGATGAGCATGTTGTATACAATGGAAAGTTCTTTCTACTTAATTTATTCATCTTTTGTTTCCTTGCACTAAAAGGAATTATGTGAGCCATGAACATGCCTGAGCCTGAGTTTTCTTTATTTGATCTCTTGCTTCTTGGACTCTATCTCTCATTTTCTTTTAATGATTCAGTAGGGCTTACTATTCTGTTTCTATACCCTTTTGACCTGAGCTAATTAGTTTTCTTTACTAATAAAAACTTTACTAAAAAATTAGTTTTCTTTACTACAATGGCTCTTAGATCTACTATTTCCCTTAAGAGTGATACAACTATAATGAGGAGCCCTTTGGGCTGTACCCGAACTGTATTAATTTTCTAAAAATGTGAAAAATGAAAAGTGAGTCAAACTTATATTATGCATCCAACATAATACAAAATGAATCAAACTTATATTTTGTATGTGATGCAATATACCTAATGTGCTTCTCATCTTAAAACTCCTTAGAATATCATGGCACAACATCTTCAGCCTATAAAGTGGTATTTTGAAGAGAATAGACATTTCCCTGAGCCTAAATGTAAAGTTGGAAGATTATCTCTAGAGTTGATCTACTGGAATTACTCTACTGAGCCAAAGTAATTCAGGTATAGCGAAACACTTCTAATTTTAAATACAGAAGCATTGAGGAGTTGGATTATTGGCTACAACACTTATCAATCCTTTTTATTATCATCTTTGACTTTTAAAGCCCAGTCCTTTAGAAACGCATTTCAAAAATCCATGTGCTCACAAGCATTTGATTCATTAATTTTGAAAGATTATTTTCAAGATCTTTCAGTTGTAAGTTCAGAGATACCAGTTAAAATAAAGAACTTGGTAAAGATGTTAGAGTGAATCAGGCAAATGTTAGGTGAAAAGGAAATCATATTCTATAAGGCAAATCTATATATATTCTAAATCTTTACTCATGGGTTCTTGGAGTTGAAGAGGGCCAGAGAATAAAGAATTTATTCTTCCTATGTTATATGTTTTCATATACACATTTGTATGTCTTTATTTTCGTTATTCATTAATAAACATCTCAAAAGTAAATAGAAAAATAAACTTTAAAGTTATCAAATTAAACTTTTATGTGATTAGAGACTAATTTAAGTTCACAGGTCTATGTTACTTTGCCTTGCCTCTCTTCTTTCTTTTCTCCTTCTATCTCTCTGTCTTCCATTTCTCTTTCCCTCTCCAAATATATAATAGCATTAGCAGGATATGGACAACATTTCTGCCATCAGGAAAATTCCAGTTTTCATCTTGTATTCCCTCTTGTAGTATATGTGTGTGCATATAGTGCATATCTACAGATGCACCATGTCCATAATCTATAATTTTATATCACGACAGGAATAATTCTAAACAAAATACTATTTCAAATTAAAGAATTGTGTCAGTTTTCCATTGCTATGACAAAATACTTGAGAAAATAAACTTTCTTTTCAGTACACAGGACTGAACCCAGGGCCTTTCCAAGGAACTACCTCTCTAGCCCTCTTTTGACTCTGTTTTTGAGGCAGGGTCTCACTAAGTCATAAAAATGTCCATGCTGGACTCACACTTTTGATCCCGTTGCTCCAGCTTCTCAGAATGGTGGGATTACAAGTGTGCACCACCGGATTTAGTACAGTTAGAAGCAAAGAAGGAGACAGAATCACTTCGTTGTGTCTATTTAACTGTAAACACTAAAGTTATCCTTGTTTCCATTACCTTAAGAGAAATAAAAAAATAATAATAATAACATAGCAAAAGCCTTGCTCTGGGGTAGGAAGAACCAATATATTGAAAACGGCCATATTTCCAAAATTGTTTTACAGGTTTAATGCAATCCCAATCAAACTATCAACAGCATACTTTACAGAATTTGAAAAAACAATTCCAAAATTCATCTGGAACCAGGTGAGACCTAGAATAGCAAAAGCAGTTCTGGGCAACAAGGCCAGACTCCAGAGATCTTGCTAAAGCTGATAGTCAGGATATAATAAGAGAAGGACAACTCAGACAAATGCCACTTGGGTAGGCAATATCTATCTACATTTTTGCAAGTAAAAGTGTTTAACATTAGTGAATTCTCCCTATCCATGTTTTTACTCTGAGACATTGTTTCTCGGATAACAGTGATGAGTGGAAAGGTCCTGGAGAACTGGATTTTGCATGACTGTAGAGTAGATGAGAGGGAAAACCTGTGTGGTTAGCAGTGATTGAAATGAATAGCGGAAGTGGACACAGCCCTGTGCATGCTCCCTTTCCCCAGATATGTTTTGTATTAATCTGGTTTTTGTCATGTCTTATCTTTTTTCCTAAGATTTGGAAATTGTTTCTTTGGTGTTCTAGTGTTGATTTGTTTTTTTCTTTAAATGTATTTAATTGTCTACATAAAATTTGTTCGTATTTATCATGCCAAATATGGTACACCTTGTGGAATTGCTAAATGAGCTAATTAACATATTAATTGTCATGCATATGTATCTACTTTTAAAGTTAATTTTATTGGTATATTTTAGATACACATAGTGATAACATTCATTGTAAGGATTTTGTACCTGTACATGATAGATCTTGATTCTTTTCTCCTGATTCCCTTCCGTTTCCTTCAACTCTTCTTCTTATTTATAAAAGCTCTATTTCCATTTTTTCCTTCTATTCTTTTTTTTTTCTTTTACCCTCAGAATGTCTGTACTCTTCTACTGATACTTAGTAAGAATTTAGGGCAGTGAGGGGGACTGTGCTTTTGGTACTCACATTGGATGAATCAGTTATACAGGAAATCTTGGAATACATTACTATAAATTCCACTCATCTGAGTTCTTTCCTGAGTATCAACACCGAAATAGCCAATGTCGATTGAGTTAATTGGTTAAGTTACCGTTCCTTAATAGTTATGCATTGCTTAATGAGGGGAAATGCTCTGAAGAATACATTGTTAAGTGTTTTTGTCTTCATGTGAACAACATGAAGTGTACTTACACCAAGTAAGATTGCTCTGATGTTATAAGCAATATAGTCTTTTGCAATCACCGTCTCATACGCAGTCTGTCCAAAATGTTGTTATGTGCTGCATGGCTGTATTTGGTTTATTTAGGCCACAAATCTAGGATGCCAGCATACGCATCAGCTGAGACAAAATTTTACAGAGTAGTGGTGTTTGCCAAATAGTAAAACAAAAGCATGTACACATACAACATATGCACTTAAGCAATATAAAAATAATGTAGTGCTATAGCTACGTTTCTGTTGTAACCTGCACTAGATAATTGTGAAACCTTGCAGGCATATTCAGGGTGTGCTGTTGGATTTGCCAACCTTTTAGCCTGGTTATGTCACTACTTTACTCTTTTTGTCCCATTATCACCCCTAATAGAGTTGTGTCTATTGTAAGTTGCTAATAAACCCTTGTTAAATTAAATTGTGGTTGATTTTTCTCTCTGGCTGTACAAAACAAAGTGACATGCAATCTCAGGCTGTGAAAGGACAGCTTTCCTTTCATAGCTTTTTATAGATGACCAGATTTAGATGATATTTTGTTCAACAACATACTCAGAGCTACTCAGAGTTAATCATGCTGTATTGTAAATTTAAATAATATTCTTCTGTATTTTCCTTCCTTTTCCACATATATAAATTTTAACTCAGTAGTTTTCCTGAATTGCTTCTCCCTAAAATCTCTTTCTTCTCTCTACATTCCACCCTTTCCTCTCCTCTATCTGAACACATTCTGGATTTCCCTTAGCTTTCCAGTAGTAATTAATATTCTCATCTTATCACTGCCCATAATATGTTTCTCTATTATCTCTCTTATATTCAAATACATCTTATTTTTCTCATTTTTACAAAGTTATCATTCCTTGTTTGTTGATAATGGTTTCAAGGGGAGATTCTACTTGTTTGTCTAACACTTAGCAATATGTAGCTGATGCTTAGTTGTATTTTCTAACATTAAGGAATGAACCTATGATCAAGATAGCCTGTTTGGGGAAGATTGTGTAAGGAATTTTTGCCTTATTGCCATTTCCAAATGTTCTTGATAGGAATGTTTACTCATGATATATAACCAGAGACACGCTATAGGTCCTGAAAAATATCTGTTTTAAATAGGACAAGTTCCAGTGGACATTTTTGAGACCTTCATTTGGCATAGAACTGTGTGTAACAAATAAAGGAAGCATCACACCTGTGGAAAGAATTTAATTATATCTTTGTGGCTCATTGATATTCTACTGAGTTCTAAGTAAGAACTTCTGCATTTGTTTTAATTATTCTTTCTAGAAGTTTTAGAGGTAGTTAAAGAAAATGAGTTTTAATGTGTGTAAGTCTATAAAAGTGAAAAAAGTTAACAGTGAACTATAAGATTTTATGACAAAGATGGAGAGTAGGATAAGGAGGACATGCTGTGTTTTTAAATGTATTTGAATCTACTGTCAGTGCTATGCTTGGTCTATTAATAGGCATAAAAATGAGTGAAAGACTGAAGCTCAGTGAAGCTCAGCCAAGTATTCCAAATGACTCTGAGAAAAGTTCAAATCTTTTAAAACTTCTTTAAAACTACAAACTTGAGAAGATGCATTTATTAGAATATATCAAGCTAATATTTTGATATTTAACATGTCCTCCAGAATGCATTCTGCTCTCTTGACTAAATGACAAACACAAATAGCAATTCATTCCCTACTGCACTGGGTGTTGAGAGTTTGGACTGTAAGAAGAAAGGTCACCACGTACAAAATCACTGGACTTCTTTTCCTCAGAGTGTGCAGTATTATCCTTCTCTGTGTTCCTACTATCTAATTTAGATAGCAGAAAGATATCTGCATCATCAAATTTAACGATGGCTTTTTTCACACACTTATAAACTAAACTGCTATCATTTAGAAAGCTGATATTTTGCTTTTGGTTTCAGATTGCTCACTTTTGGCAAAAAGTTTGTTGTAATTGTTCTGCTGAGGTGCCCGCTGAGTGCCGTAAAGACACAGCTAAACTAATAAGAAGGCAGCTCTCCTGGCTTTATCAGGTATCTTTGCCTAATTATTAAACCAAAGCAATAGGCTTATTCTGCCTCCCCTAAGTCCCAAATAAATGGAGAGAAAAACAAAATAAAAGTCTCACTCTAATTACTGCAGCATATTCTTACTATGTTATTGATATATGACTACCAGATTTTGCACGTTTTGCTTCTTTTATATTGGAGTACATTTCCTAAATGTTGCAAAACATTTAAAAATCTCAAAACATGTACATAATATATTGCAACCTCGACCTCAGTGTCACTCTTTAGAAAGGAAGTTGGAAAGCTGTGGAATATATTTCCTCTGAATTTGCTTCAAATATGCATAAATTCACATGACATTTTGGTAAATGCATTTCCCTAAGAAGATACCATGAATTTTAGGAAGTGTATAATTTGGCAATTACTAAAGAAATTATTCATTTCTCATGTAAAAAAATAAATAGTTGCATTAAATACATGTACCCTGTCAGAATGTGACTTACAGTTGCCTCCAGCAATAACAACGTATGTACTCTGCTCATTCAATTTAATAATACATTTTCAATGATATATAAATTAGGCAATATATTTGTGTTATGTGCTAAAACCTAGAATAACTTTCTTTCTCTCTCCCACCCTTCTTAATTTGTGGGTTTTTCCTCTGTCTCTTACATATCTTTCTCTTGCTCTGTTTTTCAGTACTCAGTATGTCACTGAACTTAACATATTTTGAAACAAAAACAAAAACAGAAAAATCCTGAGTGTTGTACCAGGAAAACAAAATGTCCCCCCAAAGAGGTCAATTATGTTTATAATCAATAATCATTATGAATATTTCTTACAATTTTAATCCTTTTCTTAACATTTCAAACTCATATATGTAATCTTATTTTACTTTCAAAAATTATGTAAGGATTTGTAATATTATTTTCACAATATAACATCATTAAAAATCAAGGTACATTTAAGTAAAGTAATCAGTTGATCACAAGTTCACATATGAAGTAACAATTACGAATGTATTGAGAGAATGCAATTTTCTTACCCCAGTTGCATACTCTTTCTACAAAACGAGTAAGTCGGTCACACAGGCACATTACAGCAATACCCCATTTAATTGTGTGAGTTTCATGGCTTGTCCTTTATTCACGGCTAACTGTCTTAAATTCTCCTTTCTTGCCTGTCTTACAGAAATATATTCACATGAGAAGCTCCCTCCTGCTTTGAACTCAAACATGAAGGCTTAATTTTCACTTTAATGGACTGAACCAGACCAGGTCCTAAATGCTGAGGTGACATTGGACTAAACAATCACTGAACATCAGCATTCAGAAGCTAAAAACATGAAATCAAGCAAAACATCTTCCAACCTTGAAACACATAATGTAACTTTTAGGAAGAGTATTTTGCTAGTATTTTGGAAGTACTAGCTGAAACTTGACTTCTTGTAAACCAAAACTTTGGGCTCTGTAAAGAGTCCTGGTATAGCCAATGATTTAAACTAAATTTCAAAATGTTCTTAATGTAAAGTTAACCTGGATGAGCACAGATAATCTATTTTTATTCAATCAAGGAGGAAATACCTGGGATTATGTAGGGCATTAGACAACCTGTGTGGGGCATGGTACAGAAGCACCAGATACATGCATCTCAATCCCGGTTCTATCAGTCACCTGCTAGATGTTCTTTGAAAATTGAGATTCAATTTATCAACTAGTAAAGAGCGGGCATAAAATTTAGAGAAAATAAGGCATGGAGATGTTTTATAAATATACTTGCAGTCTTTGCTTTTCTTGTTCCCCAAAGGTTGAACCTTGCTCTTCCACACTCTGTCCTGTTTCCATACTGTCAGTGAATTTTCTCTTTCAGCTTCCAGTTGGGTTCAAGCATTGGTAGCCTTCTCTAGGAGTAAAAAGAGTGGGAGAAGAATGGGTCCAGGTATTTGCCCAAGGTCTCTTCCTACTGGGTTGACAGCAGCTGTTTCAAAACCAAAGGAGCATTTGGTATCCTGTCAGTTGCCTCGACTTCTACCCCACAGTTCCTTATTTTCCTGGGCTCCAGTTAGGTCTGGCTTTCCCTAACCCCTTCAAGCCCAGGGTGGTAGTGGCCTTATGGCTGTGTTTATTTCCAGACTGCTTCATCATTACTTATTGGATTTTTAAAAAAATATCTCACACCTTTAAACACAGTCCCTTTATTAAACTCTCCTCAAATGTCCCTTTCTGACATGCCATCTGTTCTCCAACTGGGACACTGATCAAATCGTTATTATCATGATCATTATTACAATTACGAAAGGGTCTCACTGAATGCCATGCCAAGTGTTGTTATGAAGGAGATTTACAGAATCCGCCTTGAGATTTTGAGAGCTAAGTGGCACATGAATATGCAGAATAGTTAATCTTGTATATAATTATCTAAAGTGTCAGATGTCATAAAGAGATTTAAAAATGCCTATATTTGTTGAAAAATGTACTCATTTATTATGTATTTATATTTGATAAGGCATTGTTGAAAATTTTCACAAATAGTACATGCCTATTGACTTGCACAAATAACTATGTCAAAACAAGACAAAAATAACTTTTTTGCACTTTCAAGAGTCAAAAAAATATGTTATTATATCATCCACAGGGTGGTCAGGAGGGGTTTGTTGAGTGTGCCCTATGAGGAAGCCAGCTGTGAGCCAGCTGTGTGCACGCCCATTCCGCCCTACCCTGTACTGTTACACCAGTGGCGGATTCGCTGAGGAGAGCAGCTGCGTGGATAAACAGAGTAAGCAAACTCTATTCAATTAGATGACGAAAATGAAAAATATTCAGCACTGGACAGAATACTGAGTGAAATGTTCTGGTGAAAGAGAGGAAGTAGAATGGGGTCAAAATATATCTTTAATTTAGAATATTACCAATGACAGCTGTTAAATAAAGTACTGTAACTTTACCTAGTCTAACGAATAGTTTCCAGTGACTTTGTGTGAAGCAATTTAACATATATTTTTTAAAAAATCAGCTGATTTCCATTTTTTTCTAGTAAATGTTGAGACAATGAGCATTTGTTTTTCATGGATTTCCTGTAACCCATAATTTCAGGCAGCTCCCTCCTTCCTAGTTTCGTTGACTAAGACATTGGGATTAATTGCTGCAGGTTTAACATAGCTACAGTGAGAGGTAGGTACACTGTTTTATAATCAAGCCTTGCTTGAAACGTCTAATGTTTGTCTCAAAAATCAGAATTTGGTCAAGTACGTAGAGGAAATAAATTGTTCCAAATCCGGTTCAAAGCGCTTCTGAACAAGGTCACATAGGCATTGTTTGTTCATAAGCCTAATGAAACTAATAAAGACAAGCACAATTAAAATAAAACAACTTGTCCTACATATATATGCACGGAGTGAGAGGGAGTATGGGAGAGAGAGAGGTCCTACTGGGGATAACCTCCTGGAGTTCTTGCTTTTTACCTGTGACTTAGTACCCCTTGATCACCCTCCCCCACCCTTCTTCCCCTTCCTCTCCCCAGTTTCTAGGAACCATTTTTCAACCTCTAAAGATAAGAACTTGTTTCACAGCCCATTTTTGACATAACGTCCTGAAGTTGTATGGTTTGTATGGTTAACTTTTGCGTAGGATGTGGGTCCATACAAGACGGATGTCAAAAACCCTCAGTGCTTTCATACTTAGACATTTTTATGTCATTTGAACTTTAAAACAAATCAACGCCTTGTGCAATTAAAAAAAAAGTGAAAGCAGTAAATTGAACCGGTTTGTTACAGGTGTTATTTGTAATGAAGATAGCATTTGTTATTTCAGGATACTATTTTTTAAATGATCATTTTATCTTGTTGTTGCTTATGACCTTCACTGATATGATCAACTTCAAAATGCCTAAAAATCAATTTCATTTCTCAAGACATCAGTTTGGTTCATTTTAAATACGCACAGTAAAAGATTATATTAATGAAGCCTTGATAATTTTTACAAACTAAAAGAAAGAACTTTGAAGCTGACTCTTTTGCAATAGACTGAGTAGGAAGGATTAGATAAAAGTGAGAAAAAAAAAGTTTTGAAGAGAATAACCATAGTTATTGCATGTTCAAAGGTTTTGCATTATTATTTTCAAAGCAGTTACTCACTACAAGACATAAACTAAAAAGATTCTTGCAAAAAGAAACTAACAGATAACAGAATAAGATAAAATAGTACTATGAATGAAACAAATTAGCATATATATTGCAAGAGTGCAATGGACTTTGTTGTTATTGAGGCTGCAAGGGCACTGATATGATTTAACTCATTTAATATTAATTGTTACTTACTCATTCCTACCAATAGAAAATTGTGGCAAAATTTATGCCTCTTCTCCAAGACTCTGAAACAAATATCTTAGATTTAAACTTTGCTTATTTACAAGTATAATATATCCAAGTATACCTCATTGAGTTTTGACATATCTGAGTAGTTGATAACAATTTTTGGTGTGAGTATAGTTAAAACTTTAACTAATAAACAAGGACATGAAAGAGAACTAAGATCAAAATATAGAACTACATTCATCCTGGTGCAACAACTTATATCCAACATTCTTTACAAAATGTCTAGTGTTTTGACTTATGTATTAAAAAGATAGTTTGTATGTATATTTGAGATACATAAGGATGAAAAGTGTCTTGTTTTCCATTGGTTTTCCACTTATTCTTATGCTTGAACTAAGAATCAATGCAAAGGAAAAAGTGAACGACAAACAATATGAGACAACCCATTTTCAGAATATTTAGATATGGATACATGTATGAGGCAGTCAGAGGAAGCTGAAATATAAATCTGTCCATAAATTCCAAGGGTGCAAACAAGTGGCTGTAAAATCAATTATACCAATTTCTAGCTAAAATAACCTTGATCCTGTGATCATGTGCTGTACTTTGGATACCAAATGTTACACAAAGCCTTGTGAACTAAAAGTGTCCCCAAATCATGCCATTATTGGAAGGTACTGAAAACCTTTCAGATAGATCCTAGTGGGAGGCCTTTGTGACTAGGTTGTGTGTCCAATGTGAGACACTGGACTTTCTCTCTCTCTTGATCTTTCCTGTTCCCCAGCCAGGAGGTGAATGAGTTTTGCTCTGCTTGTGTTGTTGCCATGATGTCCTGCCTGACCAAAGACACAAAGCAATGAGACTCACCCAGCATGGACAGAAACTTCTAAAACTGTGATATACAGTATATCTTTTCTCTGTACACACTTATCTGTCAGATGTTACGGTGCTGAAACACTAACACACTGTGTTAACTCATAATGTTTTCATTACGTTATATAAAAACAGGAGAAAAGTGTGGGCACTTTATCACGGAGTCATACTTCAAACACATCTTCCTATCTAGCTGCATTTCTGCTGGTCTATTTGATTTTATTTGTTCACTTTGACATGCACAAATTTCTGTCACAATACACATATTTCTCATCATATTTTAGTCATTTATACTTTTTGTCATCATTACTTGGAAATTTTCTTTGATTAAATTCATTTGCCTATTGGAAACTTGTCATCTGTGATTATTTGGAATCAGTGTGAACATTTGTGTCAAATTTTCATTGTCAATGTTATTTCTTTTATAGTCTCTGTCATTTTTCTGTCTCTGTTCTGTCTTTCTCTTTGCTCTCTTTCTTGAAGTGAAATTGGGCAAACAGAGAAAATGGAGAAAAAATATAATATGGCAACATATATTTATCAAATTTTTTTACTGATCAAAATTCATCTGCTTTAAATAATATAAAACTATGTTACTAACAATACTAATATTTGGGATGTTTTAAAATTACCATATTTGAAACATGTATGTGTGAGGACACATAGATAAAAACTAGAAATAGGTTTTGAATAAATATACTGAATTATCTTTCTGATAGGTGGAAGAGGATGAATTAAAATATAGTATATAAATATACTTGCCTCCTATTTTCTGTCTTCTTATTCCTTATTTGGTGGACCCCGAGTTGTTGAAGTCTAACAAATTTCCTTGTCTTATGTTAATGTTAGAATTTTGATGCACTATAAATCAGATTAGTACAAATGCATAAGCTTATTGGCATTTTGCATTCATATTCATTTTAAGAATATTTTAAGAAATACTTTGTAGTGATTTTTAGATAGATTATTAATATTCTCCCTTGAAATAATTAAATCAACCAAAGCTAATCAATGCTTTATATACATATATATAAAATGTACATAGAATTGATAGAAATTTTAGACTTTTTTTAAAAAGTGAAGAAATATAAAAAGTATAGAAAACATTTATTATGTACAATAGCTTAAAGATTTAAAATGATGATCAGTTAGTTACCTGTATTTAAAGTTAAGGTAAGTGATAAATAAATGAAACTCTAATAAAATCCCTATAATGCATAATGTGCAATAGGTGCAAATTTACACTGGGTTGCTGCTCAAGGACAACTGTTAAAAATAATAAAAAGAAACAAATACCAGTATTTACACTGGAAAATACATTTATCTTCAGTTGATTAAAGCAAACATGATATAGCTATGGCTTGAATTCTGAAATTTGATTGTGATGGTGGCAATATTGGAAGGGAGGTCCTTTTAAAGGTGATTAGATCATTAAGGAGGACTAATGCGTGTCTTAAATTACTGGATTAGCTCTTGTCAGAGTGGTTTGTTATGAAGCAAGTCCTCCACACCTCATTCTTGTCTGCTTTGTGTGTGCTCAAATACTTTCTCGCCTTCTGCCATCCTAGGATATTCTGGAAGTCAGGGCCCCTGTGTCATTGGACTTCTAGCCTCTGGAAGCCAAAGCAAACTTCTTTTTTATAACTTACTTAATGTTTGGCATCTTGTTATAGCAGCAGAAAGCAAGCAAAGGTATAGCTTCAGACAGTGAGGGCTCATCCAAATTGCATGTATTTTCTAACTTCAAATTCTGTATAATGAAAGCAGGAAATCTCAATTTAGAACCTTTTTTTTATTTTAAGAGAAAAGGCAATAAAAATTATAGTGTTATGTTTTACATGTATGTGAATTCTGGTTTGTTTGTGTGTCTAATGAATAAGTAATGACACTCAGGCACTGATTAATAATGTGAGGATGAATCTAGATAACACAGGGCTGTCCGATTTTTGCATGTCTCAGAATCACAATGTATTGGTTTCCAAGTGGTTTTCATTGCTTCAACATGAATGCTCAAAAGTTGTGGAAGGACGGCTGAGCTTTCAAAAACAACTTTAGTGATGAAGAAGAGATGATCTTCTGTGTCCTGACCTGAGAAGTATTCTTCTGGAAATCAGGGTAGCACAAAGAAGTGCCAGACTTTTCCCTTTAGTGATGGGGATGTGGTTCAGGGGGAGAGCTCTTGCCTGGACACACAAAGCTCTGGGTTTGAGCTCCAACACCAGGCACAAAAGAGACTTCTTTTATAGAAGCAAATGGCAGACAAGCACCTATAACTAAAGTACGTTTCTCAGAAGTGATAGAATTTTATATGGTGAACTATTTGACCAATTTTGAATCAGAAACATTAGTAAAAATCCCATATGTTGGAAACTCAGAGAGTAAAATCATGCTGAGCAGAGAATATGATAAATTAAAGAAGGCATGTGTGATTTATCACTCTTTTCTGCAGTTCACCTTTAGCAATAGTAAATGTAAATTATGATGACACTACAGAACAGACTTGTGGAAAAGAGTATGCAGAATTCCAGAGAGATTAACAATAAGGACAAAAGGCATTTTAAAAATAACAGAAAAAACTCAAGTGCTGACTACTGTTTTGTGAATCACTATTTATCTAGTCTCTTTCAACGGAGAATCTCAGTACATTTAAATATATTTCAAATTGACTTTCACACACTAAAGTATCCTTATTGTAATTTAAATACTACAGATCAAAATAGAAAGCAAAGAACCCTAACTTTATCAAAAGCTACAAAGCAGAGAGCTGCTAATGAATCTCTCTTGGTAAATTATTCATAGACACATACATACAGAAGATGAACAAAAAATACCACACTTCACTAATATTTTGTGGCAGGGTAATTTCCTGGCAAATTCACTTCTATTTTGTTTTCACTGCTGAGGAAGAATCAGGAGTGAAACTTCGCTGTGTTTTGTGGTCTGCATTTTCCCTTCTGTTCTAAGAAGGCCTTTGTTTTTCTTTGCCTTAGGGGTCTTTCTGGGTCTAAAGTAGAACATACTTTAAAATAGCCTCCTTCTGGCTTTTGCAAAAGCATAAACCAGAGGTCACAATTCCTGCACTGACAGAGGCAGGGAACGGTGCCGCAGCCACCTGCATGGTCAAAGGGGCCTTTTTTTAATTTCTCCACACAGGCTCAGTGTGTTTGCATATGTACCTATGCAGGAGTAGTCTTCAGTTTGTATTAGAGTATGCTTTCTTCCATTTTCAAAACATAGTTAAAGTTTCAGTCCATATTTAGTTTTGACAGTATCAAAAAAAAAATTACAGGGGAGAAACTGAAACAGGCCAAAAAAACTAGGGAAGACTAATATGATAGCGATGAAGGTGCTGAAATGGCAGCAGGAGATCGGACTCAGCTTTGTGAACACAAAAGACGGGAGCTTTTAGCACCAGGGTGAAAGAATAAGACAAATACTTCAGAATTTTGGGAAAGAATTTGGCCAGTATGACTGCAGCCTTTGCGCTGTCTAATTAGTGCCCTTGAAGTCAGGCTCCTCCCCTCCCACACAGGTAGCCCCATGTGGAACTACCATCTTGATTACAATTACAAGGCTGTGATCCAGGCCCTTGAGAAAAAACAATTCTGGGTTATAAATTTGGCAAGAGTCTGAAAGAAGACTCAGAACTCAAGAGAAGGTATTTAAACTGCAAGTTTTCTAAAGTAATTGCTCTCAGAAAACACAAATAAACACGAACAAAACAACAGACCAAGAGCCTACAGTCATGAAACAGCCTGTGTGAACTTTAAGCAACCTGAAAGGAGATTAAGCATGTCATAATCAGTAGTGATGTAGCTGCAGGGAAATGATTCTTTTCTCCAAGGAAGATAGCAGAGCAAACATGACGGTTAGTGGTTTGGACCACTGGTTTAGTATCCTGGGAGACACTGGTTGTTCTGAAAAGAAGAGTGAAGGCTGCAAGTCCCTTTTCTAGGGGACAGTGCTACTCTGCCACAGACAGTGCTATCAGGAGGGAATGAAGGTCGGTTTTGCAAATCTGTCAGTTTTTCAGGACAATTACAATTATTTTTCCTTAGGCAATTAAGGTTTTTCATCACTTTGAAATAGTGCTCACAGACTTTCATGGCCAGCAATCCACCAGCTTTTCTTCTCTTGTCAAATCAGAAAGGAGTACATCAAACATCCTGAGCAGAGAAAGATGAAGTTCCTTTTGTTTGGTTGGTTGTTTTTGTGTTTGTCTTGGCCAGCATTTGGAAATAAAAGAAATTAAAGAGGGGATGGCTAAAAGTGGGGATTAAGAACTATGTACAGTACGAGGGTAGCGGATCATGAGATCAACCTGAGCACAGTACTCCTTTGTACAGGAATCAGAAGTTTTAGGGTTTGGAATAAGGTTTATCTGATTCAAAGTAAAAAAGAAATCTGCTACTTGGTTTAATGTGAAGTTTTTGGAGTAAGATTACATTAAAGTCCAATGAAAGTATGACTGTGCTTATAATAAATAAGTTACTTCATATGATGATCACGTAGCAGAGGAAGGTGTGATTAGCCTGTTGTTGCGCAGATGCGCAAAGCGTCGGTGTAATTTATATTCTCTGGCTGAAGCCGTTTCCCTTATCCACCTCCGTTCCTGTTTATGGGAACAGCATGAGAGTCAGAGGACTTGCTCAGTCTATTCTGCAAAGTTTTTCATTTATGTCTTCAGGTTCTTTTGAATCATAGAATGTTTGCAGTTAATTCTCAAAGTAGGATTCTTTCTTAGATTACAGAAAGATCCTTCCTTCTCCTCTCCCTTCTTCCTTTTCCAAGTGATTTGCTAGTTGCAGGAATACATGTATTCTTGCAGGGAGAATGAACATTGACAGCAGGAAAATTCTTTAAAAATTCTGTCATGTGTGTGTGTGTGTGTGTGTGTGTGTTTTCTTTTTATATATGAAACAGAGATAAAAACAGTATCTAGTCAGGGTTTCAAGATAATTCAACTATTAATACAATTGTGTGATGTCCTATGAGCCATTGATATGTAATATTTATCACTATTTTCTAGCCTGCTGCCAACTACATGGTGGTTGGTCCTATTATACTAATATTCATAGGGGGTTGCAGCTGCCTGTGGTAAGGGAGTTACACATACAGTGCCTTTGTAGCTTCAAACATTAATTATGGTCAGTTTCTTCTCATTTGTTCTGGAAGTGCTTAGCTAATTTCTTCTCATGACCATGACCACAAAAGACATATGTAGATTAAACTCAACCGTGATAAATAAGTATAAATTAGTAAGAGTAATTGAAATTTAAAATCTAATTGCTAGGAGAATTTTACAAGTTATTTAAATGTGTATCATTCCAGCCTAAACAGTACTGACTGAATACACATTTATGATATACAAAAAAGCAGATCAGGAGGTAGGGATAGGTGCTAGGGTATTAAGGAATTGTAAGGGCATAGTTTTCATCTTTTAAGTATTGAGCTTTCAACAAGAAATAGAGATACACACATGCATTCATATACATGGCATCAGACACAAAGGAAATTTATTTGGTTAATAAAATCATTACAAGTAAATTCTGATATAGGTACAAAATAACTACCTATGACTTTCCACTAAATGATGGTCTCTAAGGAGCGCCCAGAACATTTCAGTTTAAATATATGTAGTTGTGATTCAGTTGTCAGGTGAAGAAAAATACAATTAAAATGCAGGAGCTATCATTAAGGAACATGTGAGGGCCTTTCCCTTCTTTTCAGCTTTAACTTGAGACCTATTTGTGTATCGAAATTAAAGACGCAGATTGGAGGTGGCTGAACACTGGGCAGCAGCAGCTGGAGAGTGGAAGGCCCACTCTGTTGTTTGCTTTGCTTCCTCAGCAAATATTTTCAAAGGTTCATGTACGTTTGTGACTCTGATTTGTGTTTAAGGATAAAATCTCCTTGATATCATGCATGATAGGATTGAAAGAAGAAAATTGGAATCATGTGGAACAGAAAAGTATCATCTCATTTTCAAACTTTTTCCGTAGGGCTTGTTTATCTACTGGGAGGATGCATAGCATTGTGAAATGTCTCTATAGTAATTAGTAGGAATTTATTGAAAGAAAATTAACCTGGTGGGTTTAACTTATAACTTTCCTATGCTAGATCATATTCTTCATGTGTCCAATTTCAATAAAGGAGTATAACACAATGATAAATATTTATAGCTGTTAAGTAACACATACATACCTCTGTACATGGTAAAATATACATCAACTGATGTTTAATAGATTATCAGTCCATCCATAGTTTCTTTAGCTATGCCATTGTAATTACAAATGCAAAATCTTGGTCTACAGAATGGAGCACAAAAACAATGCACTTATACATAAACAAAAGTAGCTATTAGATCACTTTTCTTTGCATAGCAATTTTAAACAAATACTCAAAGTGTTTGTTTATTCTTTAAGTAAAAACAAAATTGCATAGTGACTTCAATTTCCCAGTTTCCTTGATATTATATTTCGCATCTAATTAAAGGGCTTTTCACTGGAAAACAGTAACTATTGTTCTTATGCACATAAAAGTGAAAATATTCTCAGCTGTTATCAATACTTTTACACCAGAGGCTTGAGTTTTTTTTAAGCTGCTAATATCTTTATTGGCAACAAAACATTTCTGCTCACTCCTTCCCTAACTTGTAGAACTCACCTAGAAATGCCTGCCCTCCTCACATGGTAATTTCACTAGGGAAAGATGCACACTCAGGTACTACACCCATAGGACAAGGGTTAGACTCATTCTGTCAATAGCTAACGTTGAGAAATACTAGCTACAGGTGTCTGCTTCTTAAAGCTTACCTGACACTCTCAAATTCAGGCCAGTCTCCACTGGATTCCAGTAAGACCCTGTGCTTATGGGGGACTGGTTTCCTGGTTGTGTTGCTTGCTCCTTCAGGGCTTGGTGGGATAAAGATCCCAAAGGCTGTTTGACTTAGCCCATTTGGTTTGGTTTAGTTTGTGATCCACGTTTGCGGATCACTGTCTCCTTTACCCACAGGGGATACAGCATTGGAACACAGCTGGTGAAAGACTTTCTGTCTCAGTCAGTTTTATTCACATTCTGGGCCATTTTGTACAAGGCACTTGCACATCAATGGTCTTGCAATCTATAGATGGCTTTGATATAAATTTCTTGTGAATATTTTTACTACAGTGCTATAGAGTTGACAGAGGACCTCCAAATAATATAACTAAATGTTATATCGCAACTAACTTAATGTCTGATACGCTTGAGTTTGAGTTCTCTAAAATTGAAGAATGAATTCTAAGAATAACAGAGGTTAAGAGTAAGAAGAATTTATTGAGAGAAAGAAAAGCTTCTGTCTAAGAGAGACAGAGGGGCCCTGAGTGGGTGGCCCAAGGCTTAAATTTTTAAACGATATTTTTTTTCCCAAATAGATCTTTTGTTGCACCTTTAGAAACCCTGCAGGTCTGGGATAGGTCTCTTAATGTATTCAATGCTTTGATGATAACCAAAGCAATGGCTGCAGACAACTGTCAATAACTTCACACGCGAACTAAAAGCATTATTAAATAACTCAAGAGAAAATTTGTGGTGGACCTTGATCTGCTATCATCAGTCAGCTGTCTCCTTTCATATCCTTTGCTTTCATTTCTCATATTGTGTTTAATTTTTTTCAACTAAAGGAGCACATTCCAGAAGCTAAAGGAATGGTAAGGACATATTCATTGATTTATAGGACGCACACTCCTCCTGGCCTTACCTGGACTGAAGTTTACCTGAGCAATTCTTATATACCTAGATAATGACATCTTACAGTGGTGATAAAACACCAGCGCTGTCCAGCGTTAAACCAGTCAGGTGGAGAGGACAGCCGCTTTTTCTCATCTGCACTCTTGTTGATAAAATTATATATCACTGGGACAGCAGCATACCTAATTCAAGATATGAAAGGTTCCTCTGTTCTTTCTCATGTAGAGAGAAACGATATTTCAGTATTTTCCACCTAATACTAATCACGACAAGTTGATTCTCACTGTGTGATAATATTTTATTCAACCCTATCAGAATATGCACACTGTAGACTCTCTGAAAAGCATTCAAAAGATCTGGCAGTTAAAATATTAGGTTAACCTTATTTTTCATAAAAGGTGCTCATAGCTCGCCAAGAGCAAAAAATTATGAAAAATATACGAAATCTCTCCATCTTCTCTACCTCTATCTCTATCTCTGTCTTGTCTATTTGGATTGCACCCTCATTTTCCCTTTCTTTCATTTATGCTCTCATATTTCTCTTTCACAGGCAAGAAGCATAACAGTAATGCTTTGATCTGGATTTGAATTCTGATTTCCATATTTAATATCTGAGCAACTCCCGTATGATATTTAACTTCTATTAATTTTAATCTCCTCATTTGAAAATGAACTACCTTATAGTTTCATTATAAGGACAGGGTAAATAAAATTATCTATTAAAGTATTCAGATGCTTATCATAGTGTATAGCAAACATTTACCTCTGAATAAGTGATAGAATGTTTAAACACCTTCTACACGTTCGCTTCAGAGAAAGACATTTTTGAATGCTGGATTTTGGTCTATATCTTCATCATTTTCCTCATCACTGAGACACGATACTCAACATGGGCAACCCGAAGCAGGTTCATTTTGGCCCCAGGGTCAGAAGTCATGTTCCATGGTCAACAGGCATGGAAGCGAAACCAGCACTGTAGAAGGCCCTGCATGGAGGGCCGCTGTCTTTGTTAGGAACACAAAGGCCTGGGACATATGCCCCTGGAATCCACCATCTGGTAACCATGCCAAGTAAATCATCTCACTTTGGGGGTCTTAAATCTTTCCTTATTTCATGGAAAGTTTTATATCAAGAAACTTTTCTATCATTAAGAAATCAACCAATAACAAATACTATTAAGGCTGTGGGGAAAAGGAATCCTTTTTCACTGTTGGTGGGAGTGTAGACTGGGCAATCACTGTGGAGATCAGTGCGGACATTCCTCAAAATGCTACGATTAGAGGTCCCATTCAACCCAGCAACTCTCCTTCTGAATGTCTTCCTAGAAGAATTAAACACATCATACTACAGCAATATATGTGCACCTATGTTTATAGCACCACAATTTGCAATAGTTGAATATTGGAAGTAAACCCAAATGCCCATCACCTGAGGACTGGATAAAAAAGATGGGGTATTTTTATACAATGGAGTACTACTTAGCTATAAAGAAGAATAAACTGGAGACTTTTATAGATAAATGGATGCAACTTGAGATCATTCTCACAAGTGAAATAAATCAGACTCACATGTTTAAATACTGTATTGTCTCCCTGGTGTGAGAATTTGAAAGAGTAAATATGGTCTAAAATGTACAGTAGATACTGTGAAATGGAAATAAATGGTTTAAAAGGAGAAAAGGAACTAGGACAAAAGAAGGGGAAAGGAAGGAAGGGAAAAGGGAAAAAAATTCAAGTTAATTATACTGTTAGTGTCTTAGTTCATAGGAAAAGAAAGTTTGTCATAATATCAGCTGGAGAACTTTTTATGCCCATATCTTGCACCCTAGGGAACTACTTTATAAATAATAATATGAAATGTATTAATGGTGGATATTCTCCTACTATCTTGTTGTGAACTTTTCTTTTACGTTTTTCCATGAAATAAAAAAAATTAAAAATAACCCCCTAAACTATTTGTACTTTGTAAATCAGCTCTGAAACTTACTTACTGTACTTTATCTTATCTATGTTGAATAACTGCATATTATTCTATTGCTATGCAAAATATCTGTTGAGGTATTAATTTATTTAATTTTTTTGTTATTTCTATTCCATTACATATGGGTACCTTAAAAAATAGAGTGTGGTGATTCATTTTATTGGTCAGTTTTAATGAGTGGCACACTGTCCAAACTTAGTCAAACATTCTATGTGTTTCCACGCAGGTGTTTTTAGGTGAGAGTACAATTTAAATCAGTAGACAGGGTAGAAGAGACTCTACAATTCAAAGGTGCCTCAGCCAACCAACTAAAG
Source organism: Dinomys branickii (assembly GCA_004027595.1). Lineage (NCBI taxonomy): Eukaryota > Metazoa > Chordata > Mammalia > Rodentia > Dinomyidae > Dinomys > Dinomys branickii. The sequence continues at coordinate 131,920 of PVLD010001896.1, read as the reverse complement.
GCCTGAACAGAACAAGAGGGCTGACCTTCCTTGAAGCAAGAGAGAATGCTTCCTTTCCGGTTTTAAACTGGAGTATTCATTCTGACTACAAACTTGAACTGAAGCATCACCTATCCTGTTTCACAGGCTTTCAGAAATGAGCTACAACTAGACCAAAGGCTTTTTTGTATTAAGCTGGTCAGTTCCTGTAGATGTGGGAATTTGCTTACTTCCATAATTGCATGGCTGAATTCCTTATAATAAATACCTCTCCACGCACATACATACACACAAAGACACTCACACCCATAAGTACATGACACTGGTACTGTTTCTTTGGAGAACGCTAAGGTTAGTTCCTATAAAAATGAAATAAATGAAACAAGAATAAAAGTGTGCAAATTTTTTAATATTGCTAATATAAAGAGAATTAATTACTCTGTCAAATGGCTATAAAAGATTATAAATGTTTGTCTCTCTTTTGTTTTTACTTTAGTATGGACCATTAAAATAAACATGATAGACAAAGGCCAACACTATAAATTGTGAAGAGCACTGTTACATTTTAGTAGATCACTAGTGAATACCTAATACACAGACACAGAAAAATATATATTATCAAATGGGTAAAAGACTGTGTAGGCAAGAAGAAATAAATTTGGCATAGATTCCTTACAAATTTAAGCATGGTTTAAATATATTTTGCATTGAACATTCAAAATTATAGTAGACACGGGGACTGATAATTAGAAAAAAATAATTCTTGTAAGGAAAAGTACTGACAAATAATATTTAAACAAACACGTAGGACTCTACTTATGGAAGTGCTAAGAGGACTGACGTTCTGTTTGGAGAAGGGAGGAATCAATATGGTGTGAAGGTTTGGCCTGTTCCACTTTTAAAACTCTGTAGACTTTAAGGTACAGCTCACTTCCAGTGAGGAGTCTCAACTTGAGGTGAACTTCCGATGTTCTCCGTGCATTTTAAGACTGGAGCTCACCGCTTAATTTCAGGATCTCAATGGAAAGAGGCAAATACCTTGAACACCTGATTGAAATTGATTTGTGTGCAGCATTTGGAAAGAAAGTAGGTCCGAGTTATCATGTTCACAGCTAAGGACAAGGCACAAAAGGAAGGGTAAAGTCAAAATGCAAAGAAGCTAGAAAATTAGAAAGGGAAGAAACTACGGAAAATCTGAGTAAGACAGGAATGTAGAGAGAACGCTCCCTACCCGCAGCAGAGAGATGAAGAGTACAACCGTGCCTTTACCGATCTGTTTTTTCATTGTTTTTATTTTCTTTTACTCTCAAACATTCACGCCTAGTTTCAGTAAATTAGTTCAATTCCCAATTCCTGACCTCTAGTATTCCAATACCTTCCAGTTATTATGGAGATCTAGAAAGAAATTCTATTAGGATGCCTGTGCGCTAATCCGGAAGAGGTTCTGGGAGTGTGTTTGGGAGGACGGGCGTAAATTCCCCACAGAAACACAACACAGATCCTGTTAGTCTCGTGAACAAATATTTTTCTTTAGTTGCACATAGAATCACAGATCTCCCCAGATTCCAAAGGACTTGTTCCTTGGAATTAATGACAATTACTTCTCCATAAATCCAGACAGTTCAGATAACAAGAGCTTAATAGAAAGAGAAGAACGTGAACAAAATACTAAAAAGGATGTAACGTCAATCAATGCCACCAGCATTTATTGTCTGAATACAGCACCTTCTGTGTTCATGGCACCACATCAGTCATTGTCATGAAATGCTGGATAATGTATGCGATGGAGGAAAGAGAAGGACAAGGTTTGGTGCACTGTGGACATATCACTGGAAGCCACACTGAGTAGGACAAACACTGTGAATTATGAATTGAAGGAAGCGGGATTAGTGATAGCTGCTGTCTTACTTTCTCACCACTGGGGGAGAAAATACCCACAGCTTAAGGAAGTAGAGGGTAATTTTAGCTCATGACTTCAACCCACGCTCAGATGCAGAAAGAGAAGAGAGGACCCCAAGACAACAAAGACCCTCCCGGAGCCTGTGCACAGGGACTCGTCTCCACCTGCGCCGCACCTCCTCACTGCACATTCGGCTAAGCTCGTCCATGGATGAATCTGCGGATACTTGCGTGTCCCTGTGATCAAATCGTCTTCCACATACAGGAAACTGTGGGGACATATTGTAGATCTAAGCCATAAGAGGTGCCAGAAGAAGCAAGGAATTCTTTTAAGAGGTGAAGTAGAAATTAGCCAAAAATGACATGTTATTCATAGCTAAGGGAATCTAGCTGGTGTAATTATATTTTGAACCCCAGTCAATCACTATGTGATCCTTTCCTTAGAAATAGGCTTCAGTGAACTAGAACATTCATCTCAGTCACAAAAAGCCACCTGATGCCTTCAGAGTACTCATTCATACTTTACTAGTCCATTTGAAATGTCACATCAAATTAAAAAATTGTATCCATATGATTTTTATTTCAGATTTTGTCTACTTTGTGGTATCTAAAACTTCAACTTCCTCTTCATACTTTTCTATTTGTTCATAGTTATAAGCATCTACTTCTTGGCCTATTTTATTGCCTTTGCACTGATTGATAAACACACACAGAAGTGGCAGGATGACTTATTTACAGAGAAGATACTTAGTGGTTATGTGCAATTGCGTTATACTTCATGAATCTAGCAGCTCTGTTAGAAACAAAACAACCATCATTTACTGCTAGTAAAGCAGAATGATATTCCTTTAGCATCCACATCATTCATGCTCTGAATAGCGTGATGGTTATAATTCTATAATAACATCATTTATTTCTTTTACTGTCATCTGTATGTCTTTGGATGTTGTACGCCTGGAGTATGATCTTTCCCTAAAGAATCCATACCACGTATTCAACAGGTGGCATCCATGTCAGTTAGTAGTAGTTTCAGGTGCTGGTGATAAAAAGATCCTAAGAGTAACAGCAAGGTAAAGAAGAAATCACTAACACATTTCAAGGGCAAAAGAAAGAAGTTACGAAGTCATTTCTTCCTCACATGCTGGGTGCAGATACTGTATTCACACACTGATGCTCTCGTCTCATTGAGTTTGGTGCTGGAGTACTTCATTGTCAGGAGCATGGGATTCTTCTTTTAGTAGAGTTTTCCTGTAAGATGAAACTCTCTGATGCCTCTGAGGAATGCTAGCTACAAAGACAATACTTAGCATCTAAGTGTTTCCAGATGACCTCTGCTTTCATTGTGATGGTTCACACAGCTGTAACTTTGCGATTTAAGCACTAGCATGTGCAGAACTCCTTGTCCCAGCTCTGGTCACTTTCCTTGAAAGGCCCAAAAATGGATATAATGGAACTTTTTCTTTTACCAATGTGATAAAAGACTCGCAAGCTTCAGAGAGCTGTGAAAACTGATATGCATCATACTTGATGGTTTTTGCAGCTTAGTGATCTTACCAATATCTAACTCTGTCATAACGTATATTTAACAAAAAAGAAAAGCATTTGAAAAACTGGCTTGTTTCATTATTACAGCTGCACTCCCATAACCAACAGGAGAGCCTTTCATTATTATCTCAGCAGCAAGACACAGGCTCACTCCGGACACCACCTTGGTGGGAAGGATTTTCAGCAATTCCTGCTTTAAGCCCAAGTGCTTCTGACAATAGCGGTCTGTGACCATATCCGCATGGAAAATGAGCTTGCCTTTTTTTTTTTTTTTTCTTTTGATGGCTGTGGATATGTGACGCAAAGGGGTTTTTCTCGAGTGAAAAGAAATGGGCTGATTCAGTAGACTTACATGAAACAGAAGTTATCCAGGTCTCTGGTATCACCTTAACGGAGAGTGAGGCACAGAGATGCAAGGTACGGGGAAATGATAGCCACTTTTATTTTGGAGATTTCTTCAGGTAAGTGAACTACCCTCATATCCCAGGGGACATGCATAGGAGACCATAAAGGAATTTTGCCACATGGTATGATTGTATTATTGAATATTATGGGTTCTGTGTGTGCAGTGTTCATTCACTGGTCTGAAGTTTCTCAGGTTGGCTCTAAGAACAAACATACGGAAATACTGAGGAAGGTCTCTAAGTTAAGGGAAATTAAACTACTTTGCTCACCCATATTCCATGGTGCTAAAGTGAAACTTTGTAACGTTGCATTTGCCAGCTTTCATGTGCTCCAAACTACTTAAGTTCTTCTTAGAAGAAAGCATATTCTAATTAAATTATTTATGTATTTTATTTTCTAATTTGGATAATTTTAAATTTAGTCATCAGGTCCCGTTGATTAAACCTTTCTCGACAGATGTACAATTCCCAATCTACAATATCCTTCTGCTCAATTAATCTTTTTTAAATTTATGATTCAAGCAGTATTTCTGGAATAAATTATAGTATATAAGACAAGGGATTTTAATACCATTTCTGTTATTTGATTGTTGAGAATATTTTGACAAGAAACTAAAACTTACTAAAACTAAAATTTTAATTGTTTCATTTACAAAAAAGTACATAAATATGATACTTATTCTATGACATGTAGTAAACAAATAAGGTTTTAAAGATGATGGCTTAATTTTAAAAATAATTATTTGACCAGTTTTTGACTTAAAGTGTACATTCATTCTTTATTATGAAAAAGTTTTGTAATATACTTAAGCACCTGATCTATGTTTAAGATTCATTAAATTTTCTTTGCTATAATTCTACGTAGAACTAAGGACAAAAAGTCATCTATGTTCCTATGCAGTTCAAACTGGCCTTGAGCTCACTTTGTAGCACAGGCCTTTTTTTTTTTTTAAGTAAAAGAACCAAAACATTAACAAAGAGACACAGAGTAGCACAACAACAGTACAATCAAAACTGAATTATAGACAAAGTGACAGGGAAATAAAAATTGTTGTTGTATTACATATTGATAACTTCAACATGTATACTCAGGAAAACACATATAGACATACAATATTGACCAAACAACTAATTACTAACTGTTCCTTACAATAAAGCGATATAAGTCAAAAGTAGAACCATATTAGCCATCCTGCATGTACATACATACATACATACATACATAGTTATCCCTTTCTTCCTTTCTTCCTTCCCTTCAACCCATTTGCTCTTTACTTTTGAGCAGTTTCCTTTTATACCTCCTAATTTATATTTGCACTTTCAGGTTCTTACACTAGTGACACAATACGTTGCTTGCATATGTACCTCTGAATTATATCACTTATGAGTATGGTGTTTAATTTTGACCATTTGCCTATAAAAGCCTCAAGTTTGTCTTTCTTTATAGCACAGTAATACTCCATTATATAAAAATGCCACAAATTTTTATCCAGTCCTCTGTGGATGGACATTTGGGTTGCTTCCACGATTTAGCTATTGCAAATTACACTGCTATAAACATGGGTGGACATATATCGCAGTGACATGATGTTTTAAGATCTTCTGGGAAAATACCCAGAAGGGGAATAGTGAGGTTAAATGGGATCTCTAGACCTAATGTGCTGAGGAATCTCCAAACCGATCTCCACAGTGGTTTCACTAGTCTGCATTCCCACTAGCAGGGCAGCAGATTTCCTTTCTCCACACCCTTGCCAGCATTTGTTATTGGATGATTTCTTGATGCTGGCCAATCTTACTGGGAAGTGTTGTTTTATTTGCATTTCTCGAATGACTAAAAGTGTAGCACATTTTTTCATATATTTATTTGCCATTTGTATTTCTTTATCTAAGAAGTGTGTATTCATCTCAGATGCCCATTTGTGGATTGGGTCTTTAAATTTGGACAGGTTCATGTTTTTTAATTCTTTGTATGTTCTAGATAGAAGACCTTTGTCTGAGGGATAGCCAGCTAGGATTTTTTCCCAATTTGTGGGTTTTCTTTTTACTTTGCTGGTGATTTCTTTAGATGTACAAAAACTTTTCAGTAGGATGAGGTCCCAATTATTGATTCTTTGAAGTGTTTCCCTTGCAGTTTGATTTTTGTTCACAAACTCTCTGCCTACTCCTATGTCTTCAAGATTTTTACCTACCTTCTCTTTGAATAGATTTAGTGTTTCAGTTTTAATATTGAGACCTGTGATCCATTTTGACTTGAGTTTGGTGGATGGTGATAGACATGGTGATAGACACGGTCTATTTTCAGTCTTTGGCAAGAGGCAAGCCAATTTCTCCAGTACCATTTATTAAAGAGTCTATCTTTTTTCCAGTGAGGTTGTTTGGCCCCTTTGTCAAATGTTAGGTGGCTGAGTATGTTTGTGGTGTGGCTGCATCTTCCAGTCTGTTCCATTGATCCTTAGGTCTGTTTTTTAGCCAGTACCAGGTTGATTCTATTCCAGTAGCTTTGTAGTATAATTTCACGCCAGGGATTGTGATTCCACCTGACTTGTCCTTATTGCCCTGGATTGTTTTTGCTATTCTGGGTCCCTTCTAGCTCCAGATAAATTTAAGGAATGTTTTTCTCTAGATCTGTGATGTTTGCTAATGGTAGTTTAATGGGAATTGCATTGAATCTGTACAACAATTTTGGTAGTATGGCCATTTTTACAGTGTTGGTTCTTCCTAACCATGAGCAGGGAATGTTTTCCCATTTACTGAGATCCTCATCAATCACTTTTTTCAGAGTACTGTAGTTTTCACTGAATAGATCTTTTACCTCTTTTGTTAGATTGATTCCTAAATATTTCAATTTCTTGGATGCTATTGTAAAAGATATGGATTCCTTAATTTCTCTCTCAGTCTGTTTGTTGTTTGTGTATAGGAATGTTATTGATTTTGCGGTGTTGACTTTGTATCCAGCTACTCTGCTGAATTTGTCAATTAATTCCAGGAGTTTTCTTGTGGAGTTTTTGGGGTCCTCCATGTAAAGTATCATGTCATCTGCAAATAGTGATAGTTTAACTTCTTCCTTTCCTATCCTTATTCATTTTATTTCTCTTTCTTGTCTAATTGCTCTGGCTAATGCTTTCAGAACTATGTTGAATAGTAGTGGGACAGTGGACATCCTTGTCTTTTTCCTGACTTTAAAGTGAAAGCTTTCAGGTATCTCTATTTAGTATGATGTTGGCTGTGGTTTGTCATAGATGGCTTTGATTTGATTGTGGTAAACATCATCTATCACTATTTTTTCTAGGGTTTTTAACATGAATGCATGTTGGACTTTGTCAAAAGCTTTTTCTGCATCTATTGAGATGATTGTGTGGTTTTTGTCTTTGGCTCTAATGATATGATGCATTACATTAATTGATTTGAGAATATTGAACCATCCCTGCATTCCTGGAATAAATCCAACCTGGTTATGGTATATAATTTTCCTTATGATTCACTGCATTCTATTTGCTAGTATTTTATTGAATATCTTTGCAACTGTGTTCATTAAGGAGATTGGTCTGTAGTTTTGTTTCTTGGTTGGGTCCTTCTCTCATTTTGGTATCAGTATAATACTTGCCTCCAGAAAGGAGTTAGGGAGAATTCCTTCCTTTTCAGTTTCATTGAAGCATTTGAGGAGTGTTGGCATTAAATCTTCATTGAATGTTTTATAGACTACTTCTGTGAATCCATCAGGGCCTGGACTTTTCTCTGTCGATAAGATGTAATGACATTTTTAATTTCATTAATTGATATTGGGTTATTCAGGATTTTTGAATCTTCCTGGTGCAATTTTCGTAGTTCGTACATATCTAGGAATCTATCCATTTCTTCTGAGTTTTCTATCCTATGGGAATAAAGGTTTTCAAAGCAGGTATTAATGATCTTTTGAATTTCTGTGGGATCTGTAGTGATTTCATCCTTTTCATTCCTGAATTTGAGTTCTTTCCTTTCTTCTTTGATGTTGCCTAAGGGTTTATCAATTTTATTTATTCTTTTGAAGAACCATGTCTTTGACTCAATTATTTTTTGTAGTGTTTTCTTCATCTCAGTTGCTTTAATTTCTACCCTGAGTTTTATAATCTCCTCCCTTCTTTGGGCTTTTGGTTTGGCTTGTTCTTCTTTTTCTAAAAGTTTCAGGTGTAGTATTAGGCTATTTATTTTCTCTCTTTTTGTTTTCTTTATGTGTGAGTTCGTCTTCTCTCTGAGGACTGCTTTCATCACATCCCACAGATTCCGGTAGGTTGTATTTGCATTTTCATTTGTTTGTAGGTATTTTTAAATGTCTTCTTTAATTTCTTTTGTGACCCATTGGTTGTTCAGGAGTTTGTTGTCTAATTTCAAAGTGTTTATGGGGTTCCTGCAGTTCCCTTTGTCATTAATTTCCAATTTCATTGTACTGTGGTCGGATAATATGCATGGGATAATTTCAATTCTTTTGAATTTAGGTAAGTATGCTCTGTAGGGTAGAATGTGGCCTATTTTAGAGAAGGACCCACGTGCAGCTGAGAAAAATGTGTATTCTGATGTTGTGGGGTGGAACACTCTGTATATACCTACTAAGTCCATTTGTTGCTGTTTTGGTTCAAGAGTGTTATTTCTTTGTTGAGTTTTTGTCCAATTGACCTGTCTCTTTGCATCTAAGTGGTGTTAGGTCTCCTATTGCAATAGTGTTATTAATTATTTGGTTTTTTATGTCTGTTAAGACTTGACTTATGAAGTTTGGTGCTCCAGTATTTGGTGGATAAATGTTTAGGATTGTTATCTCTTCCTCTTGCATGTTTCCCCTAACTAGTATGTAGTGAACTTCTTTATCTCCTTTGATGTTTTGCAGTTTTAAGTTTACATTATTTGCAAACATAATAGCTAACCCTGCTTTTTTCTTGGTACCTGTTGCATGAAAAATTGTTTTCCATCCTTTAACTTTCACTCTGTGGATTTCCTTTTGATTAAAGTGTGTGTTTCCTTTGTACAGCATATTGTGGAATTTTGTTGCTTAATCCACTCTGGCAGTGTATTTCCCTTGACTGGTGAATTTGGGCAATTTACATTAATGGTTATAATTATTATATGTTGGCTTATCCTTTTTATGCTATTTACTTGCTGTTGGCTTCCTACTTTTGCTATCTGTTTAATTGCTTGTTCTGCTTGAGGGTTCCTCTCTGTTGTTTTTCTTGAGATTGTGGTCTCTTTTTTCTCTGTCTAGAGCAACTTTTAGTACTTTTTGTAATATTGGTTTGGCACTCATGAAGCTCTTTAGTTGCTCTTCATTGTGGAAATATTTTGTTTCTCCATTGAATTTCAGGATACATCAGTCTGGGTTGGAAGCTGTTTTGTCTCAGAATCTATAATACCTCACTGAAAGCTCTTCTTGATTTCATGTTTTCTGTTGCAAAGTCTACTGTTATTCTGATGGGCTTTCCTTTAGAGGTGATCTGTTTCTTTTCTCTAGGAGCTTTTAATAATGTGTTCTTTTGCTGGATATCTGGGATCTTGACTATTATGTCTGGGTGTGGTTTTATTTGTGTTATGGCTCATTGGAGTTCCCACCATTCTTGGCAAATTTTCTGCTATTATTTCTGCAAATATTCTTTTTATATCATTTGTGTTGCCTCCTGCTGTTTCATTGACTCCTGTTACTTGGAAATTATTTCCTTTTGCCTCATCTTGCAGCTGTTGGATTGATTTTTCCTGGATCCTTGATGACTTTAAGAGATTCTTCTTTCACAGTCTCTAGATGCCATGCTGTCTTCAAGATCTGAAATTCTATCTTCAGTTTCATTGAAGCAGTTTTGCAAGCTTTCAGTGGAAGTTTTCATTTCCTGGAAATCTCTTTGAGTCTGTTTCTTATGTTCTAATTCATTCTTAAATTGCTCATGTAATGTTTCCATCTGTTGCCTATGTTCTTCGCTTCTTTTATCTGTTTCTTCTCTATATGTGCAGAGCATTTCTTCAATTATTTTCACTTCATTTTTTGCCTGAGAGATTATTTTTGATTTAATGTCTTCTATGGCCTGATGGAGTTGTTTCTTTACTTCAGATGCAATCATTCCAGATATTGCAGGTATGTGGCTTCCTAGTTCTCCTATATCATTATTTCCTAGACTTGTTCTTGGTAGAGCTGAATTCTGAGACTGCATTTTGCTCCTCTGTCTTGTCATTTTGGGTGTCAGATGAAAAGTGCTGAGTTCAAACTACCCAGGCAGCTCACAAATGACTCCAGCTACCCTAGTATACCTAGATATCAAACTTATTCCAAGGTCATAGCAGATCATGAACCATTGTGCCCAGCAACCCCAGGCAATTGCTGGGATTCCCCAGCACAGACCACACCTGTGATGGTGGGGGAATGTCTCGCTGGGCAGAGCACTGGCGTGGGACTTACTTGGCCAGAGGTCCACTCAAAAGGCTTCTCCAGTGGGGCCGCCAAGCCGGACTCCCTCCCAGGGAGAAAGTCTCACGGGCGAGGCTGCTTAAATGGCATCCCAGGGCATGCTCCTTCTCTAGAATGTCTCACTTGGTAGAGTACAGGTGCGGGCCTTACACCCATAGGCTGGTCTTGAAGTAGCAACAATCCTCCTGCCTCAGTCTCCTGAGTGCAGCAATTTGTCTTGGTTACTTTTCTCTCATTCCTGAGACAAAATACCCAGCACCCAAAATGAAAGAAGGAAAGGTTTATTTAGCTTACAGTTTGTGGAGGTTTCAGTCCATACTTGGCTGGTTCTGAGGTAGAGTGGCACATGGCAGAGATCAAGTATTCATGGCAGCAGAGTACAGCAAAAACAACCAGAGCAAAAGGGAAGAATGGCAGCAAAGCAGCCTCTTGCCTTTCCTTACATTGTAAACAGGCTACCTCCATCCAGGGGGAGTGTAGCACTCACAAAATCTCCATGCCCTCCTCTTCCATAGGCTCAGGATGTATACAAAGCAAGCACCTTGGCTTCTTGCTGAGTCACTCAGCCAAACTTCTAGACTCCCCATGTGGACACAATGTATCAACCATAACAATCCACCCCTTATCAACTAGGCAACCAGACACAATTCTTTAAACCAAGACTAATCTACATCTCTTTACGCAAACGGCATTGAGCCCATCTACAAGAGTTGCCAAAGTCCTCGGTTTCAGTCAGCATTGCTGAAAAGTCGAAGTCCCAACTCTCCTCGGAGGTATAAGGCAAAGTCTTTAGTTATAAGCTCTCATACAAATGAAAAGTTAAACACTTCCAACATTCAGTGGCACAAAATAAACATTAACATTCCAAAAAGTACCAACAGGGGTATACAGAGCATTGGGACCAAAGCAAGTCCAAAATCCAGCAGAGCTAACATTGTGTCCTGTAATTCCACATCCAGCAACTGAAGCAACTTGTGGCACATTGTGAGCTCTAAAGGGCTTCCATGGCTCTACCGCTATGGCACTTCTGGTGGTTATAGCCTCCACAGCTTTTCTCTTACTGCTGCTTTGCTCCCTCCTTGCAGCTTTCCTCAGATGATCCATGGTCCTGTCTTTCTAAACTTCTGAGGTCTCCAGTGCACCTTTTGCTTCACACTCACAGCTTCACATATTGCCCTTTCTGAGGCACACTGCCTGGCCTCCCAGGCCTTCCGAAATCTGGGTGGAAGCCTCTTTATCCTCAGAACTCTTGCATTCTCCATGCATCTAAAATCAGGGACACGTAGATGATGCCAAGGTCTGCTGCTACCTGGAGCAGTAGCCGGACTTTCCTCTCTTGTGACCATAGCGGTCGAGTGCCTGGAATGATAGGCACTCTGAATCCAATTCTGAGGAGCAAATTCTCTATGCTGCATCCATTCTGGAACCTAGTGTGGCCACTGCCACCATTATGGAACCTGGCGTTCTTTAGATTCTTTCTCAAGGCAAGGTCTCTCACCTTTACAGTTTTGAGGCTACAAAGCATGGAGACTTGCTGCTTCTTATGTTACCCTTGCACCAACTTTTTTATTTTCTTGTTTCTTCTCAGCAATAGAGATCTCCTCAGCCTTGTCTTTGTAGTCCCCAGCTATCTTATCTTTGCAGTCCACAGGATCTTCCTTTCTGACCAAACTCACAACATTTTAAATCATCATGCTGGGCTATTTGCTCTTGACTGTCAATATAAATCTGGCTAAAAGCCCCCAACCATAGTCATGCCACCTTCCCAACATTCGATTGCCTTGAAATTTCTTTTGCCAGATTAATTAGTTTGCTGCTACCCTTAATCTCAGTCTTAGGCAAAGTCTCTGGACACCAGCACAATGCAGACAAACTTTCTGCTAAGCCATAACATACATCTGGAGTCCAACAGCCACTGACGTCCTTCTTCCTAACTGAAACCTCCTGAACCTGGTGTTTACTGGCAGGATTTCTATCAGCCTTCTGGTCTTCTGAGCTCTGACCAGAATCTGCCAGACAGAATAGCTGAAGGTGTTCCAGTACATCTCTTTCAGGTGACATCTCTGAACATTTCCAAACTCTTATCACAAGCCATTTCCAAAGGCTCTTGAACCACATGGTCAGGTATAGTAACAGTAACAACCCCACTCAGCTTGTACCAAATTCTGTCTTGGTTACTTTTCTCTCCTTGCTGAGACAAAATACCCAACACTCAAAATGAAAGAAGAAAATATTTATTTAGCTTACAGTTTGTGAAGGTTTCAGTCCATACTTGGCTGGTTCTGAGGCAGAGTGGCACATGGAGGGGTCAAGCATTCACGGCAGCAGAGCACAGCAAAACAACCAGAGCAAATGGAGGAATGGCAGTAAAGCAACTCTTTCCTTCCCTTACATTGTAAACAGGCTACCCCCACCCAGGGGGCATGTAGCGCTCACATAATCTCCTTGCCCTCCTCTTCCACAGGCTCAGAATGTATACAAAGTAAGCACCTTGGCTTTCTGCTGAGTCACTCAGCCAACCCTCTAGACTCCCCAAGTTGACACAGTGTATCAACCATAACACAATTACAGGCATGTGAGATAATACCTGGCTTGGTCTATGTATTTAACTTATTTTCCTCATATTGTTGTGTTCTAGTCCATTAAATGTTAGTAATAATATTGCTTTTATCATCAAAAAACTATGTATAGAATCTGAGATTTGAGTGTCATAATTATAATGTACTCCTAAAACCTTAAGTCATATTTAACTATATCATTTACTTATAAAGTTACTAATGTTTTTGGTTAAGTATGAAGAGTAAAGCTGCATCTATTTCAAATTAGATTCAACCTATAATGTAGCTATGCTTAGAAGTTGTGTCCACTGGATTGTCAAAAATTAGACATTTCTGTCTTCCATGATAAGCTAAAATAACAAACTGATGGGCCTTCTGGAAATACTACTCTCCTTCCAGGGCCACCCATGGGTTCCCAGCACAGTGCTAAAGCACTGTTCCATATAATTGACAAATAATTTTTATTCATGAATAAATAACTGTTGACCTTCAGGCAGTTGGCTCCTGTACATGCTGCAAATTCTATTTCTTTTTAACTTTTTAAAATTTCTTAAAGTGTATTACTATTTCTCCCTTCTGTCATAACATATCAATGTCACTTTTAAAAACCTTGATCCATAATGCCACTGCTCCACCTTTTATTTATAAATATCCATCCCTGTTGACATTTAACATTCACCAATGATTGTAGCAGATTTTACTTATGCATGACTGCGTATGGTTTTCTATATTTGGGCATGTGTATGGGTCATTGAGAAAGTTTCTCCGGGGCTGGGGATATAGCTCAGTGGAATAAGCGCCTGCCTAGCAAGCGCAAGGTCCTGAGTTCGATCCCCAGTACCGCCAAAAAATAAAAATTAAAAAAAAAAAAAAAAAAAAAAGAGAAAGTTTCTCCAATGCTCTGTAATAGATATGTTAGGACAATCATTAGTTTTCACAAATTAAAATTAGTACATTTGAAATCTTTCCTTTTTCTTGAGATTATCAATGTTAATATATTATTTTTGATCAAATAAAAGTTTTATTCTCTATGATAATAGTGAATATAAATAGATATTCCAAAATAATAATATATAAATTACCTTCAGAAAGTAATAATTAAGAAAACTGGAACAATTTGTTTGATAAAATTAAGTCAAAATCTAGCTTGGTATTTAAGTAGTTGGATTTTCTGTTCTTGCAGTGTTTTGTCTAAAACAAGATGAGCCATGGTAGATTAGATACGATTTTACTGTTGAGTTTACCACAGAAGTAGCCACCAGTCCAATAGTGGTTTTTAGTCCGTTATACTTACAATTAGCTGCAGATCACGTCTATATAAGTTTAAAGTAGAATCTTACTTAGAGAACATATATTTTAGTTTAGACACTAAATTTTCTCTCCGTGATTGAAGAAATTACCTGGCAGTTTACAAATACCATCTAACAGTAACATTTTGGTCACGTACGTGATAGTTCTGCTCCTCAGGTTTCCACCTTAAACCAAAAACTCATTAATTTTTGATTCAGGCACAACTCTTACTGACAGCCAAAAAAAGATCAGCTTGTTTCTCACTATCAGTTGCTGCTGAGAACAAAAATTCAGGGGAAATACACGCACAGAGAAAGATATATATCATAGATAGGTACACACATATACGTATAGACACATACATATATACATATGTACAACTGTGACAAATTCATGTCATATATGTTTATGAAAATACAGATGGATAACTCTACCTCTATTGTTCATGGTTGGTGACACTGAATATTTTATTTTAGACATCAAATATACTTTTAATTACAGCACATATAAAGGACGAGAATGGAGAAATCGCCGTAGACCTGGGGTGAAGCTCAGGCCCAGCCAACCCAGAAGGCATCGTGTTCCACACAGAGCCAGGGAGAGAGCAGGCGACGTCTCCAGTCCCACACAGCTTCTCTAGCTTGGTCAGGAGCCTTTTGTTGTTGCTGCTGCTGTTGGCACGAGGGCAAAAACCACGCTCATTCCGCTCACACTTTTCTCCCCGACTCTCACTTTGAACCACGGCCGCTAAGGCGTCTGGGTTTCATCCCCCGGAGTAAGCTGGAGCCACATCCTATGCTATCTTTGCATTCTCACTCGCTTTTGCTCTTGAATGCAAAGCAGGTGCTAGTGCCAGCACACCCTGTCACTACGGCTCTGCCACAGAGGACCCCATATGGGTGGAGGAAATAGAGAAGGACTCATCTCCGCAGAGGGCACAGTCCGTATTAAAGTGCGAACCTGAGGGAGCTCAGGAAGGGATAGATTTCTGCCTTCACTTGAAAGCTCTCCACTAGGCATCTTTGTGCAGGGCACAACTGGCACAGCCCCGTGTCAGCCTTAATGGGAAGCCCACGTTAGAGCACGTTCCTTATGCCGTAATAACTTGTAATGGCTTAAACGGACTTAATTTTTCCAGGTTCCTGTTGTAATTCTTAACACAACTAGTCTATGTTATTTTGGGACCTTGCCAAGATCAGGGAGGACTCTTTCCTTCTTACAATCTCTTTAATTGCTTGGTGTTTTAAAGCGGTAAAATGGCATTTCAGAATGCTGATAAATAGAAATAATTAAAAAGATTTCTTTTCAAGTGCGTTCTTGGCAATTTTTCCAAAACAAAGAGATTGGCAGGGAGGTTTCCCAAAGTGAAGCTTAATGGTCACCAC
The DNA here is from genome assembly GCA_004027595.1 of Dinomys branickii. Classification (NCBI taxonomy): domain Eukaryota; kingdom Metazoa; phylum Chordata; class Mammalia; order Rodentia; family Dinomyidae; genus Dinomys; species Dinomys branickii. The sequence goes on along the minus strand of PVLD010001896.1, from coordinate 116,442 downwards.
GTGGCAACTGCTTCAAAAGGGGATATTTTCTGCTCCCCTCTGTTATCTTTACAGAAACAGAGATGTTTGCCAGTGATGAAATCCAGTTATTAAATTTTTCCCTTTGAAACACTGAAAGGAAGGACTTTTGTAGTCTCCAAAATAAACATTTGAAAGTAGCAGGCAAACATTTTAGTAGGAGGATACGAAGAAGAAAATATTGCCATTGCTTTTCCTTCCTTTTTTCATAGACAACACGGCTAAAACATCTCTTGGACTGGAACCTTCGCAGTAAAAGCAGTTTATTGATCCTATTTCTCTCTAAAGGGAGGCAGAATTTTGTCCTGGTTACTTTCCAGAAAGCTTCCCACTCAATCCAGTAGAACCGCCAATGCTGTTTAAGGCATAAATCACCCTAAAAGATGTGCCATACATTGACATGGTTTCAAATGCTGCTTCTAGTTTTTGTAAGAGGGAGGCGACTTTTCTGCAGTAGAAAAATCAATTTACTAAATAATGATAACCTTAAAAATAATGCAACTCATAATTTAATAATTTATAAAAATCTCTATATGATCAAGAAGCTGTCTCTTTGACAATATTTGCAAGATCGATAAACAAAAGAAATAGAGCTATACAAGACAGGCCTGCCAGGTGACTTTGTGTTATTTGCTTGCTTTATTTTTGTTTTCACACTACTGAGAATCTTACCTGGCTTTGCCAGCTCAGAGTGGAAAATACCAAGGAGTTAATTGTGAACACTGGGAAAGGGTGAGATGCTCCTTATCAAATGACAACCCACTGTAGGAATTACGGACTAGCTGATTTTTGATTCACTTTACTAAAACCTCTTATAGATTTGGTGAAGCAGATACTCACGAATTAAATAATCAGCGAGCCAGGAATGTAGATTTAGATTATATATCAATCCTCAGGGATAGTGCTTGTGTAAATGATGCCACTGGCTTAATCAAAGAATTAATTATCCCTCACAAACAATGACTTGTAGACTTCCTGGCGAAGCTCCAGGGTGCAGGTTCAGCCACTCAGCGACAGAATGTAGACAACTGGTAACTGCTGAATTTTTTTTTTTTTTTTTTTTTGGCGGTACTGGGGATCGAACTCAGGACCCTGCGCTTCCTAGGCAGGCGCTTATTCCACTGAGCTACATCCCCAGCCCTTACCTGTTGAACTTGCTCTACTTCAGCACTGTTGCTCCCACCTGTATTGGCCAGTGACCTGCAGTCAGCAATTTCGTACCTGAGACGCACCTGTAAATGTTGCTTCACGTGAAACACAAACTTGAAACCTCACCTGTACCTACCTATGTAAAGTTAGAAATCATGGAATATATTACTGTGACACCTCAAAATGTGTATATGAATAAAATTCTCATTATGCTGTTTGTAAAAATTTTAAAGTAACAAAAATCCAGTTGGCACATCATAACTGTCACAATAATAAAATATGAGTAAATACATTAACACAAAGATGCAAAATATTTATTATGTAAAGAGAAAATGGTAACATAGCTTCTGTATCCATCCATCTACTTTCTGCAGTGATAATGTCAGATTGTACAAGTTAAATATCTTCTTAAATCAAGGTTCTATTTCATCCTGAATTTCATAATTACATTCATAATGATTATAATGAAATCATTAAATCAGAAGGTCAATATTAATTTATTTTCAGATTTAATGGATTCCATTGGCAACTGAGACAGAATAGTTTAATATTATCTATTTGATTATTTTATAACCCATGCACACATTATGAAGCAGTTTCTAGTTGCTAAATCTTTTGTTATATTTTCTTGATATTGAGGTATGCTATATTATAGTTTTTTCCAGTGGAAAATCATGATTGTGTGTGATTATGCTTATCACAGCTTTTTTTCATTCAGAGTACACTTCATGTACAAAGTTTGCATTATGCAGTAGTAAAATCCAAATATTTTACGAGCCTGGCAGGAGGAAAACAGAATTCTAATCATCACTTCTCTCTGCTGCTTCCAGCGGCCCATGGGAAACTGAAAATTACTTTAAACAGTTTTGCTATTTTCATTCATAAAACATATTTGTATACTTCTAAGTGGTATGCTTACTCTGTTGTCTTTTAATTTTTTAAAAATACACTGTATATTGTGTTCTATGAATGATACAGATTTGGTACCCAGCCAAAGCTGTACTAACACAGTGCGCATGTATGCATATGTAAATTTGCGCCCTTTACACTTGTATCTACTCTCCTTCCTCCTGTGCTTCTCATTGAATTGTATCAGTTTTCATTAAACAATATTGTGTTTGTGTTATTGCTGCAGTGTTAATGTTATTTGACAAACTCATGCATCATTATTATATTTGCTGTTTTGAAAAATTTTCTCTTAGTCCTGGAGCCAAGGACAGCCCTCCTATCACCTGCTTCACATTGCTTGTGTCACTATCAGTGTTCAGATCTCTTAAAAAGAAGCATATATCAGTGGTCACTATATTAAAAATAAAACATCATAACAGATCAGGTATTATTTTCTTGGCTATCTCTGTCCTAGAGACCTTTCTCTCTCTCCTGTCTAGACTGGCGGCTTCCTAGGTCTGCTGTGTAATTATCACCCAAGGATGATGTTCACCCTCCGTTATTATTATCATTCTGTCATTTTAGGGTATTACATCACGGTTACATAGACGTGTATATATTTATATTTACATAGAACATAACATCACGTGGTATCGTTTTAAGGAAGAATGAATAGAAAAAATTAAAATATAAATACCTGATTTTTGTTAATATTAGCTTTATACATGGTTCAAAGTTTAACATGAAAATTGGCCTAGCATGAAATTTGGGGAACATATTACCTTCAGATTTTGAAGACGGTAGTCCACTCTTTCATAATTCTTTTTTACTTAGAAGCTTAATCCCATATGTTTGAATTAGTGTTGACATTTTTTTCTTTACTATGGTTGAACAGAAAATAATCTTTTTATCTTCAATTGTTTGGAAAATTCCTGATGGTACCTTTTCATGTGGGTAGGTATTTTCCTTGTGCTATGGTTGATAAAATGTGTCAACTTGGGGAGTCTAGAGGTTTGGCTGAGTGACTCAGCAGGAAGCCCGGGTGCTTACTTTGTACACATCCTGAGCCTGTGGAAGAGGAGGGCATGGAGACTGTGTGATAGCTACATGCCCCCTGGGTGAGGGTAGCCTGTTTACAATGTAAGGGAAGGAAAGAGGCAGCTTGCAGCTATTCCTTTCTTTGGCTCTTGTGGTATTTGTTGTGCTCTGCTGCCAAGAACGTTTGCCTTCTGGCATGTGCCACTCTGCCTCAGAACCAGCCAAGTATAGACTGAAGCCTCCACAAACTGTGAGCTAAACAAACATTTCCTCCCTTCATTTTGGGCATTGAGTATTTTGTCTCAGCAAGGAGAGAAATGTAACCAAGACACCTTGTTAATACTCCTGGGCCATCAATACGCTCTTCAAATCTAGAAAGTATTCTCAAATATTAACTTTTAGGAAGTCCTAAAAATCTATCAACCCTGCAGTCTGGATCCTGACACCCACTGGGCTGTACACACTTTACTTTCAGCTCTTCCACAGCTGCTAAGGGAGATAGACTTTAAATTTGTTTTTCATCTTCCAAAACGTGTTCAACATTGTTTACTTGCTATAATTTTCTGTCCTGTTCTCTTCTGCTTTATAGGTTTGTGCATTTTTGGTTTATCCTTTATGGCCATTTCAGTGAGTTTACAAAAGAAAGTGGAGATCAACTGTTATGGGTTTTTAGTTTAAAACCTTTTTATATTAGAAGGAAGTTTATTATGTATTACCAGAAAAATCACAGGGAATAAATGCAATAATTTAAATATTTACATTATATTTTAACTGTTATAAAAATAGTGAGTAAAAATATATTTTTTAATGTTTCAAAACAATGATCAGTTTTTCAAAATTGACAAATAGAGCCGTGTACTAGGATCCACGTCTTTGTTTTTTCTAAATTCTTAAAGCCCAATTATCTAAATGTTAAGTATTTGAACGAAGTGTATAACTACAAAGCAAAATATTTTTCAAGTTCAATTAAACTTGAACAAGAAAAAAACAAATTGCTGGAAGGTATTTGGAATGCCCCAGGCTCAGATTCAGTGACTGATCTCCAGGGTGTCAGGTTTTCAAGGATTCTTCTTTTGTTTGGAAGCTTTCATTTTTCTTAAGATTCACAGGTTGTCAGCACATATGGTACATGTTGTGATCCCTGGCAAGTAGATAGTAGACAAATAAATATGTAGATTTATAAATATAAATGAAAATAAACTTGTTTAAATTTAGAAGCATAACTATGAGCTCTAAAAATCAACATTATATAGAACTTTAGTTCAGATGCATGGTAGAGTACAAGGTTAGGTGGCATTTCAGAAAAAATAGTGCATTGTGAGAAGCAAGAGCCGGCAGAGTAAATTGTAGGCTAGGAAAAAAAATCTTGCCAGATCATGAATTGTAGAAATTTCAAGGTAATAATAATCCCGAGGCATGGTGAGCTCAGATGTCCTGTGGACAAGGGTGGGTCAGGCAGGGATCATAATCGCAGGTGCTGTGGTGAAGATAAAACATAGGGGGCTATGGACTCTGAAATCAGTTCTGCGTGATCTACTCATTCACAGTGCACTAACTGGAGAGTATGATTCTATGAAGAATCTTTTACATACAGCTCCTAGGAGCAATGGGATTCAGATGTGGAGAAGGATGTGTAAGCTTTACATAGGTGTCTTGGTTACTTTTCTCTCATTGCTGGGATAAAATACCTAATGCCCAAAATTAAGGAAGGAAAGTCTTATTTAGCTCACAGTTTATGGAGGTTTCAGTCCATACTCAGCTGGCTCCAAGGCAGAGTGGCACATGGCAGAGGGCAAGATTTCACGGTGGGAGAAGACAGCAAAAGCAACAGGAGCAAAAGGGGAAGCAACAGAGAGTCAACTCTTTTCCTCTCTTACATTGTACGCAAACTGCCTGCCCCAGGGTGGGTGTAGAACTCACACGAATAATCCCAGCATTGGCCCGTGGATCAAGCATAAAGCCTGGAAGCCCGATGACTGCATGAGGCTTTGGGGGGACATCTAGACACAAACCATAGCAATAAGGTAACTATCACATAATGGAGCTAAGAAGTAATACTGAGATTTGGAGCCCATATATTAGGTCAACATCAGTAAGACCGATTTCATTCCTCTGCAACAGGGTATTTGATGGTTAGGACATTTTTTAACCCATTTTTTTTTGTATTATTAAGTCTACAAGTAGAGAAGTGAAGCCATTTAGGAGGGCTTGGGAAAGTCAAGAACAGGCAACTAGAAGGATCCAGTACTCCCCACAAGGCCAAAGTTTATTTCCTGATGTTTTCTGATTTAATATAGTCCTAGTGCATTTTTAATTTATGCTGTTAATTTAGTTCAGATATGACAAGTACATGAGTTGAATTTTATTGCTAAGTAAAAGTCTTCTTGGATGTTTACTTGATCGGTGATTCTTAATTCTTTCTCTGTTTTAGGAGTACCTGGGGAAATCTGAAAAATACTGATGCCTGGGCCTTCTTAAATCAGATTTTCTGCAGATGGGACCTAGGCAACATTATTTTTAAAATGTCCCCAGTTGATTCTAATGTGCAGCCAGGCCGAGAACCACTAGAATAAACAAATCATTTAGAGCTCATTATTTTCCCATAGATTGTGGCTGAAATGATCCTTGGAAACAAAGGTGACCTTGAAAGAGTCTAAAAAAATTGTTCAGTTCTTTAAATTCATGTACAGCAAAATCCAAGGTTGCAAAATTCAGCAGTGAGTGAAACTCAGAAAGCCACTCTGCGAGTTTCAATTACTTTTTATAGCTCCTATGCATTCGTGTAACATACCCGGAAGCAACGAGGATGTATCCTTTGCAAGCCCACTGAGGAAAAACAATACCTTTTTTTGCAAATTGTTTTTCCACATACTAAACACTAAGGAGGATAGAAGCTATTATGTTCATAGTCTAAGCAAAAAAGAAAAAAAAAGCTTCCAACTATACACTTTAAATATCTTGCTAATGGAAGCAAAATTGTATATTTTTCTCTTTCCTATTTTATCTAGAAAACTACCTTGATTATGGACTCTGCGGGCATAGCCACAGACCTCATCCAGAGATGCAGAATTCATGATTTATTCAAATCTGTTATGGTAATGAGTAGCCAGTCTATGAGGAAAATTCAGGTCTATCAGTTATTCCAAGGGTGCTGAAAGCCTCTTTTATATCTAGCTGTTCATCTTAGTGACATTCCTGGAGGGCGTCTTTTGATACTTGATTATTATTTGAAGTGGCAGGAAGCAGGCAACTTCAAACGAAGCAGCTCCTTCAGCCAGAACTAATAGTCTTGGGAAGATGTTCTCATTCCAAACAAACCCAACTCTGCTGATTGTGTCCGTATGAAATTGGAAGATATTATGCAAGAATATATACATTATGAAAGAAAAAGGAATAATGTAATAAAATCTTGAAAACAATATGAAGAATTAGTGCTATTTGAATCAAGCAGTGATTTGACAAAAATAAAGATTTTGAGAAAGAGGAGGCTAAGGCTTTTCTTAGACTGAATTAATATATTCACCTTGGAAAATGTAGTCACATTACAAAGCAGAGATCTCTCCAAATTGGAGAGAATTAAACTGATAAGAAGGTAAATATACCTCCCTTGCTTACACTTTTTATTAATTTCAACCTAATCTTTAATTTGATAGTATTTTTTTGGTACTAAAAGGATCAAAACCCAAAATACTAAAGTCACAAAACTCACCTTTGGAAAGGGTTTAGTTAGGGTTGCCACAGACCACTCCGGAGCGCTGGCGTCATGTAAATAGTTATCAGGGCTTATTATCAGCGCGCCCGTTGTTAACACAGACAGCTCATCTCAAACCCTGCGGAACGAGGTCTTCTTCCCTTTGCGGGAGGCGGCTTCTTCCCTCCGCGGATCCCGCCTGCCCTTTCCCTCCTGGGGCGGTGACTTTGAGGTGTTTGAACGTCTCCAGCGTGGCTTGGAACCACTGGGACTCTTCTGTTCTCCATTCTCACCGTATGAGGCAAGTTTGAAGAATTCCTTCTCTGTATTTGAGTGCTTTGGAGTCCTCCCACAACATCACTTGATTCAGGACTATTTGCAAGTGTTAAATACATCAAGGAAACAGAAAAATGAGGGTCTGGGTCAAAGGGAAAACTGTGACGGACTTATTGGAAGATTTCGGTCACTTGAAGAAAACAGCTATAGAAAAGGTACTTTTGGCTACTGTCTGTGGGTAGCTATAGCACCAGGATTTGCAATATATGTGTTGAAAATCTTTAGTTTAAATGAAAGCTAAATATATGATAATTCTGATATCCAGACTAAAATTGTTACATGAGAAGTCACACAGTCGTGAATGATTTTCATAGTTGAATCTGAGGCTACATCTGTTTTAGTTTCCTCACAAAATTCTCATTTCTAATGATCCAGAAACTAAATTTTAAATCCTTATAAATCAGATAACAGACTACCAAGGGGACCACTGAAGTGAATTCCACTTTAAGTACCGCTCAGCTCCAATTCCAGGTCACACAGGTGCATGGTAGAATCATCGAAGAGAAGAGACATATCTGTCACCTTAAGAGATGAAAACTGAAATTTATACTTGAGTGTAAGATATAATGAGTTTATCCCCCATATCCCTTTATTTCATAATTCAATTTTTCTAATTCTTCCTAGAGGATGTAATCCTCAACAATTTCTGGAATATTGTTTCTTATTCTTCTTTTCTTCTGCTGTATTCATATATTATAAACTTACAAATCAATTAGCCTCTGCTTACATTACATTGCCTCTTATGTTTAAAGGAAATAATATTTTTTGTTACATTCTATGTTATTATTTGATTGATTCAGTTCTTTGACAGGTTGAGTTGCTCCTATCCTGTTTTTAAGAATCCTTGTCCTGGTAATTGTTTCCATCTGCTTTGCATCTTTTATTTGAATTATCCAGCTATTCAAAACATCAGTCAGAATTGAATACATTTTAATGGCTATTGCAAAAATTACATGAAATAATTAATTCTGGTTTCCACATTTCAATTTTCCTAAGTTATATTGGCATTTTTTAATGAAAGTGTAAATCATAGTGAGCATACTGGACTCTCTGACCCTGATGTACTTTTTTTTATTGATTTTCCAACACTTTCATCAATGAATTTTGCTGTGTATCTCCAAATATAATAACTTCACTATATGCCTCATAGATATAATTTTGATTTGGGCTATTCGTTATTTTATGGCTAAAAAATGCTTCTAAATCCATAAAGCAAGGTACATTTTTAGGGTATTAAGATGTGTATAATAGATTCAACATTCTGCTTTCTCTGGGGAATTTTCCAAAGTGTTGTTAGAGACTACAAGCAAATTAAATATGGTAATACCATATACAGATAATGACTACTCTAGATACAAAAATACTGTAACTCCTCAAGACTTAAAATTCTATATAAAAATTAATTTGTACAAGAAGATTTGATGGAGACAGTGATACAAACTGAAACAGGTCCCTCTTAAGACCTATTTGGCAAAGTATTTTAATTTAGTTTTGAACCATAACATCCATGGTGGAGAAATCTTGATCATCAAATTAATAGCTGCCAACCCTGAGTGCTAGCTGCTAACATTTTTCTTGGTGCTTTACTTACATTTATTGTACTCTGTCACTTCATTTTAAAGAAGAGAAAGCATAATTCAAAAATAATGCACTGACAGTTATAAAGAAATATGAGGCTCCTATGGAGATGCAACTGTTAACGCTAACTCATATACACTTTCTCTTTGTTCCCAGGCACACAGTGTGGTAACACTTGCCCTCTTCTTGCATTTAGGAAGAACGTACAGAAATGTCACATGTCACTGTCTTTTCTGCAGCTGTATCAGCAAGTGTTAAACAAGATGGTGAGCGCCCACCAACTCCAGGCCGGCACGGAAGAGAAACCATCTTCTACGCCATTTCCTACTCTTACTACTGACTCATGTTAAACAAGAGACACAACCAAGAAGGTTCAGTGTGTTAAAGATAGTACACTAGCCTCTAAGACTACCTGATTCTAAAACATTTAAGCTTTCCCAACAATTTATCTGTCTGAATGTTACATATGTGCTCCCAAACCCAAACCTTTGGAGTTGATCCAGCATCGTATACTTTCTGTGGTTCAGAGCCCTTTTTATTTCTTACATGCTCCTTTGAAACCTTACTGGCTTTTTCATCATTCTGAATATGAATATATGACTATTGTCTGTATGTGTCCACAGCAACTACTGAACACCTGAAATTCAGCTAGTGCAATACTGAGATATTCAGTAAATACACATTGCATATCTGGGCATAGTGGGTATGCCTGTAATCCCAGCACTCAGGAGGCTGAGGAAGGAGTATCCCTGTGAGTTTGAGGCCAGCCTGCGCTACAAAGTGAACTCAAGAAGAGCCTGAAGTGCATAGTGAAACCCTGTCTCCAAAAGACATAAAAAACAAGATTGTATACCATAATAAGAAAACTTTGAAATATTTTTTAAAATATATTTTAAAATCAATTATACTTTGAAATGACATATTGATTATATTTGGTTAAATAGAAAACATTATTAAAATGAATTTGACTTTGTTTATAGTGGCAATTAAAAAATTAAAATCACAAAGGCAGTTTACATTTGTGACAAGTTTTTATGAGAGTATGACCGTGGACATTGATAGAAGAACACTGCCTTCTTAAAACATGCTCTACTGGTGTAATTCAGCTATTGTGATCCACTTTTGCAATAGACAGGAAAATAATCTTCACAAGTTCTAGACTCATGGCTGAGGGCTCTATAACAACAGATAGATGAACAGAGGCAAGAAGGAAGGCTTTGTTAAGAAATGATCCAAAAACATTTACACTTGTTCTGCTTGATCACAAGTGGACAGCTAAGAAGAAATATTTTTAGACCAGAAGTGTTAGTTAATCGCAATAAGTTAGAGAAAGCTTGTTCTTTCTCTAGTGAGTTTTCTTCAGGTATACCGAAGACATTTTTCACATAACATTTTATCTACATTAGGGGAGATCACTCTGGTCTTCCCACTTCTGCTGTTTTCTTAAATACCAAGGTTTTCTAATTTAATGTAGGGTGTGCTAAACTGCACCGTTTCACATCACTCTGCACATACATTCATATTGCAATCTTTTCTTAAAGTTTGTATTTATACTAAAGGCATAATGTTTCAATATCATAATGTATGTGAAACAACTGTCTAGTTACAAGTGAATGTTTTAATATCATAATGTATGTGTGTATCTATGAGGCCTGCCAGTATTTTATAGTCTATTTTGTAAAGAGTGCACATTCTAAGAACTGTCTTAACTGGTGTAAGCCGTGGAGGTTTTTGAGGAAGACCGTGGTAGCAGCCTGTTATTCCAGGCTCTGGGCAAATGTTTCCTGAAATATGAAAATAGGGCTGGGGATATAGCTCAGTGGTACAAGCACCTACCTGGAAAGTGCAAGGTTCTGAGTTTGATTCCCAGTACAAAAAACAAAAAACAAAACAAGAAAAAAACCAGAATATGGAAAACAGTAAAAGGCACTCAAAAATTAGCATTTGGAAGTCACTGACAGATTATTCCAAAATTTGAAGAGAAATTCCAACAGTCTATAATAAAAGACTAAGCAAATTTAAAAAGCATATAAAAAAGAACCTTCTGTATCACGCTTAGATATATTGGCAGCTGCCTTTCAAAGCAATGGTGCTAATTTATGATTAAATATCTGCATATTGATTTGAATATTATTTAACTTACATTCAATTTCTTTGACTTCTGTCTATAAAGACAAAAGAAACATTATTTTCTTCACTCAAGTTAATATCCTACTGTGTTTCCGAAGAGGAAAATTGAAGGACAACATATAGGTACAGAGAGGAATGGAATAGAAATGACAGTCTGTTCTCCAGTGGAGTGGAAAGAGCTTAAAATCTTATCTAGCAAGTAGCTTGTTCAAAATATCCTACAATAATAAAGAAATTGTGATGAAGGAGACAGTCAAGTGTGCAAGGCAGAAGCAATTAACTATGTCCTAAAGTAAACACATAAGTCACCAAAACGGCTGAAGGGATGTCAAAGACCCTCGTGCACTGATGTATGCTCTGCCTCAAACCTGAGACTTGGTGGCAGAGGCAGTTTAAAAGCTTAGGGCTTTTCTGGTGTCACATTGTCAACACTGACTCTGTTTAGCTAAGTTTTCTAAAGCCTTTGTAAAAATAAAACTAAAATCTAAAAATCTTTTGGTGAAGATTTTGGGATCTTCATTGTAGAGTATCATGTCATCTTCAAATAATCATATTTTCACTTCTTCCTTTCCTATCCTTATTCCTTGTATTTATCTCTCTTGTCTAATTGCTCTGGCTAATATTTATAGAACTATATTGCATAGGAGTGGTGATAGTGGACATCTTATCTTGTTCCTGATTTTAGAGTGAAAGATTTCAGTTTTTGTCCATTGAGTATGATGTTGGCCATGATTTGACATAGATGGTTTTTATCAGATTGAGGTAAAGTCCATCTATTCTGATTAATGCCCATCAACTGAGGAATGGATAAAAAAGATGTGGTATTTTATACAATAGAGTATTACTTAGCTATAAAGAATGACAGACTTGAGGCTTTTATAGGTAAGTGGGTGGAACTAGAGACCATACTTGTAAGTGAAACAAATCAGACTTGCATATGTAAACATTGTATTGTCTCCCTAGTGTGAGAAATTAAAAGAGTACATAAGATACAAAAGGTACAATAGATGTTGTGAAAGGGCAAGACCCCGCTCAAAAGGAAAGAACAATTAGAATAGAGGAATGATCAATGGGACATGCCTGTACCTGATAATCTGAGCAGCTACTTTGAAGATAACAATATGCAATATAATAACCATGGTTAATTTCCTATCGTCTTGTTTTGAAATTCGGTATCATTTTTATTGTTTTTTGCTATCTTTAAAGTGAAATTAAAGAGTAAAAAGAGTTTTGTTTTTCTAAACACATGTGGTTGTTCTCTCCCAAAATCTTTAATTAAGGAATAAACAAAATCATCTAGGATCTTGATGAGACTTGAAAAGGAATGTGCATCAAACAGAAAGTATGTAACTGCCTCAAAAATATCAGCATTTCCTTTAAAAAATGGTCCAGTAATGTTGTGGTTCTAAATACAAATATACTTGTCTACATTTGTCACCCCGGTGATCACTGGCCAGGCTGCAAGAGCTCCCCTTTTCCTGACCTAACCAAAGATAATTTCCTTATTTCTGTTTTTTATTAAATTGTTAATAACCTACTTGCATTGTATGCAGTATTTTTTGTCTTTGTTTTCCTTTTCTTCGGTTTTTAATTTCTGTTAGGACACAGTTGCAGTGCGTAATGACTGCACTCCTCAGGGGAAGGCGGTGCAGGTGCATCACACATCTCAACGCTGTTTGCATCTCCTCTCCCCTCGCTCCTCTCTATCCTCACCCCATACGAGAAAGTTCTGTCTTGCTACTTCCTCTTATCTATCTTTTATTTTGCTCTTTATTTGTATTTTGGGGTTTTCATATAAGAGATACCAGGCTATACTTAAGTTCGTGTGTCCCATTGATTTTGCTCAATGTTGTCTTAGAGTATACCTATTTTCCTACAAATGGCTCAACTTTATCCTTCTTTATGGAATAGCCATACTCCTTTGTGTATAAACATCCATTTTTCTTTTACCATTCAGCATTTGATGGATACATAGGCTGCTTCCAAGACTTATCTATTATGAATTGTGCTGCTGTTAGCATAGGTATGTATATGTTGCTGTAGAATAATGTCTTTGGCTCTTTTGGGAAGAAGAGGAGCAGCTGGGTCAAACTAAATTTCTAGTGCTGAGAACATTGGTCATTTATTCACATGCAAAAGATTGAATCTAGACTTGTATACAGTATCTGTCTATGCACTGAATTAAAATCAAAATGGATCAATAATCTAAATGTTAAAACAGACACAATCTGCTGAGAGAGAAATTAGGTAAAATTCTTGAAGACATAGGCATAAACAAGGACTTTCTGAACAGAAAGCTTACTGGACAAGAACTAGTACCAAGAATCAACAAATGTGATCATATCAAACTAAAAAGCTTCTGCCAAGCAAAGGAAACAATCAACAAAGTGAAGAGACAACCTACAGAATGGTGAAAAAGAACTCAACAAGATTAACTTAAACAAAAATAAAAGTCTCAGTCAGAAATGGGCAAGTGAAATGAACAGAAATTTCTCAGAAATGCAAATGGCCAATAAATACCTGAAAAATATTCTGCATAACGTCTATCATCAGATAGCAATACTGTAAATGCGGGTAAGACTTTGGGGCAAAAGGAACCCTCTCATATTCTTGGTAGGAATGTAAAACAGTTTTTTAAAATTTTTTTGCTAGTGTCCCAGGAGCAGTATAAGGATGAAGACAATGTGCTATACATTTATCTCTAGAACCTAGTGCTACGAGTAGAAAATAGTTACATGTCACACTGGAATTATTTTGAACAGACTTGCTTTATAAAATCTATCCAGTCATTATGTTATTGATATTAAATAGTCAGAAATCTGCATTGCCTGGTCTTTTCCTAATGCTTCCCTGAGTAAGTGAGCAATACCTCCCTGAGCAAGAGAGAGAGAGAGAGAGAGAGAGAGAGGGAGAATTCTTTCTGTCCCTTACACTGTATGCAGGCTACCTGCCCTAGGGCTGGTGTAGCACTCCCGTCCTAATCCCAGCATTGGGCCAGAAGTCAGTCACAAACTCTAGATTCAGCCCCCTTTGGGAAGACCACCCCCACCTCATGAATGCATGAGGCTTTGGCGGACATCTAGACACAAGCCATAACATTCCTGTTCTTACTTTCCCTTTTCCTGTTAATGTCCATCATTCACTCACTTCCTTCTTTCCTTATACTTTTCTTTCTTCTTTCTTCCAGTTTATTTATATCAATTTTCTTTTTTTTTTATTAGTACATGTTTCCAGTACCAAGTGTTTACACTTCCCTTGGGGAGTGGGTACACATGCACAGTGCAGCTTGTTCCTTTTCTCTTTAGTCCCCTTCCCGTTCCTGCCCCCCCTTGCTCCCTCTGCCTCTAAACCCCGCTTTTACATTTTCATTCTTGTTATTATAATTCCTATGTTTATGACATAAAATGCTTATATTCTTTGAGACTATTGGGTGCCTATAGATTCCATTTTAAAGAAATCTGATGAAGGTTGAGTGCTCAGCTCTTCTTGGGAGCCTGTTTCTACCTAAATTGAGAGAATTTATTTTATTCAAATTTGGAAGAGCCATGTCCTCCAGTAAATACCAGAAACAGCAAAGATGAAAATGCTAATCATTAGGTGTCATACTAGGCACTAAAAGGGGGGAAAATGGTAGATGCTGAATCATTTAAAAACAGACAACGGGGCTGGGGATATAGCTCAGTAGAATAAGCGCCTGCCTAGCAAGCACAGGGTCCTGAGTTCGATCCCCAGTACTGCAAAAAAAAAAAAAAAAAAAAAAAAAAAAAAAACTTTAAAAACAGACAGCACCAAAGCATTTGAGAATATGCTTTAGGGAATAATTTTGCATCGCATGAGAAAAAAGGAGATATTCATGTCTACTAATTTTTTGACTTTCTGCCATGGCAATGGCACTTACAAAATGGGGTACTACTTTCTTGGGAGTAAAAGCACTGCCACATCTGGTGACCTACAGAAAATTTTTAAAACATGAAAAGTCTAAAGGGAATTCAGTACCTGGTGGCAGCAGGGACTTCTAGTTAGCACTTCTTTCAAAAGACTGTCACTCCAGGTGAGGAGCCACAGCTACGAGCAGGGAGCTGGAGAGCTGCTTTGTGTACACAGAATTTCCTAGTGTTCTTTGCAGGTGCCCTTCTCGCTTTCAAGTGCGCAGTTGCAGCCCACAGACTTAGACAACTTGGAAAGATGGCGATTACATGCTTTTTGTAGTGGCTTAAACAAGTTGTAATTTTAAGTGGCCTTTGTCTCAATGACATGGTGAACCATGGCTTTTTACAGGCAATAAGGATTTATGTTCAGCTAGTTTCCCTCGAAGTGTTTGCAATGAAGTCATTATTCCTTAATAGCCTTGAAAATTTACCTAAATTAAGATTGAGCATTTGAACAAATATATTCACATATAAGGTCTATTCCTCTATTCTCAATACCTTGTTATCACCCCATAAAAATATCCAGTAATAGGCAAGTAATCGCTTTCTTTCTTACTCACATGCCACTCTAACCTCTAATCTATTCTTGGTATATATAGGTTTATCTATTCATATTGATACTGATAAGTTAATATAAAGCCTTTCTGACTTCTTCCTCTTCATATGTTATAGAGGTTCATTCAAATCAGGGAATGTGTCTGTACTTTGTTCCTTTTTATGGCCGAATAAGATTCTACCTTATGTAACATTTGTTTACTCCCTCCATTATTAATAAATGTTTGAATTGTTTCTGTCTTTTGGTTGTACATAAATGTTTTTGTCAAGGAGTACTTGTAGATACATATTTAAATTACTTTTTGGTATCTACTTAAATATAGAAGTACTTAATAATATGGTATTTCCTTTTTTCACTTCTTAAGGAACTAATAAACTGCTTTCCACTATGGCAAAACCATATTATGTTACCTCCACCAACAAGGTTTATAATTCTCCACATCTTTGCCAATACTAGTTACTTTAAGGATAGACATTGTCTTGGTTACTTTTTGCTCATTGCTGAGACAAAATGCCCAATGCCCAAAATGAAGGAAGGAAAGGTTTATTTAGCTCACAGTTTGTGGAGGTTTCAGTCCATACTTGGCTGGTTCAGAGGCAGAGTGGCACATGGCAGAGGGCAAACCTTCTTGGTGAGAGAACACAGCAAAAACAACCAGAGAAAGGGAAGGAATGGCGGCAAGCAGCCTCTTTCTACCTCCCTTACCTTGTAAACAGGCTACCCCCACCCAGGGGGCATGTAGCCCTCACACAGTCTCCATGCCCTCCTCTTCCACAGGCTAAGGATGTATACAAAGTAAGCACTCTGGCTCCCTTCTGAGTCATGTAGTTAAACTTGTAAACTTCTCAACCTAACACAATAAACAACATCCCAGAAGGGGAAGGGCATGTCCTTTTTACCCCAAGGCACACAACTGCTGAGTCACTTAGCTAAACCTCTAGACTCCCAAAGTTGACACAATGTATCAATCATAACAGATATATACATACATCCCTCAATATGTGTGTGTGTATGTGTGTGTGTAACAAAACATAATAGAACTGAAGGTTTAAGGGCTCACGGTAAAAACATCTACATTTAAAAACAGAGAAAGACCTCAAATAGACAATGAATTTTAGATCTATATCTTAAAACTCTCAATTAAACACCGAAGACAAAATAGATTCACTGCTGAATTCTATCAACATGTAAGAAAGAAGTAATATCAAAGTCATTCATATTCCTCCCAAAAAGAATGCTGAGTAATGACTTTCCAACATATTACATTATGTAGTAGCACTACTTTGACAACAGAGCTAAAAAAGAAGGGCCAGGGATGCAGCTCAGGGACACAAGCTCCTGCCTGGCAAGATCAAGGTCCTGAGTTTGATTCCTGGTACCGAAACCAAACAAACAAAATGCAACAAAACCAAAGAAATGAAGAACAATACCACAAGCAAGCTAAAGACCATTGACAACACTGATGAGTACAGATGCAAAAAATCTCAACAAAATGCTAGCAAACAAATTCAACAGCACATTAAGAGGATTAAACTGTGACAAAGTGGGATTTATCCTCAGAAAATAAGTGTGTTCAGTATATGAAAATCAATTACTACAGCCCACCACATTATTAGCATGAAGGAAAGCATACTATTTGGTCATCTGAATAAACACAGAAAAAGCGTTGGAAAAAATAGAATAACTTTTCATGACAAAATACTCAGAAAACCAGGAACAGGAAAATTTTCTTTATAGCTTTCATTTCTTTTTAGTGGGCACTTTAATTGCAATTGTTTTAACTTTTAAGTGTGAATTTTGTCCCCCAACTATTACAAAAATAATTACGCTTTAGAAATTCAAAAATTAAGATATGTTCACAATAACCATTTATTTTTCTTTCTCAGCTAAGGATCAGCTGAACTTGATTCAAGAATTGTGGTTGCATTTTATTGCGTTTCTTTCATTTACCATAGCACAGTGAGTAATGTAGACCAGGACCGGCAGTGAAACTTCTTGTTGACACATTAGAAAGAATTAAGATTAAAACTACAAACATACACTCTGTTTTACGGAGGTGGTTGCAGACAAACACACCTCAATTTTTGCTGCCATATAATAGCCAGGAGGGTAAAAAAGCATACGTTAAATCCAATGTCAGCAGAATAGGTATCTGTCTACTCTAGTCTGCTCCATCACATGCCGGGGGGGGATTAAAAATCATCCAATCTACCAAAATCAGGTCATAGTAATGACGGAATCTAGAAAAAACAGGTAGCATAAGAAATGAGAAATGGAAAAAGGTCAGAAATAGAAGTTGTCTGTAAATAAGAATTTTAAATTAAATGTAGGCTAATTCCTGTAACACGCCCCCCGTGTGTGTGTGTGTGTGTGTGTGTGTGCGCGCGCCCCCCCCCCGTGTGTGTGTGTGTGCGCGTGTGTGTGTAGCTGGTCTCTGGGCTGTGCCTGCGGTTCTCCTGTGGAGCGCCGGGGTCTTCAGTGTGACCATCTTTCCATCTATAGTGCTACCACCCATCTTTCTGTCAAGGACAGAAAATATATTGTTCTTTTTTTTAATGTTTGTGAAAACATATTCCAAAGTTTGCCATGGAAGTGAAAGTTTCTGCTCACATTATAGCAGTCAGAATGAATGCAGACTCTGGCTGGGCCTTGACCAGCCCACACGTTAGCACTACCTGAGGCTGCACAAGTGCTAGTGATCCACTGCGTTGGGGCACCAGAGAGAAAACTGGAATGCAAGTTTTTCAGCAGGAATTCCTATTTTGAATTTAATATAGAATGAAAGTCTAGTAACAGAAGATAAGCTGTTTTGCTTCTTTCTAAGAAATATAGATTGGTAGTAAAATTAGGCTTCAGTCAAATTGCTCCAATTTTTGGCTGAGTAAAGGTTTTAAGAATCTTTTGTATCTTCATACTGCCTGAACTTGAACTCACTATGTAGCCCAGGCTGGCCTCAAAGTCACAGCAATGCTCCTACCTCAGCCTCCTAAGTGCTGGTATTATAGGCATGTGCCACCATGATCAGCTATCAGTATCTTATAATAATAATACCACATAGAATTTCTACTACTTCTTGGACCGTTTTGTCTCATTTTTAAAGGCATTTGTCAATTCATGTAAATTGTCATTGATTAGCACAGATTACTTGTAATATTCTCATCTTTTTTAGTTTGTGGGATTTGTAGTGATCTCTTTTAAATTCTTTTTTGCTTCTTTGTTTTTTTGAGGCAGGATCTTACTCTGTAGTTCAGGCTGGCCTCGAACTCACTATTTAGTTTGGACTCATGATCATTCTCCTTCCTTAGCTTCCTAAATTCTGGGATTACAGGCATGTTCCACCATAACTGGCCTCTTCTTATTTCTTAACATTGTTAATTTGTCATTAACTCTAATTTATATATTTAAACATTCTTGCTAGAGTATATCAAGTTATTAGTTCTTTTAGAAAACTGCTTTTTCACTTACCATTTCCTCAGATACACTTTTTATACTTATGCTTTCATTGAAATCTTTATGCTATGTCTTTGTTATAATAATCTAAAAATCTTAATATTTATACACCCTGGCTTGGTTGAGATTTCCTATTCACTAGCACTTTGTATGTATTTTTCTATAACACTTGGGTAGAATTAACATTTGCTGTGTGCGGTGGCGCATGCCTGTAGTCCCAGCACTTGGGAGGCTGAGGCGGGAGGATCATTGCCAGGTTAAGACCAACCTGGGCTATAAAGTGAGCTCAACACCAACCTGAACTGCACAATGAGAACCTGTCTCAAAAAGAAAAAAACAATGAACTCCATTCTCATATGAATACACTGGTAGACACAGCTACAAGCTCATATTCCCTGGAATTTGTCCATGTGTTTTGCCTCTTCACCTTTGATCCATATCTTTTAGGTGGAATACAACATAACAGAGAGTACAGGGCCTTTCCCAAAGTCGTGTCTGTCTGTCTATCTATCTATCTATCATAATATTACAGTTAAGGATGGTCTTGGAGACCCTAACACAATAGTCATGTTTTATACAAGGGTGAAAAAAAAAAAGAAAAGACAAAGGAAGTTTAGAAAAATAAACTTTGAGTATTAAAACTTAGAGAAATATTCACTTTATGTCCATAAAGTATTGCTAGTACCGAGAAGTATCAGAGATGTGTAGAACCCATCACTGTTATGTGTCCTGCCAAAGTCTAGTGGTGGGAGACATGTGCTCACTGACTTAGGAAGAAATGGGATGCACTCCCTACCCCTCCCCTCTGCCCCACTTCCCCCGTTGGAGTGGAGCTGCACCTCAGGCTGCTTTGGGAACTCTGGTGGGCTGCCGCCGCCCCCACACACGAGCTTGGGACCAAGCAGAAACCTAGACGGCTTTAGGGGCCTGGGATCCACTCCCCGCCGCTCCCCCCCCACCTCTCTTTCCCCATCAGAGCTGATCTACACCTTGGGCAGCTTCGGGATCTCCAGGGACTCATCTCCACCTCTGCCCCACCAGCTCGGGAGCCAAGGAGAGCCCTAGAAAACCTCAAGGACCTTGGGTGCTTCTCCCTGCCCCAACTTGAACCCTCAGGAAAGCTAAGCTGAACCTCAGACAGCTTCAGAGGAGTTAGTGACTGCACACTTACCCCCTTACTGGTGTGGGAACTGGGCAAGGTAGTGGCAGTGTATGGAGACTCAGCAACCACCACTCACCAACTACTACACTCCAGTGGAATCAGGGCTGAAAGTTGGATAGCTTTGGGATCCTCTGAGTGGGAACCTCGCTGAGCCACAGACAGCTGTGGGAGCATTGGGGATCACACCCTGCCTGCACACACACACCACTGAGGGAGTCACAATGAGCACCAGGGACCTTGGGGTCTTTGCCCTGCTATTGCAACATCACCCTGGGAGTGAGGCTGAGCTCTAGGGAACCTCTGCATCTCTGAAAATGACAAAACAAAGGAGCAAAATGCAATCTCATACCTCTGCCCCTCCCAGAACAAGACCAGGAGATATGACACAGATGAGCTTGGAAGTCACACACCTGAAATTTCTGAAATGATAGCAGCTGAAGTAAAGAAAAAACTCCATCAGGCTACAGAGGACATCAGATCAGAAATAAGGACTGAGGTAAAAAAAAGAATTGATAACAATAATGAAAGAATTGCTTAGCATATCTAGAGACATGGAAAAAAATAGATCATAGTAAATGAATGGTAACCTTCAATGAACAGTATAGGAAACAACTGGAATGCATAAAGCAGATTCAAGCAAATATCCTGGAAATTAAAACTTCCATAGAAAGGTGGAAAAACCACTTGAATGAAGCTGAAGATAGACTTTCAGACCTTGAAGACAGCATTACTGTGCATGACTGTGAAAGGAAGGATCTTTCAAAACTAACAAGAAACCAAGAAATAACAACTCAACAGCTGCAAGACGAGACAAAGACAAACAATGTAAGATTAATAGGTATCAATGAAACAGCAGGTGTCAGCACAAATGATATTTAAAAACTATTTGCAGAAGAAATAGCAGAAAATTTCCCAAGCATGGAAAAAGAATTGGACATCTTAATTGCAGAAATTAATGCAATGGAGACTAAAAATGCAATACAAAGAATTAATGAATCGAAGAGTTGGTTCTTTGAAAAAATTAATAAAATTTTTTTTCTTGAGAAAATTAATAAAATTGACAAACTCCTAGCCAATCTTATTTACAAAAGGAACGAAGAAACTGAAATACATGCAATAAGGAATGAAAGAGAAGAAATCACTACAGATCCTGTAGAAATTCAGACCATCAGCACCTACTTTGAAAATCTTTACTCTCACAGGATGGAAAACACAGAGGAAATGGGTAGATTACTAGATATATATGAACTACCAAAATTGAATGAACATATAAAAATCTTGACTAACCCTACATCAGCAAGCAAAATTGTAAATGTAATTAAAAACTTTCCAATGAAGAAAAGCCCAGGTCCTGATGGATTTACAGCTGAATTCTACAAGAAATTTAGAGAAGAATTAATGCCAATACTTCTCAAATTCTTTAAGGAATTGGAAAGGAAGGAATTCTCCCCCATTCATTCTTGGAGGCAAGTATTATTCTGATACCAAAACCAAAGAAAGACCCAAACAAAAAAGAGAACTATAGGCCAATTTCCCTAATGAACATAGATGCAAAAATTTTGAATAAAATACTGGCAAACAGAAAGCAACAAATCATCAAGAAGATTATACACCATGGCCAAGTGAGATTCATCCCGGGAATACAGGGGTGGTTCAATATACACAAATCAATTAATGTAATACACCGTATTAATAGAGCCAAAGGCGAAAATGATATGATCATCTCAATTGATGTAGAAAAGCTTTTGATAAAGTCCAACACTTACTCATGATAAAAACCTTACAGAAAATTGGCATAGATGGACTTTACCTCAATCTGGTAAAAGCTATCTATGACAAACCAACAGCTAACATCATTCTAAACAGTCAAAAACTAAAAGCTTTCCCTTGAAAGTCAGGAACAAGACAAGAATGTCCACACTCACCACTCCTATCCAATATAGTTCTGGAAATATTAGCCAGAGCATTTAGACAAGAGAGAGAAATATGAGGAATAAGGATAGGAAAAGAAGTGAAATTATCATTATTCACAGATGACATTATACTGTACATAGAAGACCCCAAGAACTCCACCAAAAGGCTCATAGGTTTAATAACCAAATTCAGTAGTGTAACTGGGTGCAAAGTAAACACTCAAAATCAATGGTATTCCTGTACACAAATGACAAGAAGACTGAGAGAGAAATCAGTGAAACCACACATTTCATGATAGCATCTAAAAAAGGAAATAACTTAAGAATCACTCTAACAAAGAAGTAAAAGATTTGTACAGTGAAAATTACAATACTCTGAAGAAAGAGATCAAGGAGGATTTCAGAAAATGGAAAGATATTCCTTGCTCATGGATAGGAAGAACCAACATTGTGAAAATGGCCAAACTACCAAAATTTTTGTACAGATTCAATGTAATCCCCATTAAAATTCCACAAGTATACCTCACAGATTTAGAGAAAACATTCCTAAAATTCATCTGGAACCAGAAGAGGTCTAGAATAGCAAAAGCAATCCTGGGAAACAAAGGAAAGGTAGGAGGCATCACAATCTCTGACTTGAAATTATACTACAAAGCTACTGTGATAAAATCAGGATGGTACTGACAAAAAAAAGACCTGAAGATCAATGGAATAGGTTAGAAGTGTAGACACAGCTACAAAATCACTCCGTCAACTTATTTTTGACAAAGGGGCCAGACATGTTCACTGGAAGAATGACAGACTCTTTAACAAATGGTGCTTGAAAAAGTGGCTTTCCACATGTCAAACACCAAAATTAGATCCATGTCTATCACTATGAACTAAACTAAAGTCAAATTGGATCAACAATCTAAATATCAAAACAGAAACACTAAATATCCTGGAAGAGAAAGTAGGTAAAGCTCTCAAAGGCATAGGGTTAAGCAGAGAGTTCATGAACAAAAACCAAACTGCACAAGAAATACTTCAAAGAATCAACAATTGGGATCTCATCTTATTAAAAAGTTTATGCACATCAAATTAAATCACCAACAGAGTAAAATGCAAACCCACGAATTGGAAAAAATTTTATTCAACTGCCCCTCAGACAAAGAACTCCTATCTAGAACATATAAAGAATTTTAAAAGTCAGGCCCCCCGAATTCAAAGACCCAATCTAAAAATGGGAATCTGAGATGAATACACACTTCTCAGATGAAGAAATACTAATGGCGAATAAATATATGAAGAAATGTTTGACATCACTAGTCATTCAAGAAATGCAAATTAAAACAACACTGAGATTTCAACTCAGCCCACAAAGAATGGCTATCATTAAGAAATCAGCCGCGGGGAGAAAGGAACACTTCCGCACTGCAGATGGGAGAGTAGATTGGTTAAACTACTGTGGCAATCAGTCTGGAGATTTCTCAAAAAAATAGGATTCAAAGTCCCACTTAACTCAGGTTTTCCCCTTCTGGGTATTTTTCTAGAAGAATTAAAAACATCATACCACAACAATATATGTGCATCCATGTTTATAGCAGTGCAATTTGTCATAGCTAAATCTTGGAAACAACCCAAATTCGAATCAACTGAAGAATAGATAAAAAAGATGTGGTACTGCTATACAATGGAGTATTACTGAGCTATAAAGAAAATAAATTCTAGGTTTTTATAGGTAAATGGATGCAACTAGAGACCATACTCATAAGTGAAATAAATCTGACCCACATGTGTAAACATCACATTGTCTTCCTGGGGTAAGACCCCGAAAGAGTAAATAAAACCCAGAAACTACAATAGATAATAAGAAAGGGAAAGAAAGTGCTCAAAGGAAGGAACAACTGGGATGAGGGAAAGAGAAAGAGTACTAAGGAAAATCATATATATATATATGGATTGGTAGCATAATTGTACTGTTGGTGTCTGATGGTTTGTTGAGGGGAACAGTTAATAATTAAAAGTTTTGGTATTTTTTTAAGCTATTTTGTCAAATTTTGCATGCTTGTATCTGGTAATCTGAGCAATTTATGTGATGAGCAATTTGCAGTATAAAAACCAAAGGTGAATTCCTATAATCCTGCCTAGTGCCACTATATATTGTCTCTAATGTTCTTTTAAATTATTATTTACTTATTCTTTTTAATGGTTTTATCAATCTTCTATCTTACATCTGGTAATCTGAGCAACTTCATTGAAGACAACAATATATAATATAACAACCACTGTTGATCCATATCATTTGGTTTGAATCCCCATATCATTTTTAATGTCATTGCTTTGCATTGTTTGTACTTTGCTATTATTTTTTTCTTTGTTTTTGTACTATTTTCTTTAAAACAAAAAAATAAAAAATAAAAAAAAGGAAGAAATGACTCATAAAGGACAAAAGCAATAGCAACTTTGGATACAGAGATTGATTCAAACTTTATTTCAATAGTAGCCATCTATTTCTAAAATTTTTGCTTTGTTCTTACCAGGAACAGACTGAAAACATTCTCAGCTGCAAAAAATGCAAGCAATATATATACATATACATATTTCTATATGTATATGTGTGTATACATTCATAAACATATATATTATATTCTTGCCAATTCAGAGTGAAATGTAGTTCTTCTATTAATTGTATTAGTTATTGATGCAGCACTGTGTATTATAGACATGCACTAAGGAATAAGATATGGACCTTGGTTTTAAGATTCACTCTCTACTTGGCAGGTAGACATACAAATACATTGGAATAGACTTAAAATTCAAGGATGTATGAAGATGCCCAGGAAAAGTGCTCCTCCTACAGAGAAAGCAGAAAGTAAGTGCGGATGCATGTGTGTGTGTTAGTTGTTTGCTTCAGAATAATGTATAAGAAAACCACAAAGAGTTGTGAGAGTGCGATTTCTTCTTCATCAGTAAGAGTTGTCAATAAGAAGTGTCCCAAAGCCAGAGGCTTCCTATTGGATCTTTCTGAATAAATATCTGACTACTACAATGATGGCAATTTAGATACTGAAATTCAAGAGTATGATTGAGAGAAGTGATATTTAAATTTCCCTATCAGTGTGGTACACTCACCTGCTTTCAGGCGTATCTCATTATACTTCACTCAGGTGTACATGTGCCGAGAAGCAAGAAATATTTTACAAAGCAATATTAATAACATGCTTGTTTACAGGGTGAAGTGGATATATGAAATCAGAAAGGGTAAAGGAATTATTTAAGGAAAACACCTTTCCAGTATCATCACATTATTTTATCACCTATTAGGTGAACTCTATTAGGTTGTGGAGACACAAAGTTAAACAAGATAAATATTGTTGCTCCCTTCACAAAGCTTACACCCAATGGAAAAGACAGAAAACATAAAAATAACTATAATGCAATATGTGTTATTGCATTAGAAGTGCTCTGACCCCCATAGACGAGGCATAATTACAACTATTACTAAAATATGTAGCAGTAAAATATGGCAATTATCAAAACCTAACAAATAGGATGTAAGTCCCTAGGAAATTCTTTGGAAGACTAAACACTAAAACTGAAGCTCATTCTATAATCACATTAATTTTTTTCATTATACACACACACACACACATACACACACACACACATACATAAACAGGAAGGTCAGCAAGCCTTCCCTGGAGAGGTCTGGCTGAACTCTCTTTGCACACACTATCAGAGAGACAGTTATGCCAGGCTGCCAGGCAGATGGCCCCCTGGTCTGGGCAGCTTGAGGAAAGTACCTTTGTGTTCCTAATTAACAAGCCAACTACTGTGCCAATTGCTTTGATACATTTGAAACCTTCTGTTCTCAGACTTTTGATGAGCTGTTTATTCAGGAGCAATACCTGTCTGCTTTATTGGACCAGGCCCCAGGTTACTCCTAAACGGCAAGGCTACAGTGAGATTGACAGGAATGCCTCTGCACTAAGGAAGAAGATCATCAGGAAGCATTAGTCACATTCAGGGAGTCCACTTTAGGCCTCTGTTGATGGAAAGATAAAGTCTATGGGTGCAGCGTACAAATATTTCCTGGCAGTAACTCAATAGATCTACAGCTCACAGCTTAGAAATAAGCTGCCACACCGATTCCTGCTTTGATTCTAGGAGTTCCCAAATCTGTAGCAGTGTTTAAAGAAGCAAGGTTTCCAGGATCTTTACTCAACTCTTAGAAAAGATTAGCAATAAATTAGATGCTGGCATACAGAGTAAATTAGAACATCCAAGGATGCTAGAATAATAAATGTTAAAGTGTATGCCAAATGATACTTAGCATTCAAAAGGAAAATATGCTAATAAAGGCCCAAAGCCTCAGACCACCTTTGGGCTTGTAATTGTGTGAAATGTAGAGGGAGGGACAGATACTGATAGCTTGTAAGATTTCCTTTGCTAAAAGTAATGTAGATAATCTTGAGGGTCTATGATAAAAATAACTGTCATTTTGGTTTATACATACACGATATTAAAGAATGACACTTTCACAATTGAAAATTATAAATTCTCAGGTATACACATGGAAGGCTTTTTGAGCATTAGTTGAATTTCAACATCAGTAGGAGTGGCTATGGCAATGATAAAGTGATGTCAATATGTCAAACAAATTTGAAAAGTAGCCAATTTTTTCATCTTAATGGAGAACGTTTATATAAGATGTGTAGACATCATATTTCCTCCCTACTATAAGAACCTGGAAGAGTAAATAAAATCTTAAAAGTACAATAGAGATTGTGAAAGGGAAAAGAAACTGCCCAATTAGGAAGGAGCAACTAGGATGAAGGAGGGGAGAGGAAAACAAAAGAAGGAAGAGTGAAAATATATTATATATATATATATATATATGTATATATATATATATATATATATATATACACATACATACATACATACATACACACACACACAGGATATCTGGGGTGATTGTACTGCTGATGTCTATTGGTTTATTGAAAGGAACTGTTAATGTGTAATTGTTTGATCATTCTTGAATGCCTGTATCTGTTTATATGTGCAACAATTTTGAAGATGACATAATGTGGTATAACAACCATTGTTAATATCCTATCACCATGTTTTGAAATTCTGTATCATTTTTATTGCTCTCTATGCTGTTTTGTTTATGTATTTGTTTTTGTTATTTTGGTTTTTCTTTTAAATGAAAAACAAAATTTATATGTATATATAAGAATAGCTGGAATAGGTGTATTGCTCATGTCTGTGGTTTATTGAGAGGAACAGGCAATGCCTCAAATTTTCTTTTCTCTTGACCAGCTTTTTATGCTTGAATTTGGTAATCAGAGTGAATGATCTGAGTACAATATACAGTATAAAAACCATCATTGAACTCCTACAATCTTGTATGGTGAAGCTCTGCATCACTTCCAATGTTTTATTTATTATTTTACTTGTTACTGTCTTTGATTGTTTGGTAAATCTTACATTCTTATGTCTAGTAGACTGAGCACTTCATTGAAGATAACAATATGTAATATAGCAACGATTATAAATTTCTATCATTTTGTCTTGAGGTCGTGGATAGTTTTTGTTGTAGTAGTTTTGTCAGGTTTTTAATTTTAAAATAAAAAAAGATATCTCAGAGCTGGGATGGGGGCATTTGGGTGGGATGATTTTATTGTTCATGACTTTCTTACACACCACAAGATATTTAGGAGGGTCCTGGCCTCCATGCACTGCAAACCAGCAGTGCCCTCAAAAATTGTGACAACCAAGAAAGTCTCTAGATAGTCATTCCAACTGTGTCTGAGGGCAATAGTGCTTAGACAATAGCTTATTTAGGGACTAAAGACTCCGTTCAAACTATATGGTGTGGTATTTTGTCTACCAGCTGGTTCTCACTAAGTAAATCTCTAAACAGACAGCAGAGAAGCATGAAATGTAGTCACTGGAAGGAAAACTGCAGGGAGCCCAGGACTCAAATAAAAAACATAGAAATAAAATGCTTAAAAAATTCTATGCAATAAGAAAAGGCAATTCAAACTCCGTGCTTCTTGATTCCTCTCACAGAAATAAAATTGGGCCAGGTAAGCTCATTCTTTATAGGGATCTAGCAAATATCCTTCTAATGATATAAGGGAAGTCTGTAAAATGAGTAAAGGAAATCATTAATCCAAATGTCATACTGATGATAAGAAGCCAGAGGAAGAATACTGGTTCTGCAAGGAGGCTGAGACTCCTCGGACTCCAGGTAGAGACTGCATTGCTAGAGGCCAACACACCAGCAGTGTATACCTCACCACAACCAGCACTGCTCAGTGTCAGAGTGGAGACAAGAGGGAATAAAATCTGAACTTGACATTAATGAATATAATTTCCCCAACCTGAGCAAACAAGTAAAAACAGACTGAAAAGAATTACAAAGAACAAGGTTCCTTGGATCTCTGGGATCATAATAAAAAAATGCATTATTAGTCTCATCAGGATCCCAGACGGAGCAGAGAAAGTGAAGATGAAGGTGTCTGCGGAGAAGTACTGGCAGAGACTTCCAAGTTTATCTGAAAGATATAAATCCACCTAATATAGAAACTGAGAAAAATCTATTAGAATAAATGTAAAGAACTCTACACCAAAACACATCCTAATTAAATTTCTCCAAACTAAAGACAGTGCAAATAATCTTGAAAGAACCCAGGGTAAAATGATGTATCACTTACGGGAGTAGGGAGCAGCTGTTTAATAAAAGCAGATTTCTCTTCTGAAACCAGGGAGGCAATAAGCAAGTTCAACATTTTCAAGTGCTGAAAAAACTTAACAATGTTACATGTGGAAAACTATCCTTCATCAGTGAGTGGAAAACAAAGAATCCTTAGCAGAATGAAAATTGAAAGAATGTTTCACGAGAACACCTACCTTATAAAGAGGAATAAAAGCAGTCTTGCATGTGTAAAGACAATTTTAAAATGATTAAAAAGGCTTGACGTATCAAGAAGGGAGAACAGGAAGAGAAATGTGGTAAATGTAATAAACTTGCGATGAATTTTCTGAAACATAGAAGGGAAGAGACACTTTAAAAGCATAAGGAATACAAATTTAAAGAATAGGGAAGTGTCAAAACAAAAATACACATTTGAAGATGCTCTAAGATATACCCTAACACTTTTATAACATTATTTACTTGTGTGCAGTGGAACCACCAAAAAGGAGATCACTAGATTTCTTGTTTCTAAGGAGTAGAACGAACCAGTGTCCAGCCCAGCACAGAATTCAAAGCACAAATTTGGAGATTAGAATAAAATAGAATTTCTCTAACCTGAGCAAAAAAGTGAAAGTTGACTTAAAGAATTTCACAACAGGTTCTTTATAATAACAAAAAGTCCATTTAGAGTCATACTGGAATCTTATTCTCAGCTGTTAAGTGAGAGATGAAAAAACCATGTATGTCCACATGATTACCAATAGAATGAGAAGTGAGGTAAACAACTCAACCATAACTGACAAACAATGACATAATAATAACCATAATGACATTTGTGTGTTTCAGTTTTGTGTTTCAGGGACTTACATTGTTGTCATTATTTCTCAAAAAAGAAAAGGTTTAACTTCTGAGGCAGTCTTGCCCCCTCAAACTCTCTTCCACCTTCTTCCGCATAGCACAGGACAGTCTTGTAAGAAGTGGCCACGGCCCTAGTTCAGCCAGTCAGGTGCCCTGGCGGGAGCTTTTGGACCAAGGAAAAAGAACCCAGGTAAATCTTATCTCTCTGTCCTGGGTGATTGATCCAAAGACTATGCTACTGTTTTTCTTCCTGATTTTGACTACATTGTGCAGCTTTTCGTGCTTCCAGCATAACCTGAGAGACTCTGAAGGCACAGGGC
This sequence comes from Dinomys branickii, assembly GCA_004027595.1. Lineage (NCBI taxonomy): Eukaryota > Metazoa > Chordata > Mammalia > Rodentia > Dinomyidae > Dinomys > Dinomys branickii. The sequence continues at coordinate 86,735 of PVLD010001896.1, read as the reverse complement.
TGTTTTTATAGCCCTTGAGCATCAGATTGCAGCGGGATCCAGCTGCTGTGCCTCTCTGGACTTCCACTGGCCCCCTCCTTGGACTCTCAGTTATTCTTTCACCTGAGAAACTAACTTTTTGAATTAAATACCCCATGTTGTAAACAGTGAGATTGATTCTACTTTTCCTAGTTAGACTCTGACACATGTACCTTAAAATCATGCATTAAAAGCTGAATGAATCCCTAGAAGTGATCTAGTACGAGTCATATCTATTTACCACAACACATAGATATTATTTCTGTTGTTCTTTTGAAAAACATAAAATTAAGATGAGTAAGCACACACTCTAAAGTAAGAAAAGTAAATAGTGTGAACTACTTTTTGTGTGTGTGTTGAGATAAAGTTGTTTTTCAAATCCCAAATTCAAATGCTTTAGCTGATTGACGTCATTCTGTGCCAAGGACAGGGATCTAATGCCCAGAGCGTCCACTTTAAATTGTCCTGTAGGCATTTTTGGGATTGTCTTCATTGCTCCAAGATCGTCTCATACTCACATCTCAAACTGTGTAGACTCAATAAAAACAATACATTCATTTTCTTATTAGGAAGCAATTTATTAATACCGTAAATGCTTGATGGCTACCTTTTACAGTGTTAACTTATTAAGTAGAAGAATTCAAACTTTAGAGTGGTATCATGGTTTATAAATTTAAAATGCTGTGGAAAGACTATTTTTCTTTTATTGCTAATGTCAACTCCTTGAGGAGCTAGTTCATAAACTCAAACTGAATCTGATCCACCCTCTTCCAAAATTTAAATATCATGACCACTGTGAAAAATTTTGGTAATTTTATAGAGCTGTCCATGCCTTTGCACTGGATACTGGAACCTAAAGAAAAAGATGAATAAATAAGTAAATAAATAGTAACTATGAAAGAAATTACAACAGAACAAGAGGTGCAATTCTATTCCCCTCAGCTCTACTTTTCCTCTCTTATCTTCTTCGGGGTTCTCGTAGCTACTACCTACTGCCCTTATTCTGTCTTCCTGTCACAGACCGAATCTATTGAAAATATTTGTTTCCATTGCTGTCCCCATTTCCTTAACCCTTATTCACTCAACAGTGAATATGTGAGTGTTTGTGCCTTAATCTTTGAAGACACATGAGGTTATTGACTCACTTTTGAACTTGTAAAGTGCTTTGCCTTTTTCAGTTTCTGGTGCTTTCTTCTTAGACAGAGGTCTTTAACCTGTGCCTCTCTTGAATTCCTGATAATACTTCTGGGACCATCCAAATTTCTTTCCTCTTCTTGGGCTGAGTAATGTACCCACTGATTATAGACCGGCTGCTGAGTTAGCTACAAAATCAACTCATTTTTATATGGCTTTGCATCGGAACAAAACCTCTTACTTTCTGTGTTGCTTATCTTTTATCACCATGTACATTACCTACAAAAGTCACATAGATTAAACTACTCAAACAAGAGACCTGTGTAAATATTATTTGACTTATTTTTCTTCTATCTTCAATCATTAAGTGCCCTTGTTTAATTTTTTTAGCCTGGAAATAGATCCCTATATCTCAGATCTTATAAAAATCCTTATATTCTAATTCAGAAAAAAAAACACAGATAATTCTCATTCTCATACCACATGGAACAAAACTGCTAGAGAGAAGCTGACTTACTTATTGCATTAATTTCCTTCCCACTGCAGTGGGAAAACTACTAGACACCCAGAAGTTAAGTGATACAGCTTTACCTTGGCTCACGGTTTTCGTGGGTCACTCTATGGTCAGCTGGATCCACAGCCAGAGCAGCATGGTCATAATTTCAAATGTCATAATTAGAAAGCAAAGAAACAAGGAAACAACAAAAGAACAAGCAATTTTAAAAAGAAAATACAGCAATTCATGAAGAAGTAGACACTCATTAGCCACTAAATATATCAATACCAAGATCTTGGGCTTTCCAGTTTCACAAATGGGAGAAACAAATTGCTTATAAGTCACTCAGTTTAAGATACTTTGAGAGAGAAGTCCCAAATGACTAAAACATTGAGTTTAGTTTTGTTTGAAAAAATTTTCCAAATGAAAGTATTTTTCCATTTCCAAAATATTTCTATGCTTTTGTCAACTCCATTTATTCATGTTTAATAGACCATAATTTTTTGTTTTTTCTTTTTGTGGTTTTTAAAATAGTATTTGGCATTTATTTTTAAAATTTTTTTAAAGTTAAAAAGGAAAACATTAACAAAGGGACACAAAGCAGCACAAGAACAGTAAAATTAAAATTGAATTACAGACAAAGTGACAAGGTATTAACAATGGTTGTTGTATTACATATTGATAACTTCAAAGTATATGCTCAGGAAAAGAAATATAGACATATAATCTTGATCAAAAAATCAATCATTAACTGTTCCTTACCATAAAGCAACATAAGTCAATAGTGGAACCATGTTAACCATCCTGCATATACATACATACATACATACATACATATTTGTCCCTTTTATCCTTTTCTTCCCCTCATCCCATTTGCTCTTTACTTTTGAGCAGATTCCCTTTATACCTCCTAATTTATATTCCCACTTTGAGGTTCTTACACTAGTGATACAATACATTGCTTTGCATATGTACCTCTGATTTATTTCACTTACGAGTACGGTGTCTAATTTTGACCGTTTGCCTATAAAAGTCTCAAGTTTGTCTTTCTTTATACCTGAGTAATATTACATTATATAAAAATGAACATTTGGGTTGCTTCCACAATTTAGATACTACAGATTACACTGATATAAACATAGGTGCACATATATCACAGTGATATGATCTCAGATCTTCTGGGATACCAGAAGGGGAATACCTGGGTTGAATGGGACCTGTAGACCTATTGTGCTGAGGAAAACCCAAACGGATCTCCACAGTGGTCTCACCAGTCTGCATTCCCACCAGGAGTGGAGAAGAGTTCCTATTTCTCCACAGCTGCAACAGCATTTGTTATTGGAGGATTTCTTAATGCTGGCCAATCTTGCTGGGGTGAGATGAAATCTCAATGTTGTTTTTATTTGCATTTCTCAAGTGACTAAAGTTGTAGAACATTTTCTCATATATTTATTTGCCATTTGCATTTCTTTATCTAAGAAGTGTGTATTCATCTCAGATGCCCATTTCTGGATTGGGTCTTTGAATTTGGACAGGTTCATGCTTTTTGATTCTTTATATGTTCTAGATAGAAGACCTTTGTCCAAGGGACATCCAGCTAGGATTTTTTCCTAATTTGTGGGTTTTCTTTTTACTCTGCTGGTAATTTCTTTAGATGTGCAAAAACTTTTCAGTAAGATGAGGTCTCAATTATTGATTCTGTGAAGTGTTTCCCTTGCAGTTTCATTTTTGTTCATGAGCTCTGCCTACTCCATGTCTTCAAGGTTTTTACCTACCTTCTCTTCCAATAGATTTAGGGTTTCTGTTTTAATATTGATATCTGTGATCCACTTTGACTTGAGTTTGGTTCATGGTGATAGACTTGGGTCTATTTTCAGTCTTTGGTAAGAGGTGAGCCAATTTTTCCAGCACCATTTATTAAAGAGACTATCTTTCTTCCAGTGAGCTTGTTTGGCCCCTTTGTCAAATATTCGGTGGCTGAGTGTGTTTGTGATTTTGACTGCATCTTCCAGTCTGTTCCATTGATCCTCTGGTCAGGTTCTTAGCCAGTATCAGGTTGATTTTATTACTGTAGCTTTGTAGTATAATTTCAGGCCAGACATTGTGATTCTACCTGACTTGTCTTTGTTGCCAAGGATTGCTTTTGCTCTTCTGGGTCTCTTCTGCTTCGAGGTGAATTTAAGGAATGTTTTCTCTAGGTTTGTGAGGTATGCTAATGGTAGTTTAATGGGAATTGCATTGAAACTGCATAACAATTTTACTAGTATGGCCATTTTCATAGTGTTGGTTCTTCCAATCCATGAGCAAGGAATATTTTTCCATTTACTGAAATCCTCTTTGATCACTTTTGTCAGAGTACTGCAGTTTTCTTTGAACAGATCTTTTACTCCTTTTGTTAGACTGATTCCTATATATTTCAATTTCTTGGATGCTATTGTGAAAGGCATATTTCCTTAATTTCTCTCTCTGTCTGTTTGTTGTTTATGCATAGGAAAGCTATTGTTTTTCGAGTGCTGACTTTGTGTCCATCTGCTCTGCTGAATGTGTTGGTTAATTCAAAGAGTTTTCTTGTGTAGTTTTTGGGTCTTCCATGTAGATTATCATGTCATTTGCAAACAGTGAAAATTTCACTTCTTCTTTTCCTATCCTTATTCCTTTTATTGGTCTCTCTTGTCTAATTGCTCTGGCTAATGCTTCCAGAGCTACTTTGAATAGAAGTGGTGACAGTGGAAATCCTTGTCTTGTTCCTGAATTTAAAGTGAAAACTTTCCGTTCTTTTTCCATTTAGTATGATGTTGTCTGTTGGTTTGTCATAGATGGCTTTGATCAGATTGAGGTAAAGGCCATCTATTCTTATTTTTTCTGTGGTTTTTAACATGAATGCACGTTAGACTTTATTGAAAGCTTTTTCTGCATCTACTGAGATCATCATGTGGTTTTTGTCTTTGGCTCCATTCCTATGATGTATTACATTAATTGATTTGTGAATATTGAACCATCCTGGCATTCCTGGAGTAAATCCAACCTGGTCATAGTGCATAATTTTCCTTATGATCTGTTGCATTCTATTTGCTAGAATTTTATTGATTATCCTTGCATCTATGTTCACTAGGGAGATTGGCCTATAGTTCTCTTTTTTTGGTGGGTCCTTCTCCCATTTTGGTAACTGTGAAATTCTTTCTTCCAGAATGAGTTAGGTAGAATTGCTTTCTTTTCAATTTCAATGAGGTGTTTGAGGAGTATTGTCATTAAATCTTCTCTGAATGTTTTATATAATTCTGCTGTGAATCCATCAGGGCCTGGGCTTTTCCTGTAAGTTTTTAGTGATCTTCTCAATCTCATTTATTGATATTGGGCTGTTCAGGATTTTTGTATATTCCTGATTCAATTTTGTTGATTTTCACATATCTAGAAATCTGTCCATTTCTTCTGAGTTTTCTATCCTATGAGAGTAAAGATTTTCAAAGAAGGTATTAATGATCTTTTCAATTTCTGTGGGATTTGTAGTGATTTCATGAATTGCATGAATTTGAGTACTTTTTGTGATAAGGTTGGCTAGTGGTTTATTGATTTTATTTATTCTTTCAAAGAACCAACTCTTTGATTCATTTATTTTTGTAGTGTTTTCTTCATCTCAATTGCATTAATTTCTACCCTAAGCTTTATAATCTCCTCACTTCTTTGGAGTTTTGGTTTGACTTGTTCTTTTTGTAGAAGTTTGAGGTATAGCATTAGGCTATTTATTTGATCTCTTTCTATTTTCTTTATATGTGATTTCATTGCTATAAATTTCCCTCTGAGGACTAGTTTCTTTGCATCCCACAGATTCCAGTAGGTTGTATTTGCATTTTCCTTTGTTTGTAGGTTTTTAAAAATCTCCTCTTTAATTTCTTGTGTGACCCATTGGTTGTTCAGGAGGTTGCTCTCTAATTTCCAAGTGTTTATGCGGTTTCTGGAGTTCCCTTTGTCATTAATTTCCAATAAAGTTACACTGTGGCCAGATAATGTGCATGGGATAATTTCAGTTCTTTTGCATTTAGGTAGGTATGCTCTATGGGCTAGAATGTGGTCTATTTTAGAAAAAGACCCATGTACAGCAGAGAAAAATGTGTATTCTGATGTTGTGGGGTGGAACACTCTGTATATATCTACTAAGTCCATTTGTTTGCACCTTTGGTTCAGGTCTGTTATTTTTTTGCTGAGTTTTTGTACAGTTGCCCTATCTCTTTGCATCAAAGGTGTGTTTAGGTCCCCTATTACAACAGTGTTATTAATCATTTGGTTTTTTATGTCTGTTAACATTTGACCTATAAAATTTGGTGCTTCAGTATTTGGTGCATAAATGTTTAGGATTGTTATCTCTTCCTCTTGCAGCTTTGCCCTAACTAGTATGTAGTGAACTTCTTTATCTCTTTTGATTGTTTTCAGTTTTAAGTTTACATTGTCTGCAAACATATTAGGTACCCAAGCTTTTCTCTGGCAACCTGTTGCATGGAGAATTGTTTTCCTATCTTTAACTTTCAGTCTGTGGATTTATTTTTGTGTAAAATGTGTTTGCTGTATACAGCATATCGTTGGATTTTGTTTCTTAATCCTCTCTGCCAATCTGCTTCTTTTGACTGGTGAATTGAGGCCATTTACATTAATGGTTATGACTATTATATATTGGCTTATTCTTGTCATGCTATTTACTTGTTGTTGGTTTCCTACTTTTGCTGTTTACTGGCTTATTCTGCTTTAGGGTTCCTTTCCATTGTTGTTCTTGAGATTGTGGTCTCATTTTTCTCTGTCTAGAATATCTTTTAATATGCTTTGTAATGTTGGTTTGGCATTCATGATGTTCTTCAGGTGTTCTTTGTCATGGAAACCTTTTATTTCTCCAGTGAATTTGAAGGATAGTTTTGCAGGATAAATCAGTATGTGTTGGCAATTGTTTTGCCTCAGAATCCGTAATACCTTGCTCGAGCTCTTCTTGATTTCATGGTTTCTGTTGAGAAGTGTGCTGTGATTCTGATGGGCTTTCCTTTGTAGTTGATCTGTTTCTTTTCTTTAGGAGCTTTTAATATTGTGTTCTTTTGCTGGATATCTGGGATCTTGACTATTACATGTCTAGGTGTGCTTTTCTTTGAGTTATGGCTCTTTGACATTCTATATGCCCCCTTTAATGCTCTTCAGTATCTTTTACCATGCTTGGTAAATTTTCTGCTATTATTTCTGCAAATATTCTTTTTATACCATTTGTATTGTCTCCTGCTGTTTCATTGACTCCTATTACTCAGATAGTATTTTTTTTTTTTTTTTTTGCTTCATCTTGCAGCTGTTGGATTGCTTTTTCTTGGATCCTTGAAGACATTGAGAGATTCTTGCTTTCACAGTTGCTAGCTACCATGCTGTCTTCAAGATCTGAAATTCTATCTTGAGCTTTGTTGAAGGGGTTTTGCAAGCTTTCAATGGAAGTTTTCATTTCCTAGAAATCTCTTTTTGTCTGTTTCATGCATTCTAATTTATTCCTAAATTGCTCATGTAATGTTTTTTTATTTTAAAAGTACAAAAACAAAAAGATATTAACAAACAGACACAAAGTAGCATAAAAATAGTACAATCGAATCTGAGTTACAGATAAGGTGACAGGGAATCAACAATGGTTGTTGCAATACATGTTGATAACTTCTAAGTGTATATTCAGGAAAACAGATATAGACATGCAAAATTGATTGGACAACTAATCATCAACTATTCCTTACAATAAAGTGACCTAAGTTAGTAGTACAACTTCTTTTCAAAGTGTGAAAGCAAAAAGAACTACATCATCAACAAAAGAAAAAGAAAGAAAAAAAAAAAAAACGAAAAGCATTAAGAGACACAAAGTAGCTCAATAACCGTATAATCAGAATTGAATTATAGACAAAGCAACAGAAAACCAACAGTAGTTGTTGCATTGCATATTGATATCTTCAAAATGTATGCTCAGGAGAACACATATAGACATACATGATTGATCAAACAACCAGTCATCAACTATTCCATACCATTAAGTGACATAAGACAATAGTAGAACCATGTTAGCCATCCTGCACATATGTATATACATACATATATACATACGTAGATACATTTTTGCCTCTTTCTTTTCTCCTTTCCCACGTCACATCTGTTCTTTACTTTTGAACAGATTTCCTTCATGTCTCTTAGTTTATGTTCCCACCCTCAGGTTCTTACACCAGTGATACAATACGTTGCCTGCACAGGTACCTCTGATTTATTTCACTTATGAGTATGGTATCCAATTGTGACCATTTGCCTACAACGGCCCCAAATCTGTCCCTCTTTATAGCTGAATAATATTCCATTATATAAGAATGTCACAGTTTTTTAATCCAGTCTTCTGTGGATGGACATTTGGGTTGCTTCCACAATTTAGCTATTAGAAATTGTGCTGCTATAAACATGGATGCACATATATCAGAGTGATATGATGCTTTCAGATCTTCTGGGAAAATACCCAGAAGAGGAATAGCTGGTTTGAATGGAACCTCTAGACCTAGCTTGCTGAAGAATCTCCATACTGCTCTCCAGAGTGGTTTCACCAGTCTCCATTCCCACCAGCAGTGTAATAGAGTCCCTATTTCTCCACCGCCTCACCAGCATTTGTTATTGGATGTTTTTTTCATAATGGCCATTCTTACTGTGGTGAGATGAAATCTCAGTGGTGTTTTTATTTGCATTACTTGAATGACTAAGGATGTGGAATATTTTTTCATATATTTATTTGCCATTTGTATTTCTTTATCTGAAAAGTGTGTATTCATCTCAGATGCCCATTTCTGGATTGGGTCATTGAATTTGGGCAGGTACATGTTTTTTAATTCTTTGTATGTTCTAGATAGAAGACCTTTGTTTGAGGGACAGCCAACTAGGATTTTTTCCCAATTTGTGGGCTTTCTTTATACTTTCCTGGTGATTTCTTTAGATGTACAAAAACTTTTCAGTAGGATGAGGTCCCAGTAATTGATTCTTTGAAGTGTTTCCCTTGCTGTTTCATTTTTGTTCATGAAATCTCTGCCTACTCCTATGTCTTCAAGATTTTTACCTATTTTCTCTTCCAATAGATTTAGAGTTTCTGTTTTAATGTTGAGATCTATCATCCATTTTGACCTGAGTTTGGTGCATGGTCATAGACTTGGGTCTATTTTCAGTTTTCGGCAAGAGGCAAGCCAGTTTTTCCAGCACCATTTATTAAACAGGTCATCCTTCTTCCAGTGAGTTTGGTTGGCCCCTTTGTCAAATACTAGGTGGCTGAGTGTGTTTTTCGTTGTGGTTGCATCTTCCAGTGTGTTCCATTGATCCTCAGTTCTGTTTTTTAGCCAGTACGAGGTTGATTTTATTACAGCAGCTTTGTAGTATAATTTCAAGTCAGGATTTGTGGTTCCACCTCACTTGTCCTTCTTGCCCAGGATTGCTTTTGCTATTCTGGGTCTCTTCTGGTTCCATATGAATTTAAGGTAAATTTTCTCTAGATCTGTGGGGTATGCTAATGGTAGTTTAATGGGAATTGCATTGAATCTGTAGAACAGTTTTGGTAGTATGGCCATTTTCACAATGTTGGTTCTTCCTAACCATGAGCAGGGTATGTTTTTTCATTAATAGAAATCCTCTTCGATTTCTTTTTTCAGAGTACTGTAGTTTTCACTGAATAAATCTTTCATATTCTTTGTTAGATTGATCTCTAAGTATTTCAATTTTTAGATGCTATTGTAAAAGGTATGGTTTCCTCAATTTCTCTCTCAGTCTGTTTGTTGTTCGTGTATACGAATGCTATTGATTTTTGGGTGTTGACTTTGTATCCAGCTATGCTGTTAAATTTTTCAGTTAATTCCAGGAGTTTTCTTGTGGAGTTTTGGGGTCCTCCATGTATAGTATCATGTCATCTGCAAATAGTGATAGTTTAACTTCTTCGTTTCCTATCCTTATTCCTTTTATTTCTCTCTCTTTTCTAATTGCTCTGGCTAATGCTTCCAGAACTATGTTGAATAGGAGTGGTGACAATGGACATCCTTGTCTTTTTCCTGACTTTAAAGTGAAAGTTTTCAGTTTGTGTCCATTTAGTATGATGTTGGCTGTTGGTTTGTCATAGATGGCTTTGATCAGATTGAGGTAGAGGCCATCTATTCCTATTTTTTCTAAGGGTTTTAACATGAATGCATGTTGGACTTTATCGAAAGACTTTCTGCATCTATTGAGATGATCATGTAGTTTTTGTCTTTTGCTGTATTGCTATGATGTATTACATTAATTGATTTGCAAATATTGAACCATCCTTGCATTCCTGGAATAAATCCTACCTGGTCGTGGTGTATAATTTTCCTTATGATTCGCTGTATTCTATTTGCTAGTATTTTGTTGAGTATCTTTGCATCTATGTTCATTAGAGAGATTGGCCTATAGTTCTCTTTCTTGGTTGGGTCCTTCTCTGGTTTTGCTATCAGTATGATACTTGCCTCTCGAAATGTGTTAGGGAGAGTTGCTTCTTTTTCGATTTCATTGAAGAGTTTGAGGAGTGTTGGCATTAGATCTTCTCTGAAAGTTTTGTAGAATTCTGCTGTGAATCCATCAGGGTCTGGGCTTTTCTTAGTTGGTAAGTTTTTTTGACATCTTCAATTTCATTAATTGATATTGGGTTGTTCAGGATTTTTAAGTGTTCCTCATTCAATTTTGGTAATTTGTACCTTTCTAGGAATCTGTCCATTTCTTCTGAATTTTCTATCCTATGGGAGGAAAGATTTTCAAAGTAGGTATTAATGATCTCTTGGATTTCTGTGGGATCTGTGTTGATTTCCTTTTCATTCCTTATTGCATGAATTTGAGTTCTTTCCCTTCTTTTTTTGATAAGGTTGGCTAGGGGTTTATCAATTTTATTTTTTTTTTTGAAGAACCAACTCTTTGATTCACTTATTTTTGTAGAGTTTTCTTCATCTCAATTGCATTAATTTCTGCCCTGAGTTTTATAATCTCCTCTCTTCTTTGGGCTTTTGGTTTGGTTTGTTGCTCTTTTTCTAAGAGTTTGAGGTATAGCATTAGGCTGTTTATTTGCTCTCTTTTTGTTTTCTTTATATATGAGTTCATTGCTATAAATTTCCCTCTGAGGACTGCTTTCATTGCATCCCTCAGATTCCGGTAGGTTGTACTTTCATATTCATTTATTTGTAGGTAATTTTTATTTTCTTCTTTAACTTCTTGTGTCACCCATTGGTTATTCAGGAGGTTGTTGTCTAACATCCAAGTGTTTATGCGGTTTTTGGTGTTCCCTTTGTCATTAATTTCCAGTTTCATTGCACTGTGGTCAGATAATATGCATGGGATAACTTCAATTTTTGCATTTAGGTAAACATGCTCTCTGGGCTAGAATGTGGTCTATTTTAGAGAAAGACCCATGTGCAGCTGAGAAAAATGTGTTTCCTGATATTGTGGGGTGGAACACCCTGTATACATTTACTAAGTCCATTTGTTCACACTTTTGGTTCAGGTCTGTTATTTCTTTGCTGAATTTCTGTCCAGTTGACCTGTCTCTTTGCGTCAGAGGGGTGTTTAGGTCCCCCAGTAAAATAGTGTTATTAGTTAGTTGATTTTTCACCTCTGTTAAGACTTGACTTGTAAAGTTTGGTGCTCCATTTTTTGGTGCATGAATGTTTAGGATTGTTATCTCTTCCTTTTGCAGCTTTCCCTTAACTAGTATGTAATGGCCTTCTTTATCTCTTTTGATTGTTTTAGGTTTGAAGTTTACATTGTCTGCAGACATAATAGCTACCCCTGCTTTTTTCTGGGGACCTGTTGCATGGAGAATTGTTTTCCATCCTTTAACTTTCAACCTGTGGATTTCCTTTTGAGTAAAATGTGTTTCCTGTATACAGCATATCTTTGGATTGTGTTTCTTAATCCACTCTGCCAATCTTTTCCTTTTGACTGGTGAATTGAGGCCATTTACATTAATGGTTATAGTGGTTATATGTTGGTTTTTTCTAGTCATGTTATTTACTTGTCCTTTTCCTACTTTTGCTATCTGTTTACTTGTTCTGTTTGAGGGTTTCTTTCTATTGTTGTTCTTGAGATTGCGGTCATTTTTTTCTTTGTCTAGAATATCTTTTAGTGCTTTTTGCAATGCTGGTTTGGCACTCATGAAGTTCTTCAGTTGTTCTTTGCTGTGGAAATGTTTTATTTCTCCATTGAATTTGAAAGATAGCTTTGCAGGATACATTAGTCTGGCTTGGAAGTTGTTTTGTCTCAGAATCTGTAATACCTCACTCCAAGCTCTTGTTAATTTCATGGTTTCCGTTGAAAAGTCTGCTGTAATTCTGATGGTCTTTCCTTTATAGGTGATCTGTTTCTTTTCTCTAGCAGTTTTTAATATTGTGTTCTTTTGCTGGATGTCTGTGATCTTGACTATTATATGTCTGTGTGTGGTTTTCTTTAGGTTATGGCTCATTGGTTTCTATATGCCTCGTTTAACTGTACTTCAGTATCTTTTACCTTGTTTGGGAAATGTTCTGCTATTATTTCAGCAAATATTCTTTTTATAACATTTGTGTTGTCTCCTACTGTTTCACTGACTCCTATTACTCAAATATTATTTCGTTTTGCCTCATCTTGAAGCTGTTGCATTGATTTTTCTTGGGTCTTTGATGATTTTATGAGATCCTTCCTTTCCCACTCATAAGCTGCCATGCTGTCTTCAAGGTCTGAAATTCTATCTTCGGTTTCATTTAAGTGGTTTTGCAAGCTTTCAGTGGAAGTTTTCAATTCCTGGCAATCTCTTTGGACCTGTTTCATTCATGGTAATTCATTCCTAAATTGCTCTTGTAACATTTCCGTTTGTTTCCTATTTTCTTCTATTCTTTTATCTTTTTCTTCTGTATTTGTACGGAACATTTCTTCCATTATAGTTTTCAGTTCAGTTTTTGTCTGAGAGATTATTGTAGGTATGTGGCTTATTTCTCCTTTAAGCTCTTCTATGGCCTGATGGAGTTGTTTCTTTATTTCGGATGCAATCGTTTCAGAACTTGCAGGTATGTGGCTTCCTAGTCCCCCTGTATCCTCACATCCAGGACTTGCTCTGGGTGGGGTTGAGTTCTGAGACTGCATTTTGTTCTTCTGTCTTCCCATTTTTGGGTATCAGATTCAAAATATTGAGCTATAAATTACCCAGGCAGTTCACCAGGCAAAGTTCTTTTGCAAAGGCTGCTCCAATGACTCCTTCTCTTCCGGAGAATGTCCCTTAAGCTTTCTGCTGAGAGTTCTGCTCAATAGGTTGCTCATATGCTGCTTTGTGGGCTGACCTACTCTCTACCCAGAGACTTGGCTGGGGCGTATAAACAGCTCACCACCCCAGGGACCTTGCAGGCAGGGGGCCGCTCAGGTGTTTCTCCCTGGGTGGAGCTCCTCCCCCACTCAAAAATCCGGTTAGGGCACCCAACCAGCTCTCCCGTCCCAGGGTCCATGCAGTCAGTAAGGCCACTCGGATGTCCCTCACTGGCCAGAGCTTTTCCCTGACTCAGAAATCTGGTTGGGGCGCCCAAACAACTCACCCATCCCTGGGATCAGGCAGGCAGGAGGGCCACTCAGCTGTATTTCCCTGGGTCAAGCTTCTCCTCGACTCAGAGATCCGGTTGTGGCACGCAATTTGCTCACCTGTTCCAGAATCCATGCAGGCAGGAGAGCCCCAAAGTGCTAATATTTTGTGCTTCACCCGTTATCTGCCACTCCCCAGCGCTTCTCTGCCTCCTTGGCACTCTCACAGGAGCCACTGACCACAGCTGCCGCAGTGCCCGTGCTCAGGCCAAGGCAGGTGCCAGCTGTGGGGACGGGGACCTGAGCAGGACCCCGGTTCGCAACCCGGATTAGTGCAGCCTGCCCGAGTAGCGCGGGCTCAGATTCCGCCCCACTTCTCACCTGCCAAAAAGCTAATTTCTGGCTGCAGCCGCTGGCGAGCCACACAGGGTCGGGAGATGGGAGGGTCTGTCCTGCCACGGGAACCCTCATGGTGCGTGGACTCGACCTAGCCACCGCCCACGCCACGCTGAGCACCTGAGGCACCCAGCTCTCTGGGCCTGCCCGTTCCTCACAGCGGCGAACTGCGCCACTCTGCCCTGGAATTTTGCAGCCGTGGACCCGGCACCCACACGCGCTGAGCCTGTCTCGAGCTAGAGATCTCTCTCTGGGAGGATTCCTCTGTGCTGCTCACCTGGTCGCCATCTTCCCCAGAGGATCTCATGTAATGTTTCCATTTGTTTCCTATGTTATTCTATTCTTTTCTGTTTCTTCTCTATTTGTGCAGAGAATTTTTTCCATTATTATTTTCACTTCATTTTTTGCCTGAGAGATTATTTCTGCTTTAATCTCTCCTATGGCCTAATGGAGTTGTTTCTTTATTTCAAATGCGATCATTTCAGAAATTGCAGGTATGTGGCTTCCTACTTCTCCTATATCACTGTTTCATGGACTTGCTCTGGGTGGGGTTGAGTTCTGAACTGCATTTTGCTCCTCTGTTTTGTCATTTTGGATGTCAGATGAAAAGTGTTGAGCTACAAACTACCCAGGCAGCTCACAGAGGACTCTAGCAACCCTAGTTTACCTGGATTTCAAACCTATCCCAAGATGGAAGGATACCATGAATCACTGGGCCCAGGAACCCCAGATAATTGCTGGGGTGCCAGACTCAGAGCACACCTGTAATGGTGGCAGAATGTTGTCTCACTGGGCAGAGCACTGCCGCAGGCCTTAACAGACAGAAGGTCCACTGGAAAGGCTGCTCTACTGGTGCCACCAACGTTGGCTCCCTCCCTGCAGGAAAGTCTCACATGCATGGTCTCTCTAATGGTGACTTGAGGCTGGGCTCTTTCCCCTGAAAAGTTTCTCTGGGCAGAGTTTCTGCATGGGCCTTACCTGGCAAGAGATCCGCTGGAAAGGTTGCTTCAGTGGTGCTGCCAAGCTGGGCTCCCTCTCTGTGGGAAAGTCTCGTGGGTGTGGTCGCTCTAATCTAGACCATAATTTTGAATTAACCTTGCTTAATTCATTTTTCTCAGAAATGAGAGCCCCAAAAGCTTTCAGATCATCTCTTTAGTTTTGTCACTGTAGTTACATTCATGTAAAAATAATCTGTGCAGATAGTTTGTGTCATGTTTATTGGTCCATCTATGGAAATATTTCTCATTTGCACTCTTTTGAACTCAAGTATTTTGTGAGAATTTGTTTCCTAGAGTCAACAAAACAAATTACCTTCAGGACTGGAGAGTTCAGAGCAACATAAGAGCATTCTCAGATAGTCTAGGACAAAATTCCAAACTCATGGAGGCAGCCAGCTTGGTTCTCTTTGGAGGCACTGGGGAGGAATCTGCCCCACACCTTTGCCCCAGCTCCTGGAGCTTGTCAGTGCTCTTTAGTGTTCCTAGAGTGAGGTATGTCGTCCCATTTCTACTTTCATTTCCACGTAGCCCCCTTTACTGTGTCTGTGCGTGTTCACATAGTGACACCAGACACTGATTTTAGAAGCTAACCAGATATTATATGATCCCATCTAAAGTAATTACGCCTACAAAACCCTATTGCTAATGAAAGTCTTACTTTGATGACCTAGATTGGCATAAATTTGTAGATTTTTTTTGTCACATTGCTGTGGGATTTTTGTGTAGAGAGATGAGACACTGAGGTCTTTTCCCAGGAAGCAGCTTTATTCCTGCCTGGCACTGACTCAGCAGATTCCTGTCCAAAGGCTAAGTGCGAAACAGGGCCCTGTGGTACTCTTATACAATTTTTGCATCACTGTGTCCCTTACATGGGTACACACTAGCATATTTCAATCTAAGTGGGTGTACACTAACGTTCTACAGTCTGACTGGGTATGACTTCTGTTACAGAGGTGCATCAGAACAATGCTTGCCACAGAGGCAGATAGAGCGACATCGTGAAAAGTTCCCACCCCATATGTTGGCAGTGGCCCTACCACAACACTGCATTACGCCGCTTGATTTGATCAACAAGTATGAGCAGAATGATGTTGTGTGCTTCTGAGTTTGGGTTTGAAGAGCAAACACTCTGTTTACCATCTTCTCCTCTTTTGCTCCTAGCTCTGCTGATGTGCTACAGTGGAGTCTCCACAAGCCCAGAAAATGCCCCTGAAGTGATAGTTGGCGCAACACATTGCATACACAGGATAGTAATCTTTCCTGACACAGAGATTTTCAAGTTCTCCTTTTCCACAGAAAGCCCATACCTATTATGACTGCTATAAACCTTAGTACTAGAGCTATGTCCTTTCTAAATACATAAGCTAAAGTATTTGGCACTTGACCAAGGTTAGGTGTTTGGTACCTGGGAAATGTCTGTTAGAGACTGGGGGGATAGTAATGCACATTATTCAATAATTGAAATAATTATAAAAAATATATCTATGGTCACTTAGAAGGGAGAGAGTTTGTTAAGAAGCTTTATCTTTAAATGAGAAGGTGAAAAACAATATAAGCATGATTTTACTGTTGTTTTTTTTTTTTTTTTTTTTTTTACCTTTTTTAGAAAAGGTCTCACTATGCAGTTCAGGCTGGCCTTGAGCTCACTTTGTAGCCCTGGTTGGTCTCAAACTCCCAACAATCCTCTTGCCTCAGCCTCCCAAGTGCTGGCATTACAGGCATGCCCCATCGTGCCCAGCTACTATTGTTGATTACAGTTATGCGGGTAATGTAAGAGAGATGAGCCAAAGAATAAACTATCTGTTTAGAGAAGTTGGGAAGAAATAATTCAGAATTAAATGATTTTGTGAGTCAGGAAATGAAAGGGTGCCCATTCCCACTCACAATGTACAAAACTGTCAAAGAGACTGAATAAAAAAAGGCCCCAGAAAACTCAGAATTAGGGATCAATTTTGGGGATAAAGTTGTAACACCCATGTAAAACCTTTTAATAGATATAATGTTGCTCAGCAAATTCTTCCCAGTAGAAAAATATGCCTGAGAAAGAAAATAATGATGTTTCTTAGCTATGGAAGTGTCATAGGCTTAACTTACCAAGTTAAATCCAGGAAACAGATGTAGCTCAAGCAGAAAGGTTGGTATGTCTATTTGCCTTATTCTCACTGCAATCAAATAGAGGGAAGTGAATTAATTTTATTAGAGATTATGAAAGCAAAAAAAACATTTACCTAACCTAAATAATTGTTTATGTGAGGCATAAACTGAGTTGGGATCTAAAAATTCTATGAATTTGAGATAGGAGGAAATGATCGATTTCATAGTAATTCATTTAATCAGAAATATCTTACTTTTTATTGAAAAACTGACTTCATCCTCAAGAAATAATAAAGAAGCTACATCTATAAGTATATTTAACTACATATAACATTCTTAACTTTTTCTCTGATAATAAAATGTACTCTATGTCTGAGTAACCAATTTGACAATAACATTTATTACAACAGCCATTGTTAATTTCTTATCACCTTGTTTGAAATTCTGTTGTTGTTTTTGTGGGTTTTTTTATGCTTTTGTGTTTGTTAATTTGTTTTTGTTCTTTTCTCCTTAAAATAAAATTTTAAAAAAGAAAATGCACCTTGTTTTCTGGGAGTCACTAGTAATTACCAAATCTGTGCAGTATATAAAACATGGAAAAATTATATTCCTTTTCTCTTACTATAGTTTTTTAATAATTGGAGATGAGTAAACTAGATATAGGCATAAATCTTTAAATAATATAAATTTTTTATTTTGGACTACTCTATAAAATATTATACCACATAGTGCAAAAATATTTAAAAATTTTTTTCACAATGTAAACTTGAGATTTTTAAAAGTATACTTACTTTAATGTTTCAATAACTGAAGATAAGCAATGATTTCTGTTTTTTTTTTTCTATAAGGAAACATTCATTCTCTTTAAAACATGCTAATTTTACTACCAGGGACATTAAAATGTTTCAGGCAAGACCTTTAAGTAAACATCTTCACAACAGAAACTTGAAAAAATTGTTTCACTTTGCTAAGACTCACAGAATCAGTATGTGAGCCTGAGTCTTCCTTACAGCAGTAGATCCAATAAGAAAACAGAAGAAAATAGGGAGGAAAAAGGCTTCATACCCCACTGTGTATAAAAACAAGTAATTCTGATCTCAGAACAATGTGCACTTTTGATGCACTACTAACTGCTCTAGGAGAGGAAAGTAATTTCATAAAAAAAAAAAACTAGAAATTGATGACAGGAATAAACCTCAAAGAAAAGAAAACCAAGAAATGTGTTTTGCTTTAAATGTTAAAAATACATTTCAGACCACATTTTGAATGTTCAGAAAATAAGTAAGGTAAATGTTATGCATATGTTTTGCTCATTTACAATCATGTTATGAAATTCATCCATACCAAATGGGTACATTTATGCACAAGTCTGTACCTTTGTGACACTAATAACTTTAAAGTCTGCCTTTGACATTAGTTCTTATTAGAATCTACAATGTGTGTTAAAGACAATGTGAATAACTTATTAAACAATGACTTACTTAACCATAGTCATGTAAATGTATTTTAAAAACATGTTCCAAAGTTCAAAAGAAACATAAGTATAAATCAGGAAAAATTTAGTACAAATGATAAATGTCTAAAGAGCTAAAGAGAAATATAAAATATGGCTAGACTTTCCTATGTATGCCTATTTTGTTTTGCTACTAGAGTGAATATATTCACTCTTATAAGCCTCATTTAAATTTTGATATTATTTTTATTACCAAGTACTTCCCTTTAATGTTCCTACTTTTCTACTTAATTTTAGTCACATAATAACAAAACTTTGAAGTAATGTAACTCATACAGACATCAAAAGAAACAAAAAATAATACAGATTGGTTTCTACCTCACTATCAGCACTGTACTAGAACTGGGTAGACACTCAGGTAGAGCGAGTAACAAAGGACTATTCCTATCCCTGGGCTGTTACACAGTAGTACTAGAGAAACACATAAAGAGCATAGCATAAAAGTGGTACCAGAAGATTTTGGGGAAATGACTTAGATTTGATCTAACTGCTCCCTAATTACCCCAAGAGAGGATTACAGTACTAGTAGTTCGTTTGGGTGGTAATCTCAAGGATTTCTATGTGGACTTCAAATTTTGTCACCCTAATTCAACTATTTATCCTCTTCTAAGGGCTTCCTAAGGACTTGAGTTCCTTGGCGTTTCATCCAGTCCAGCACTTGCAGGTGCTTGTAGTAAGGTGCAGCCCAGAGAGGAAGAGAACAGTGAGAGGCCGGCACTGCAGTGACGGACTCTGTTACAAGAAATTATAGAAATGCACTTATCTCAAAAGGATAGAGTAGGCAAATAATTAGATGTCTATTCTCATAGAAAAATTAAATTATTCAAGTTTTGAAAGCTGTATTCTAGGGAGCAGCTGAAGCTGGAAATTGATCACATGTGCAGGGGTGAGGCAAAGCCAAAGAAAGAGTGCCCGAGGCAACCACGTAAACAAGCTTCCTCAGTCCAGAAACACCAAGTCCCAAAACAATCCAAGCAGTGGATTGCTAGGCAAAGCGGTGTCACCTGACACCAACCCACCAAACACATAAATAAGCATGGCGTAGTGGTTGAGCAATTTCTTTCCTTCCATCTAGGAAGAAGACTTCATCTGACCTCAGCTTTCTGTCTCTTATCTTTGTTTCTCCATCCTCTCACATCATTTCCCATCAGGATCTTTCAGAGCTGTGCTGGATGGGGCACTGTATAGAAATTAGAATGATGTATCATAGAGTAATATTAATAATAGTAGTAGTAATAATAATGATGATAACTGGTTGAATGAAATTCAGCACACTTTCAGAAGACTTTACTCTATTTAAGCTTTTACTCTTTTTATTTTTGTTTACCCTAAGAATGATCCAAAGGACATAGAAAGTGAAACGCATATTTTTACTTTAAAATAGGCCTTACTTACAAAGGCAATTTTAGTATAGCAAATTATACTAAAGCCTCTAAGAAGACTGAGAATTTTACGAAGAAGATTTCATTCTCTATTCTTCTTTTTATATATTTCTTTTTCTTAAATGCATGTATTGCACCTTTCTTCTTTGTCAGGCATTACTATGGGTATCAAAAGTAAAATAAAATGGCACAGAAGGTAAACATGTTTGTTGTAGTATTGATGAAGTTGTGAGAAAGACAAACAGTAGGAATTTTCATTAGGAATGTTATAGGCCAACGTCACCATTAGGATGTTATAGGCTATCCGGTTGCAACAGGAAGAGATAAAAAGCACATATATCCTGAGCTAGCTTTCACTGAAAATTCATACCAATCTGCATTCCCAGGATGTGATACTATTTGGAAATAGAATTTTTGCAGATGCAATTAGTTAAGATGTGTTCATACTGGGCTGGGGTGGACATAAAACCAATGACGAATGCACTTGTAAGATTATAAGGAGGTCGTAGAAAGCACAAATGGCTCACAGCGAATGTCAGGTGTTGAAGGAAATGATAAAAATCGAGGTATGTCTAGAATATTCAGTGACCACCAGAAGTCTGGAAAAAGGCATGTGATTGTTTTAGAGCCCTCAGAAAAAACATGATCTGCTGACACTAGTAATTTAAATTGTAGTATGAAAAAATTGTGACACTCTATTTCTATTGGTTTAAGCCTCTTGTTTGTGGTATGTTTTAGTGTAGATCCAGTACAGTCAGAGAGACTCTACCTGAGGACAGTTGAAGAGAATGGTAGTGAAGAAAGGCAATATTTTAAGCAAAATGTAACAAGATATATTAAAGTTCAGAAGACTGGAATATTTGCCCTTGAAAAACAAAACAAAAATTGGTATAAAATGAAATATTGATATGGGAGTTGAGTTTAAATGAAGGCAGAATGTAAGAAAGGATATTAAAAGTGTCTTTAAAGCAGGCCAGGGATGTAAGAGCTTTGTCTTCCCAGTGATAAGGAGCCACCAAACAGTCTTAAACTGGAAGAGCATAGAGATATTTTTATTGTATATGGATTTTTTTTTTTTTTTTTGCGGTACTGGGGATCGAACTCAGGACCCTGCGCTTGCTAGGCAAGCGCTTATTCCACTGAACTATATCCCCAGCCCCCTGTATATGGAATTACTAGAAGTGTACTGTGTTCTCAGGACAGGGGGTATATGAGAGTCAAATTTGATGGTAGAAATATCAGATATAAAATTCCTTCAGAAGTCTAGATGGGAATAACCATTTCCTAAGTAAGGATAGTTGCAGAGCTAGTTGAGAGACATAGAGAGACTGGAGAGATATTTATGATATGGAATTTTTAAAATCTTATAACAGTTAGGATACCAATAGCTAAAAGAAATGAAATAAATGGTTATCAGAAATATGCTTGAACAATTGTGCATAGTGACTTTCATTGGTTTAAGGTGGAGAAGAAAATGAACGTGCAGACCATGGTGTTCTGAGCTCAGGTTCGGACAGATTACACTGCAGTGTCTGTGCAGCGTACACGTGAAAATGTCTAATGGGGAATATACAGATGGGCGGCTCAAAGGGTATTTGGGACATAGGGAAGCTGCAGATAGGTTGGTGTAGTAGCTCTAATGGTAACTAGGAAGAAGAGGCAGTGATGAGGATTATATGGGAGAAGAGATTAAAGACCTACAGTGAGGTAAAGTATGCAAAGTTTATCTGTAGGAGGAAAATTTAGAGAATGATATTAAGCATATGTGTTTGTGAGGATAAAAAGACCAGTAAAGATGAGGAAATTAGAAGTAAGTCTCTGTGAGAGCCATGAAAATTAAAGGAGTCGTGTCCAGAAAGAGTTTCCTGTGTGTGAAAACTAATTATAGACAAATGCCAGAATGATTCTTAAATTAAAACATCTCTCAAATTAGCTGGCAGCACACATAAAAGATGGCAAGCACACTCAAGAATACTTTAACTTCTCACATAATCAAAATGATGCCATATTTACCTCTGGAAGTATAATGTAATAATGGAGTAAAGTATGATGTTAGATTGTGCGGATCGGAAAAACTGCACAATGTGGAAAAATGCTTAAATAATAGAATCCCCATACAGATATTTCTAATAGCTTTTCTAACAGCTGGACTTGAGGTGTTTTATTACATATTTTTGAGCACTAGTGTATTTTACATAGTCAGCAGAGTTGGATTGTCCTTAGTACTCACACCTTTAGCTGGGAATTTTGTAAAGACCACCAGAAGGGCAGAAGTGAGGCACAATTTGAGTTTTCAACAACTACTGTGAAGAGAGAGAAGGACAATACACAGGTGAAAATTAAACATATATTTGAAGATGTAGGATTTAAGAGTAAGAGAAAAATGAGATTTGATCGTGTTCAAGTTCTCTGGAAGGTAAGAGCTAAGAGGAGTAGTTAAAGCATGTTAGAGAATGATGAATTCCTGAAGTAGCTATTTATGGTAAAAAGTATTGATTTGTAACTAGTCTGAGTTCTATTGAAGAAATCATAACAATTCTATAATGTATCAGAACTATCAGTTCTGGTGGTGGTATGGTAGTTGCAAATCACAGGATACTAAGTAATTTGGGGCTGAGGCAGGAGAGGAGGGCATGGCAAAACAACTGGGCAATGGGGTATGCTCCGGCAACCGTTGACGATTCAGGACACAGGCACAGAACAGCGTCTGAGCCCTGCACCTGATGCCAGTGAGAGGACACCATCTTCAGTTCTTCTGCTGCAAGATCAGGAAGGTCTGGTGGCCTCGATCTGACATTAGAATGGGAGCATAAATGATGTTGGCCATTAAGCTCGTATCCACTGTGAGCTTTTCATGGCCCTGGCTGCACTGTGCAGGTGTACTCTCTCCTTTTCTGACTAACCCACACTCAGTCTTCAGAGCATTCTGTAAAGAGCATTCTCACTTCTTTTGTTACCTTCAACACCTTTAGTAAACTGTAAACCTCTATTGTATTGCTTGTCTTGTCGAATCCAATTCTTTGGACAAGACAAGAACCTGGAGGGCACCCCTGGCCACCTGGTAACAGGCATAGCTTGTGACTTGGTTAATGGCTGCGATTGGTTGCAGTTCTGATTGGTGTTCCAGTCTAGTTACGATACTGTTTGTTCCTAGAGTGCTAACTAGAGCAAACAGGATCTTTCAGATACTTACTAGAGAAACCAGTCTGTGAAACGATTCAGTATTTACAATTCAATTTCTTTTTATTTTATTATTTTACCATTTTCCTTTACATCTGTATTTTTCCAGTTTCTTTCTTCCTCATAGTCATATTTCTCCAGCCCATGCATTTAACATATTTCAATTTTATACACTTGCCAGTTGAAAATTCAACAATAATTCTAGTCTTATGAGGAAAAGTAATTCTTTTCCAGCATTGTCTCCTGTAACCCAAAGTCTCTGAACTGACCATCAACTTCTTGAGCTTTTTGGTATTGCTTTTGATATCCATCTACTCAAGATGAGGTGTTAATTTTTTGCACTTAATGGCAATTCAGGATTCAGCTGCCTCTGCCTATCACTCACAAATGCATTTCACCTCTATTCCTCTCAATATATTTGCATTTCAGTATCAGATATAGCATTTAATTATGTTCTAGAACATATTGCCTGTGTAAGTGCTATTTTGAGCAGGGACAACTGTGGCACAATATTTATACTCCTTTTCTTTTTTATTTTAAGAATAAAGAAAGAAAACATATTAACAAACAGACATCCACTTACAGAATAGCATAAGAACAATAAGAACAATACAGAGTTATAGACAAAGTGGTAGGAAATTAACAATGGTTGTTTTATTACTATTGATACCTTCAAAGTGGTTTCTCAGGAAAACAGACACATGCAATAATGATCAAACCAGTAATAATTAACTGTTACTTTGCATAAAGCAATAAAAGACAGTAGTGCAACTGCTAGTTATCCTGTATATGCATACGTACATGAATTCCCCTTCTTTCCCTTCTCCTTTCTCACATCCCAGTTGCCCATTACTTTTGAGCATTTTCCTATCATATACTCCTTTTCTTGTATAATATATCTTTAACCAACTTAGTAATTGGCCAGATATTCCTTTGATGTGAAGACTATGTATCCTACCACTGATTCAGGACCAAATTCTCTGAAACAACTGTACATCTCTCAGTATTGTAAACTCCATCCAGAAATTTAATTGTGTCATTTGTGTGCTTTTCCTTTCTCACACTGTCAGTTATGAACTCAATGTTGGTGTCTTTTCTTTCTCCAAGTTCTAATTTTTAATGCAGTTGTACTTGACAGGGCAGTCTCTGTGAGGTAATTAGCTTTCATTTCATTTTGGTCATGAGAGTGAGATTTTCATGATGGGTTCTATGATTTTTATACAGGTTCCCACTGGAAACTCTCTGTACTTTGCACTTGGAGTTCCTAGCCTCCAGAACTGTGGAAAAAAATCTATTATTGAAATGATCCAGCATCTGATATTTTGTTATGGAAACTTCAGTTGACTAAGACATCTTGCTCTCCCAATGTATTTTTATACACTTGACAGTTCTTATGTGAGTTTTTCATTTCACCATCTTAGTTTTTTTTTTTTCATTACTTTCTTGTTGCTTATTCTACTTTGAAACAGATTTCTTATACTTTCTTTGGAAGCACGATGTGCAGCTGGGTCACAGAAAAATTTGAACTAGGAAAATTTAAATAGGCAAAAAAGACTTACTTAAAATTACTGTAATAGAAGATCTTGCCACAGTGCAGTCTGAGCTCAACACCATTGAAACAACAGATTGGTCAGTGTTAAGTACTGAGGGAAGGGGAATCCCAGTCCATTTGTCCTGACTAGTAGGATTTAGTCAAGGAAAACTTAAGTCCTTGTAACTTCATGGCTGGAAACAATTTTACAACAGGAAGGAAGGCATCCACTGAAGTTAGAAACCTGCCTTCTAAGGGAAACTAAGTGCTAAGGGCTCTGACTTCCTTGCTGATTGAACTTCAAAGAGATGGCTCTCTGTTCCTCAAGAAAGAAATTTCTGGGTGGCAAAAAATTCTCGGAGTCTTAAAAAAATTTGTATCTCAAAGGAGCAAAGAAATAATTCACAATGACAACTTTCTAAAGTAAGTGCTTTATGAGGCCAGTATCCTAGTTCAGAACAATATGGTCTAAAGTTTAGTGTAGCCAAAGGAGATGTTAAGGTCTCTTTGGTCAGTAAGTTTATGGAGATACGTTGCTGGCCTTTGGAACTTTTTGAGACAATGTATGTCTCAACTTTGAATGACTATTTTGATATGGAAGGCTTGTTGAAAGTAATTTTTCCTCATAATTAAAATGGCATTATTCTATTGTTTCAATTATAATACTTTAAAAAGTGTTTAGTTGTAGTACTTTAAAAATATTCTCATTTGGGTCTTTAATATATGCATACTTTGTCTTCTTTCTGTAAGATTGAAATCTCATTGTACCTCCTAAAGTCTTGAAATGTCATTAAAAGTATATTTTTGTATTGGTTTCCATGCCAGTTAATCTTGATTATCAGCATGATTGGATTAAGAGATTTCAGTTAGGTGCTCAGATTGTGAGGGCACTAATTGATGAGTTCATAATTTAAGGGGTTATTAGTGAGGACTACTCAGAGGAAATAAGTGTACAGTGGGGCCTAAGTGTACAGAATGTATCTGATCACTTACTTCTTGCAGTCAGGGTCTTTTCAGGTCACTCTCCTGCTCTCTGCTTCCTAGTTACCATAGGTGGGGTAGTTTTCTTTCACCACACCGTTCCACCACGGCGTTCCTGGCTTACAGCAAGCTGGCCAGAGACTAACACCACTGGAACTGTAAGACAAAACCCGCATCTCCTCATTTAAATTTCAGTTGTCAGGTTTTAAGTCCCGCCAATAGGAAATGTGACCAATACATTTCCATCTAATTAGTTATGCTCTATTCTTGCTGTGGGCTTTTTCAATGAAACAAAACTTTAAGGAAATTTTCTTGTTATATTTCTATATTGAGATTTTTCCATTTATTTCTTTTTGGACACTTGTGTTATTAGCTGAGTGTTGAATTTTCCTATGTTTTAGTAATACTTTTGCTACTATGTTTTACTTTCTAAAGCATATTCCTAACATTATCTTCCATGTTTCTCTAGCTCTGTTTTTATTTTATGATTATGTCACTTCATTACTTTCTCATTGCTGAGACATAATACACAACACCCACAATTAGTTTAAAGGAGGAAGATTGTTTTTTGGCTCATGGTCTAGCCCATATTTGGCTGGCCCTAAGACAGGTTGGCATAGCAGAGAATTTCTCATGGCATGACAGTGGGAAGCAGAGAGCAACCGAGGAGGAGGGAGGGAGGTGGACCCTGCCAGGCCAGGCCACAAACGCCCACCTCCTCCAACACTACACTTACCTATAGCCTCACCGCTGGACTAACCTTCTGATGAGAATCAAACATCCAAGATCTGAGCCTGTGAGACTTTGGGGGAGCATCTAGATATAAATTATAACAGGGTAGTTTCTTTTGAAATTTGTCTATAATTTCTAGAAGTTCTCATTCTTAGAATTTATTCTTTCTCTTGTGCTTTTTAATTTGTTTGCTGACATTTATACGATGTCATTTCTTATAGCTCTTTGAAGATGTAGTCATATTAAAGGGACTTCCACTCCATATACAGTCCCTGATTCCCCCAATTGCTCTGTACTTTTATTTACTAATTTATTCATTTATTTACGTATTCATTTATTTTTGGTGCTGGTGTTGAACCCCGGGTCTTACGCATGCTTACCCTTCTGCTTCTTTTGTTTGTTTTTGATCATGGTCTTGATGCTGTTTCTTTGTCTGATCATTTTTCACATCAAAGGCTTTTCTTAGATATCTGTCAAATTTATCTCCTATTTATACTTATGTACAATGCACTAAAAAGGTGATTTTCTGCTGTTTGCTGATGGATAAGGTATATTTACTATCAGAGGCTATTATAGGTTAAGAACAGAGAGACAGCTTTACTAGAACTTTCCCTACATGTAGTAATCTATCAGTCTTTTCTCTTAGACTACTTCACATTTCAGGTTATATAGGTGGGTTCTAAGTAAATGATAATTCTACCTGCCCCTGCTGTAGTGCCTATGTGGCCACAACTATACTGTCAATTTTGCCCCGATTGCTAAGTGCAGTATTTAACCAATTAACTATCTATAGAAGGACTATCTCCTGCTTTTCTTCAACATTAGGAGGAGATAATTATGTAGGTGCAAGAGGTATAGGCCACTGGACTACAGCTGTTTCTTCTAAACACTTTCATTTACAGGGGGCATTTGCTACAATTCCTGCACCTGTCCTAGATCTACTTCATGTTTGTTCTTCTCCGTGTATCACTTTTCCCCTATTTACTAAATTAGGGATTACTTCTATGCCGTCTTACAAATTTATTTGATGCATATTTTTCATTCTTTTCTCTTGTTTTCTTTGTATAGGTGGATTTACATGTTTTAAAATTGTTAAACTATTTTTGTAGTCCCGAGGAGGAATTGTGTATAAATACACACATTCAATCTGTGTTATTCAAGTCACAGAAACATTGATATTCAGAACATGTAAAGGCATTATTCATTAATATTTTAAAGTTATAATGCTTTGTAAATTTAGATGTTTACCATGTGTACCAGTCAGTGACTACTAGAGAAACATTTAATGCAAGGCATACAAATATATAAGAATTTACAAAATTTTCTTGAAATGGCTGCACAGAGTCAACTGTCAAAGGATGCAAGAGGTCTGACTGTACACTGGAGACCTGAAGGATCCAGCTGGAGGTCTGGAGCTCAGTATACTGTCCTGTGTGAGATTGTATCAGGAGGTGAAAAGGTCTGCAGTGGAAGAATGAAGGGTCTTTCCTGGAGGCTGAAGCGCCTATGCTGGAAGCCAGAAAATCATGTTCAAGGAGAAGGCAAAGACTGAATCTCCTCTGAAGAAACAGAAACCTCCTTCCTTCATAATTTCCCTTTGTATAATTCTCATAACGAAACTCTCTAGGGTTGGTCTTCCACGTCCCGAGCTGTATTGAGCCAGTTTATTTGAGTGTTGCTTGCTCAGGGGTGTGAGGGTTACAAAACGACCAGGGACAAGTCTGAGCTTCCAGCTCTCTGGTGTCATTGTTGTGCCTCTTGGTACGTGCATTCCCTGCTCTGGAGCTGAGTTTTCTAAGCCAGCTGAGCATAAGCTCATGGGAACAAGAAGCAAAGCTGTTGCTAGTGGATCACTAGAGATTGTGGTCAACAGTACCCTTTTGACTTCCACCTCTTGATTCTTGGAACCATGAATCTTGGCTATGTAAGAGAAGGTACCTTACAGTGGACACTGATTCAAAGCATATACAGCCTTTTGAAGAATCTTTCACCAGCCCAGAAAACTATTTCTACCTACATGGTGCTCTCACCATGTCTTCAAAAGATCATTCCACTTTTCCATTAACCCAGTGGCTTCTAGATGGTGAAAAACATAATGAGACCAGTGAATTCCATGTATATAAACATACTGCCTCACTTCTTTCACTGTAAATGTGTTGCTTGGTCAGAGGCAATGCTTTGTGGTGTAAGGGATGGTGACTTTCAGCATATCATTTTGAGATAGAATAATTCTAGTGTTAGTGCAAGCCTCAAAATATGTCTTGAGAAACATCCTGGAGGGGTTATAAAGAGTTAACTTTGCAGTCCTGACTTTACCCTGGAAATATTCTCCTTGCCTGAGTTGTTTCACTCTCTCCCCTGGTCCTGGATAAACATTGTATCTAAAGAAGGACATATAGAACAGAGTACAAAAAGTATATATCAATGTGGCCAGAACCTGAACCAGTCACATGGTACAAGGAAAACAACTGTGGCCAGGCCTAAACATTACAGTCTATTACCATGGAAACCAAAAATTTATATAAGGTTGGAACAAAGGCAGTTAGGGGCTGCATCTCTGATTGGCAAATCAGAGATGAGGGACAACCAATCCAATTGTTTTAATTAAAGTTAATTAAAACTCCATATGTTATGAGTGAGTTCTTTGATCTCCTGTGGAGTTCAACCCAACTTTTGATTTTTGCTGTAACAGTGGAATTCCATGATTGCGGAGATGACATTCTCTGAGTCCATCGATGGTAGTTTTGGCAGAGGCAATACATGCAGGGAAGGAAAATCCATATCTAGAACAAGTGTCAATGTCATTAACGACAAAGTGCTGTTCTTTCTATGTTGGAAGCAGCCTAATATAATCAACCTGCTACCAGGTCACAGATTGATCACCCTAGTGAATGGTGCCATATAGGGGACTCAGTTTTGGTATCTGCTGTTGGAATACTGTGCATTCAGCAATTGGCGGTAGCCAGAACACCCTTGGTAAGTGGAAGTCCATGATGTGCCCATAATAACCTCTGTCTGTGGCATGATGGCAACTCTGCTAATGAGCCCATTCAGCAATAACAGGGATGGCTGAATAAAGGTATAGACCACAGTCTATAGAATGGGTCATCTTATCCAACTGACTGTTAAAGTCTTCTGCTGCTGAAGACACCTACCTTTTGGTGAGTGTTTACATGGGAAACAAATATTTTTACACCATTTGCCCATATAGAGTGGTCTGCCTACATGTGTCTTCCCCAAATGTCTTTGTCACCAATTTTCCAGTTAGGCTCCTTACAAGTTCCTGACCATCCTGGGTACAGCCTATGAATCAGTATAGAGTTGCATAGCTGGCCATTTCTCACTCCAGGCAAAAGTTTCAAAATGTACTACTAGGTGTCCTGCCTGAAGTTCTGCCTGATGTGATGATGTCCCTCCACCACTATCCCCTCACTACTGCAATATAGTAGGAAGAGGAGTCATGTGTATCCAGGCATGTAATTTACTTGTACTCTCTGGATCTTCCTGGCTCAATCACATATATATCATTTTGATTTAATGATAGATTGTTGCTGTGCACATCCAACCTATGACTCAATAGAGCAGATAATACCCAGCTCATGACAGGCAACTCAGGTTGTTTGGTAATCTGATGTCACATAGTTAAGCATTCAGTTTCCCCTAAGGCACAGCTCTGGAGAAGAGCTGTTTTTCAAAGGGAAAATGGTTGTCTGCAAGTGATGGCAGAACCTTGCTCCAAAATCCTGAAGGTCTCAATGGCAATTCACTTACAGGGGCCTGCCAGAGACTCCAAACAGCATCTCTGCCTACTCCTGACACTTCAAGTACCATGGGATCTGCTGTGTCATATAGCCCCAGTGGGAAAGCAGCCCACACAACAGCCTGAAACTGCTGCAGACCATTTTCTTTTTTAGGATCTACTCAAAACTCAGCTTTCTGAGTAACTTGGTAAATGGGTCAGAGGAAAACACCTAAATGAGGAACGCACTGCCTCCAAACCTGAACAGGTTCACTAGGCCTTGTGGCTTGTTTTTGTTTGTAGGGGGAGCCATGTGTGGCAACTTGTCGTTGACTTTAGAATATCTCTGCATGCCTTATACCACGGATCTCTTACAAATTTCACTGAGGTGGAAGGATCTTGAATTTAGTTGGGTTTATTTCCCATTCTCTGACACTTAAATGTTTTATTAACAAATCCAGAGTGGTTTCTACCTCCTGCTTATTGGCCCAGTCAGCACAAAATCATCAATATAGTGGGCCAGTGTGATATCTTTTGAGAGAGAAATATGATCAAACTCCCTGAAAACTAAATTGTGACACATGACTGAGGAGTTATAACCATGAAGTAGGATAGTGAAGGCATAATGCTGACCTTGCCAGCTGAAAGCAAGTGGCTTCAGATGGGCCTTATAGATAGGTATGGAGGAGATATTTGCCAAATCAGTAGCTGCATAACAAGTGCCTCAAGCAAGGAAACTACTTCTGGTACAGCACCTACAACAGAAGTCACAACATGTTTTAGTTTATATTAATCTACCATCATTCTCCAAGATACATCCATCTTCTGTACAGGTCAAATGGAAGAATTAAATGGAGATGTAGTACAGACCACCACCCCTGCATCCTTCAAGTCCTCGATGGTGGCACTAATCTCTGCAGCTCCCCCAGGGATGCGATACTGCTTTGAGTTTACTGTTGTACCAGGCAAACACAACTCTAATAACTTCCACTTGACCTTTCCAACTACAATAGCACTCACACTACAGGTTATAGACCCAACAGAGGATTCTTCCAAGTACTAAGCCTATCTGTCCCAATTACACATTCTAGAACAGGGGAAATAACTACAGGATGAATCTGAGGACTTCTTCAATATATGTTATATAATAAATAATCTATAATAATAAATTGTATACATATCCTTACAACTGTATCCTGCTGGTGTGAGCTGAATAACTCCATGCCAGTCAACATAGTTGGAATGAAGACACCATATGATAGTTATATGATTGTGTAAACATGACTAAGAAACACCCAAATGAATTGGCTCAGCATAGTCTTGGGTTTGGGATTTTCACCAGAACTGCATAAGGGAAGCAAGGAGGGAAGGATCTCTCCCATTTCTTCGAAGAAAGCCCAGTCCTTGCTTTCGCCTTGGACATCATCTCCTGGCTTCCCGTGCAGACTCCTCAGCTTCCAGCACAAACTCTTCAGCCTTCATCACAGATCATCTGGCCTCCTGATATGGACCCACACAGGACCTTACAGTGTGCCCCAGGCCTCCAGCTGGAGCCTTCCCCTTTCCAGTACACAGGTGGACCCTTTGCTCCCTTCCACACCTGACTCTAGATAGTTACTGTGAGACAGTCTTGTAAATTCCTATATATTTGTATATCTTGCATTAAAATTTGTTGTCCTAGTGAACACAGACTGATATAGATTTTGGTACCAGGAGTGGCTCTAGAGAAAAAGATTTATAAAGATGAAATTCTCTCATGGTTTCAGGAGTTCCTGGAGTTGGCTCTCTAGTTTGATGAGACATAAAAGGTCATAGTGTCTCCTTCTAATACTGTGGAGAATACTGATACACCTTGATGTGAATTGTTTAAAACTGATATTCAGTGTAGATCCATTTGATTATCCTAATTCACCACTTAGGAGATGTAAGGAATTTAGCAACTTTCTATATAAAAATTTTTAACATTTTTCACAGAGTGGGAAATATAGTGAGGCTGGCTGTTTACTTTTAGCATCTCTGGACAACCTAATGAAAGGGAATAAAGGAAACCTACAGTCTTCTCACTGTGAGGACAAACAAGTAAAGGAACTTAAAAGATTCAAATTACAAACTCCAGACACACAGAAAAAAATTAAAAGTTTCTAAGCCTGTTCTGAATGAGGATCTCCTCTCCTTTAGACTTATGGTGCATAATGCAAACACTGAAATAGGGGCCCTCATAATTCAATTAGCTGAAATATAGTCTAGTTTTAACATTCAGTTTCAAAGGGTACATGAGCTAAAGGTGAATATATACAATATAAATTCATATATATATATACTTACATATTTATGTACTATTATTTTATATCATATACATAATAAACATATAATATATATGATTGTATATATTCATGCAGCCTAGTAGAAATTTGATTACACTGTATCTGTTTATGGGTAACTGTTCTAGAAATATGAGAGGAAAAATGAGGGAATGAAAGAATATGAGAAATAAGCCGAAACCAGAGCCAGAGAACAAACACATACGACCTTCCAGGGGCCTGGAAGAGGGTATACTCTCCCACAATTCATGCTGTACATTGACAAACATGAAAAGGATAATTAATCAAACATAAAACCTTTTCTGGTATAGAAACCTCTTTGTGTGTGCTCATGGTATAAATATATATCTGTATGAATATGCTAACATTTCTTGCTTAACATGTTACTTTTCAGCAACGAGGTCATTAAATAAATTGGTTGCTAAGTGAGAAATTATATTTAGCATGTAGATTACAATGCACAGAACAAATAAACTGTCAAAGCAAACTCCAAAGTGATGACTTTTCTTTTATTTGCACAACTCTTGTGCATAGTATTGTAACGCACAGCAGCACATAAAAGTGCAGTACTATACTGTGCAGTGCAATCACCAAAAATCACAGTACTGCATAAAGAGGGTAAACTGTGCAAAAAAGACACAGATCTACAAGCAAGATAAAGAGCTGTATAAAGATAATGGACAGGTTGTAAGGCTGAGGGGCAGGCCAGAATTCTGAACGGTTGTTAGACACATAAGCCATTAAATGAGGACTATCTGTTACACACACGTGTGTGTAAGTAAATATAAATGCTTTTGCATCAACAGCTATAGTTATATAATTTTTTAAGGAATGCTAAGCACTACTAGCAATTTTACATTTAGTTTTTAGGTATCAAACATAAGTTTAACATGAAGAACCAGTGCTATTTACTTAATCTAAAATGTGGGAACCTATGAAAGAAATGTTCCCACAAAGAAACATTCAGAATGTAGAGGGAGGATAGTTGTATTTCATATTATTCAAAATAATTAAAGATGCTTCACTAGCTAAAAATTATCTATAATGTGAGACTGGTTACCTTTTCTAACTGCCTTTTAAACTTTAAAACTTACTTGTGATAGGCAGAATATAGAAGCATACTAAGGTATAATGTGCAATTTTTGGCAAAATATTTTCTGAATTTTGTAGAGCAAAGAATAAAATGTATTTTAATTAAAATTTTATAGATTAGACTTACCTATAAACATGCACATTCTTTATGAAATTGGGGGAATATATTTAAAATCAAGTTCTATAATTAATATTATAAATTATACATAAATTTAAAAAATCAAAATTCTTTGGAATAAATTGAAATTCTCATATTCTCACATTGATATAATTGCATTACGTTAAAATCAGAATCATCCAGCAGATTCTATAACTTGTTGCTATGATACTGTATTTAAATTTCAGTTTCTATTTCCTTTATCAGCATGTTGTGTTGTGCACTTTCTCAAAAGTGGATCTGCTAAGTGCCATTTATCTTTCTCCTTTTTCTTAATCTTAATATCTAATACATAATCTAAAATTATAGTGAATTCAGTCCATATTAAAAAAGCTGAACCTGAAATTCTAAGTTCACTGAAAAATATATGATTGGTTTTTCAAAGGTCGATTTTTCAGTAACTGCAATAACTAAAGGCCCTAGTAAGAGAAACAAAGTGTAGATTTGAGGTTGAGATAATTGAAATACTAGTGAGTTAGCACAATCTATGCCTATTATGGAAAAAGTCACTATTGGAAAATCAATCTCTTTGCAAATATAAGCAGAACAATTTATGGGTAATTGTTTTAAAACATAAGATCTTTGGAATACTCAGAATTTAGATGGCTTATTATGTGATGTCCTAAAACCAGAATCTTCTGTCATTTCTGTCAGGGTGTGGACCTAGGTGCTATGGGACTCATAAAGAAAAGCTCTGCATTGATCTAGAATTGAGCATCAGGGTCTAAACCATGCCATCCACTGTGAGTGTCAAAGGAATGAAACAGAAAGCACACAAGGAAACTGTGGTCCTCTGTGTGTGTTTAAAAGTGCACCATAGGCAGCACATATCAGCCACAAAGGAGGTTAATGTCATAGGAATACCAACTGCCTATTTAACGAGTGCTGCAATGCATACACCACTGTTTTGCATCATTTACTTCCACATTATTTTTAGATTACTGATATTAGTCTACAGTTTTGAATCCAGAGTAGCCATGAAGATAGAACTTGTTTTGTGGGTTTTTTTTTTTTTTAATTGTAGAGGGCCATGGTTTCACACTAAGCTTCTACACTAGACTCAACAGACCAGGACAGAAAAAAAAATGTCACTCATCCTCATACCCCACTCTTCCACAGGAACAGGCTTTCTAATCTATCTGACTGTCCAAGAAATCAGAATTAGAAAAGAGCATGCAAATTTTCCCAACTGGCCAGTTTCATTTGGTTTAATGTATTTCTTTGCACCATAATCCTTGCACACAAAGGAAAACTAAGGTAGGTTTGTATGAACCAGTTATTTTTCTATTGCTCTATCTCAGTATCCCTACCTTATAGAGAAAATAAATTTGAAATGGTGAATCTGCTTTTTGTTTTTTGTTTCTGCTTTCTTCAGTGTTTTTCTATCCGTAAAAACAATCTCTGCAGGGCTCACTGCAACACTTCATTCTACAAAACAAAGCATGGCCACAGTGCACATAGAAAATAAAGCCTTAAAATCTTTAAACTGAGTTATGTTAATTTTGTCCTCTGATAGATCTAGATATAGAATATCTATAAACAAATTTTTTAGATGTCCACTTTTTTGGCACCTCTGCTCTGAGGTCCAAGCTTCCTACGTCCTTCTGGGTTTAAGTTTTGGCTCTGGTAAAGGAGTTCAGTAGGATGTATAGCTCACCTCTCACAGCACGCCTGGTGAAAGCTGCATGCACAGTATCATCTCCCCCCACAGGGAGAGGTGGATGCTGCACTTGTCACAGGCTATTGAAAGTCGTCAGCTCTCAACAGTGGATTCTGACAACATGGAAGGAATGATTCACCTGAAGGAAGCAGAGTGCACAGCATTTCAAAAGTGATCTCTAAAGACTGATTATTTCTTGTCCTTGACACCCTGCCAACGGCTAGATACATCGAACATTTGGGATGTAATGGAGGCTACAAATCACCAGTTGCCTAGTCTCCCTCAGTCCACGAGAGGATGGTGTGCTCGACTTCAGTTCAGTTTTTATTACATGTTGTAAACTTTTGACTGCTCTGATATGCCTTGTCATTGATGTGTCAAGATTGGACACTGACAGGATGTCTGACCTGATTGAAATCCAGAATGCTCCATTAGATCCTGAGGAAAATAACAGGAAAGTGTCTATTGTAGTACCTTGTGCAACAGAATACATTTCCTAATTATGTCATTTAAAAAACACAGACTTATTTTAAGAAAAATATGGTGCAAGTGAAGAGGCTTTTTCTGGGCTGCAAGAATTATAATATAATCACACATGATAAAATTCTCCAACCTATCAAGCCACAAGTTTTTCATTTTGCTTTTTTGGAAGGCTAAATTTCCTGGTGGAATTGTGCCTCTCCAAAGATCCTTACTGCTAAGTGGGATTTGGTTGATGTTTTACTGTGGTTAATGTGAATGGTTTCTTTAGTACACAAGAGAAATCACAAAAGACTTGTTATCAAATGGAAGATAAACTTTGCCTTTGTTATTCTGGTATTCGAAGTGCTCAGGTGATAATATACAAAACTCTTTTATGACTGTTTCATGAGATGCAGCTCTGAACAATACGATCTCCCCCATAAGAACTCTATCACCAATAACAGAAATTTACCCTATGGAGAAGGGATTGGGGATCAAACTGTTTTTTTTCTTATCCAAATAAATTTCCTGCTTATAAAGGATAGCAAGCAGGAAGGTCAGGGTGTTACTTTAGCCACTGTAAATCCTAACAAAAGCAGCCAGGGACTGGTGGGAAGGAGCAGCTCCAAAGCATGGTCTGGGTTGATTCTGTAATTTTTTTAAAGGGTAATGCTCCCTTATAGATTAAAAGATGCAGCCCACAACTGCTCCAGAAAGTTATTTTAAAGAAGTTAAGTAAACAATCATGTGCCCTTCCTGAGTTTAGGAATAGCCACAGCTGATGCACTACTGTTTGAACCAAACACATTCTTAAAACTTCCATACAAAGTGGGAAGTTAAAAAAAAACTGTGAGCATAAAATACTACTCTCTCTAAATCATTTCTGTCTTGGTGTTTCATGTTTTCCTGTCCCATGCATGTACAATGCTAAAGCAAAAAAAAATAGCCTAACAATGGATAAACTAGTAAAACAGATTTTATTCAGGAAATATTGTAGTAGGGAACTCAGAGAACACAAGGTTTGACTCCTAATATCGAAAACAAGCAAGTAAGGATTTATAGCTAAGCCATGCAGCACTGTGGTGTTAGTTGGAAAATTACTAAATTACTGAAGGATAAAGTCAAGAATACACAAAAATGTTTTTGTTTCCTTGGGACAGCCTAAACTGGCCTTGAACCAACCACCCTCCTCCTATCTCAGTCTCTCAAATGCTGGTGTGAAGGCATGTGACACCACCTGGCTAGGAGGATTCTTGCTAAAGTAACTTAGGATTTTTTTCTTTTTTTTGCTGCAGGAAAACAAAGGCAGTCAGATATTAGTGATGTGAGTGATTAAACAGGGGTGAATAATTTGATCAGATACCAAAAGCTAGAGATTCTACCCAAAGTCACTTAGCAGGACTCTTTCAAAAACAAGGCATGTCCAGAAAGGACAGGTTAAAATGCATACCAAAGGACTCATAAGAGACTGATAATCTTTGCTTTTTGTCAGTGGTAAGAAGCTAAAATCTTGTACATAAATTGTAATCTTTTTATATTCTATTTTTCTTGTAATAAAATATTATTCCTAAATTGACAAACCCACCATAATCTTCAGAAGTCTTTAGACATCTTTCATGAAACCCTAGTATTGTTTTAGAGAAAATTAATAGTTAATATAAATTACATATTAATATTAGAACTATATAAGAATTTTGAGTAATCATTGAGAGTTGGGCTTTGGATTAAAAATTTCAATCGTGGGTCTAAGACATGTTAGCTTTGCAACCTTGTTAATTCACTTATCCTTTAAATCTCAGATTCATAGTACTTAACCCAAAGAATATGATAGTGTATTGCTTATAAGAATGTTGTAGAAATAGCAGAAGGTATTAAAGTCCTTAGTAAAGCATTGTTTCACTGTAAAATAACTTAATATAAATTATATTCATAACAAAGGCAAAACTTTGGTTAAATGATTCTGTTTAACTGAAAAAATCAGCAATTTTGAATGGAGCACTTTAAAATGATGCACTCTGAGCTCTGGCTCTGTGACATGCCCTCTCTGTCTCCCAGAGCTTTTACTCTTAGTTAGACATGTGCTGCCTCTCAAAGGGTTAAATTATTTAAAAAGTATGGAATGTTTGCCCTTACTTTAGGCTTGGAAAAGGTAAAGAAATAAGGTACCACATTTAAAAATAATCAAACTTGATCCAGAAATAATAATTGGGACAATAATTATAATATTTATGGAAACAAAGGAAGTAAAATGTGTGGATGAAAAGGATCTATTAGCCTAGCTATTAACCTACTTTTACTCACTAAAGGTAAATATGAGTGTCTCTCTGTGTCTCTCTTTCTGCATCTGTGCCTGCATTTTAGAGACCTTGTATTCTAATTTTAATGTGCCCATTAAATTGAATTTTCTTGTTTTCCTGAGAAAGCATCTTGCTGTATAGTCTTGAATATTTCATTCTGAGATGCTCATCCATCTCATTTACCTACAGTCAGCTTTACATTTCTTATTTTCAAATTTGATTTTATGTATCTTTTCCTATTATAATCTACTGCCATATCTTAAAATGGATTAAACTAATTGGATAACTAGGTCTCCTAAATGCTGTAGTATTATATAAGGTGACAGCCATATTATTAGAAGATGACAGCCATAATGTACACTTATAATCAGCAATCCATGATAGTTCATTTTTTAACTGGGTCAAAAGGTGCTAAGTGACTGCTGTTACCTTTCTGATTCATGTTTTCTCAAAATTCTTCTTGACTTTAGACTGTTGCTCAAATAAACTATGTGAACAACACTAAAAGGATATTTGCTATTCTTTAATATAGAATCACATTCACAAC
This sequence comes from Dinomys branickii, assembly GCA_004027595.1. Taxonomy (NCBI): domain Eukaryota; kingdom Metazoa; phylum Chordata; class Mammalia; order Rodentia; family Dinomyidae; genus Dinomys; species Dinomys branickii. The sequence goes on along the minus strand of PVLD010001896.1, from coordinate 48,443 downwards.
ACTGCTAAAAGAAACTTTAACTTTTAGCCTTAGTAAATGAATTTTAGTCATACTTTAAAAAGAACTAGCATGTTCTTTGTGCAAGGGAGGGTTTTATACTATCTCAGTTAAATGCTGTCCCAAGTGGTACAAACTAACTGCACCTCTTTTGAAGATAACTGAACTCGGTAGCCACTGAATGCGAACGCAGAGCAGTTCTGATAGTACAACTCCTTGAAGCCTTTTGATAGGCTATTTCTTATTATTTCAACAGCAGAAATGTCATCCAGCTGTTGGGGAAGTGAAATGAAAGATGACTTTTTCATCTTAAGAAGGAGAATCTTAGCTTGCTCCCTGATCATCTTTGCAATGCTGTATAATCCATCTTTGAGAAAACTCATGCAAAGCTGATGCATAACATTAGCTCCATTATATTTAAATCAATTATGTTGTGTGTTACAAAGTGGAGGTAGAGGGATGAGTGTAGAGGAAAAGAACAAGAACTATTCAGGAGGTGAGCTAAGGACTGAAAGCTCCTTACACAGAGCTGTGCATTGATGTTACAACAATACACAAAGAAACCAATGTAAAATGAGAAAAAAATTTCTTTAGCATCATAGTTTTAGAGGATTTAGTCAATGGCCAACTGACCCCATTATTTCCAGGCTTGAGGTAAGAAAACACAAACATAGTGGAAGAGCAAAGTTGCTCACTTCTTGCAGCTGGAGAGAGTGACAGAGCAAAAGACAGAGGGAAGCAGTGTCACAGAGGAAGGGGCCAGACAAGATACCCTTCCCTGTCATTCCTCAGCGACCTGCTTCTTTCATCTGTGCTGCACCCCATTCAGCTATAAGCTCACTAATGAATTATGACATCAGCACCTTGATGATCCAGTGACCTCCTTAGACCCCACCGCTGAACATTGGCACCCTAGGATCAAATCTAGTGCGTGAGTCTTTAGTGAGCCCTGCATGTTTAAGCTGTAACAGAAAATTAAAAGTAAAGTGACTTAATACATAAAGGTCATAATACATTGTTAATCAACTGTTTATTATATTGGGAACACACATACATTTTTATGTTTTTTTCTTTTTTCTTTCTTTCCCAGATAGGGTTATGCTATGTAGTTCATACTGACCTTGAATTCACTATCTAGCCACACACTGTAGTACTTCTGCCTCAGCCTCCCAAGTGCTGGGATAAAGGTGCACACCACCCCAAGCTTTTTTTCTCCCCTTTGTTTTGTGCTACAGTTTTCCAGCAGATTAACATATGAAAGCCTTTCCTTTTAGATTCTATAGCTCCCATCACTGTAAGATTATTAACGTAGTAATCTGGGAGTATTAATTCTTTGCAAAAATATCAAATGCACCACAAAATTTACAAATTTTCTTGCAGATTTTTAGCTTTCCCTTTCCTTTCCCTCTGTAATCCTCCAAGTTTTTATGTCATCTTCTGTTGGTCAGCATTTACGTCAGTCTTCTGAACGTCATCCTTAAATTTCTCTTCTTCACTCTGCGTTCTCACGCTTAAGTGGACTGCAGCCTGATCATCAGTATGTCTGTCTCCCAACTGTATGACCTCTGTGCACTGTAGGCCACAGCTTGGGAGGCTTCCTTATAAAGGTTAACTTTATTTGTCCACCTGACTGTGCCAAAGGGTGCCCAAACTATATATTGTTTCTTGGTCTGTGAGGGTGTTTCTGAATGAGATTATCACTGGAATCAGTAAAGTAGGTTGCTCTCTCCAATATGGATAGGCAGCCAGATCAAGTGAGAAGGGACACTAGGGAGGGGAGAAGGGGAAATGAAGGAAGGTAAAAGAAAAAGAAAGTAGAAGGAAAAATGGAAACAAAGCATTTGGAAATAAAGAAGGAACTGGTGAAAAAAAAAAAGAATCCAGATATATTATGCACAAGTACAAATTCTCTATCATGAATGTGATCATCATGACCATATACAATGTACCAATGAAATTAACTACAAAAAGAGCTACTTTAAACTTTTTATTTTAGTTTATTAGTATTTCTATGTAGCACATGGCATTTACACTTCTGTGGGGCATTAGTACACATACATGACACTCTCTTGATTTTCTTTGCTTTTAGTACTTTAACTTTATCTTAAGCATGTGGGAAGATCTGTTGAGCGTATGAGAGAAAAAGCTCAGCTTCCAAAATTGAAAGAACGTGTATCGTTTCTATCTAGAGCCCTGCCACATGTGACTTTTACAGGAATGAGGAAGATTAACTAGGAACTTACTATGACGTAAAGGCATCTGAGAAGCAGTAGGAGATGGTCCTTGACCTTTTGAGGCTTCTCAGGGGATTGAAGTTAGAGCAACTCTGGGTGGTCTTTGGAAACACTTGACATTTCGTGTAAGTGATGGACCAAATAACAAAAAGAAAAAAAAAAAACCAGAAAAAGTCAGTTATAGTAAAGTTCCACTTCACCAATGGATTGAATATATTTACTGAAACTATCCTTCGGATGTGTAACTAGTATAGGTGACCTCCTTCTCTGTGCTCATCACAGCCATCAGCGTGGTACTTGCATTTACCAAAGTCCACCCGGGTGTCTTTTCCTTTGTTATTTATTCCCCCTCAGGGCTCGCTCAGTGACTTCAGTTTTGCTAATGTCATCTAGTTGATTATGGAAATCCATTTTGTCAATGCCAGTCTTTTCTTCTGAGATTAAGATCATATTTTTCGAATCTGTTTTATTTCTCTGTATAGCCTAGCATAAGTCAGGACTCAGATTTCTTCTTTCAAGAAAAAAATTGCCCTCTACATTCTGATGTGCTCAGTATAGCACTGCAGCTATAAAGACAAAGCGAAAGCAAAAATAATAACAAAAATTGAGTCTTTTCTTGGAGGACTTTTTAGTATAAACCGTAGATCACCCAACATTTTTTTGTTCTGAAAAACAGAACAATTTGATCCAGTTCACAGTAAAAGCAGGGAAGGCTTTCATAATATACAGGAAAAATAAACTGCTTTCCCCCATTGGATCCATTTTGCACCATACAAATGTTCTTTTTATACCTTTCATTATATTTTACTTTACTTAATTCATTTGTATCTGGATTCAGCAATATATATATGATATATATTATATATATATATATATAATTTTAAAGAGAATAAAAATAATAAATAAACAATAAAAATGATACAGAATTTGAAAACAAGATGATAGGAAATTAATAATGGTTGTTATATTGCACATGGTTATCTTCAAAGCAGTTGTTCTGATTAATTACCAAATATAGACATGCAAAATTGATCAAACATTTAAGCATTAACTGTTCTTTTCAATAAACCAATAGAAATTAATAGTATAATAATCTTAACTACCTTGTATGTATATATGTATATATTTTTTCCCTTCTCTTTTTTCTTCTCTCCTTTACCCAATCCAGTTGTTCTTTCCTTCTGGGCTAGGGATAGAGCTCAGCAGCATAAGTGAGCACTTGCCTGGCAAGTGCAAGGTCCTGAATTCAATTCAGAGTAAAAAAAAAATAATAATAATAATTACACTCAGCAAAATATATACTAAAGGCTAAATCTCCAGTGAGTTGCCATGAAAAATAAGATTACAAGTAGTTTGGAAGCATTATTTTTCTTTATTTAAAAAAAAAATCTTAGATTTATCAATTCTGTTAAAGGCTGCCACCACCCTCTGAGAATGTCAGACTGAAAACACTGGACCCTCAATTATTCTAAAACTTCCTTGCTCATGTCAGTTGACATCATGTTGAGAGAGACTGGCCTTGTAAAACCAGTAATTTATGACTTGAAGGCTATATTTTAAGTAAAGAATTCTGATTGTTCATACACATTCCAATAGAAATTTGTGTGGCAAATGGCACTGAACCATAGACGTTGTAGTGAACCCTGTGTTCACATGCTACTTTCCTTCCTCTCTCTCGTTTGTTTAGTTTTTAATTTCACTTCCCTGGATGTCCTCCCTAGCCTCATATTGACTTACTAAGATCACTATCATAAATAACCACACCTGAGTTATTTTTGAGAACAAAATTTATTCCCTTGTGGTTCAAGAAGCCAGAAATTTGGTAAGGTTTATTCTTTCTGGGGGTTCTAAGTAGGCTTCTCTCCTTGCTTCTGATGACTCTCAGGGATTCACGTTTCCTGGCAGACAGATGCTTTACTCCAAATTCTTTCTCCATCACCTTTTCTCTCTCTATCGTCTCTTCTCTTCTAGGAATTCTGATTTTAGTGTTTGAGGCTCACACAAAATCTAGGATAATTTGACAGTGATAGGCTGAAATAATTTTATACTCCAAACTAGGTCACATTCTGAGCTTCTGAATGGATGTGAATTTGGGGGGATACTCTTCAGTCCACTATGTTTTCAACTCAATCTTTATGTGGCAACCCTTTATTTGTTTCTGTGTTGTCAGATTATCCTCATTGCCCACAGATCAAATTTCCTTCCGTATGCAAACAGTATTTACAAATTACCAAAGGCCCTGGGATAGGGTAGGCCTTCTCTTGGCATTCAATGCTTCCTCATTTCAGATCGGGTGCTTTTAACGAGTTTTCTCATCAGTAACTCTAAATCCTACCTAAACCAACTAATTTTCTTCTCCAGTTATACTACATTTTTTCCTGCCCTTATGCTTAGGCTACTCTTTCCTTTAAACTAGAACTGACTCCTAATGAAAAATATCTATGATTCTGCAAGCCCCTAAATACATATGAAATTATAAATTAATATCCACCAAGAAACCATTTTATCCACTAAAATGCGTATAGAGTGTTTTTCTTGTTTGAAAACTAACAATAACAACATTCTTTTCAATAAATAGTTATTAATAAACACATATAGATAGACATTCCCTATTTTATCTTTCTCTGGATAGGCTAACATTAATCAAGACTCAGATTCTCCCCTTTAAAAAAAAAAGAATTGACCTACACTAATTGATCTGCTCAATATATCACTGTGACTATAAAGACAAACAAAAACAAAAACTTGAGCATTGTCTTGAAGGAGTATTGGGTCTAAACCACAGGTCATGAAATCTTTTTTTCCTGAAAGAGGTCAAAACCCAGAATGAGTGTCACTCACTCTAAATGTCATTAGTCATTTGTGTACCTGTTTAATTTTCCTGGAGAACTAGGTGAGCATAATGCCTGCACAATTATAGTTGTTATAGTGGCAGCAGTCATTATTACAAAGTCTTAGGAGTAATATAACTCCTATATACAGGAATTACTGTTCACTGAGGGAATCATGCTTAAATATGGAGTCACAGGATTGCAGGTGTAAATGTTAGTAAGTATTTACTTGCTTCGTGATTTTGTACAGAATACTTTGAGACCACTTTTTTAAATTCCAGGATATTTTATTGATAACCAAATAATTTAATTGGCAATAATTAATTTCACACTGTGTAGCTAAAACTAAGTGTAATTCATTAAACGGAATTATAGTGAATCCTTGAATTGCTCAAGAGGCTTTATCTTGCTAGTAGCCACCATCCAATGCTGTTCCCTTTCGACAGAACAAAACTTACTGCTAAATTTGGTCATTGAGTTAAAGTCACTGCATATTTCCTTATTAGGCACTGATAGGCACTGAAGAAAAATAAATTATGTATGAAACGTCATGGTTGAATATTTATCTTCCTAATCATTTCAGGGAAAACTGTCCCTTAGTTTAAGAGAAAGATGTTTTGGAGAAAGGGCTCAAACTGATTTACAGAAAGAATTTATGGGCTGAATTTGTGGGTAGAATTAATTAATGAATAGATGTAATTTGTTCCCGAGGTCCAAAATAAAAGTGCAGAGGTCACCCTCTCCATTTTTCCATGGCAGTTGCGCAGACAGATCGCACAAACGCTTTGCTGGTCTCTCTGTTGTCAGCCCTTGCTCACAAAGGAAAACTTCCAGGTTGGTGCCTCAGGAGTCTGACAAGTAAAATATCCTTCTGTCACACAGACTTAATTCAAATATATTCTATTAAAATCAAAAGGGAATTAAAGTTTGGACAAGTTTATATCCCCTAGTATTCTACAACTGCCCCTCCATAACAATTAGTAGATTAAAGACTGTACTGGAAACTAGAAATGCCCTAAATATGTCAGATCCTAAAGAAAGTAATTTATCTGAAATATGAATCTATACGTGTAAGCTCATTATATTTAAACTGTTGCCCCTCCATATTCTTTAATGAATAAAGAAGCAGCTCAAGCAAGAATATTTGGGGCAGACTGCCAATCGCTGTCTTTTTGTGAAAGAAGTTCATAAAGTCGCCTAGATAAAGAAGGAAGTGAAGATGCTCTGAGTATGTTTATTTTGTAGGAATTGGATCAATATTTGACAAAAAAAGATTTGACAACCAAAAGTAATGGCATTTGTCATGCAGATTAGACATATGTTTTAAAAAAAGTCATTGTATTTCCCTGCTATAAAAATGGAATTGGTTGATTTTAGGTATTTTAGGAGACAATCAACTGCAATCGTATCTCATATTAAGAAAAAGTACCTTTGAAAGAGAGGGGAAAGTACAATGAGCAGTTTTCTAGTTTAAGGAATCCCAAATATGAGGAAGGGTGAGATTCTCTTACTTTACTTTCAACAGGAAAACTAAGCCTCTTATTTAATTATGTATGTTCTTTCAATTATCCCCATAGTATCCCATAATACGCAAGCTAGTAAAAACAACCCATACTTTTCACAAACCTGTGTAATTTAGGAGTCCCCGCAACACACACGCATTTTCCTTAACTGTGCCCTGCCATACAGATACCACTGTAAAAATGAAGACAAAGCAAACAGAAAAGAAAGCCTAGAAGGCAAATTCTATGGATGTTTTCTTAAATGAAGCAAATGCGGCATGCTCAGGGCATGATTACCCCAAGGTGTCAGCGGCCTCCAGCTTTACCGGAGTAGAAATTGTTGTCCATATCACACAAGCCCAGATGATTTCTGTTATTTCATAATTTGGTCATATCTGTAAGTAGATTTTTCTTCCCAAATATATGCATGCTTCCTTTTTGCTGGTGTTTCTAAAGAAATTGATGAGACTATTCTGACTATCCAACACATACAGTTGAAGTGTTTCCTTTTCCTTTTTCTTGGAAGGTATGTCATATATTTTTTTATTCTAAAGAAACTGGAGAGGGGTTAGAATTTCACAGTGCAGGCTCAAACTACAGTCCCTGATTTTCAAGCTTCTGATATTATTCTCTGTGATCATACAGGTAATTTCTTATAAGCTATGAGGGAGAGAGCATATATTACAGACAGAAAACAGCAGAAGTAAACAGAAAATTGAAAAGGTCAGTGGAACATTGGGTGAGTATTTTCATCAGAGAAAAACAGACAGTGTATTCTTTTAGCAAGGCTGGTGCTGTCAAATTCTTGTGTAAAACACAACTTAAAAGCAGAATCCCTTAGGGAAATCAAACTAAATGGGAGAGAGGAATGCCTTTGTGTGTCATTTGAAAATGTTCCTTGAGGGAAAAACACAAATACAAAGGTAAAAAGTAGTATTTAAGGAGATTTTCTAACTTTTATAAAAAGTATGTAAAGTGAAAAACAACATAACCCCTTCAAGTTCGAATGTCACAGTGTTAAATAGTAAAGAGCTTCCTAAAGAATGGTTGAAAAATTTGACACCTTCTTGTGTTGTTCTAGGTCACCTTGAAGATGAGGTTGTGTCACTCTGGACAAACAGACCCAGCATTGTTCTAAAACAGGTACAAGAAAGAGTAGTGGTTTTATTTTGTAACTCAAAGGATATTTAATTGAATGTTGAGTGGTATCTTGAACTTTAGCATTTTTGATAGGTGGAGGAGGAAAGTTAGATTGATACTTTCTATGTTTCCAAGAAAGAAAAAAATATCACTATGTAAATAGGCAGATGCCTAAGCCTAGAATTCTTCAAATTAGGGTCTAATTTACTAGTTGAAATACTTGAGCATTTGTGTTCTAAAACATATGCATGTTAGCTTTCACATATTATAAATATTTTACTAAATAGTGCTTTCCTCATCTCTCTAATGCCTGATTATTTCTAAGTACATAAGTAATTACATGATTGAAAAATCTAAAGTATAAAATATCATTTTCAATGGTTTAAAATTAAGTTGAACTTGCGCAAAAACTATACATTAAAGAAACGAATAGTCAGGCATGGTGATGTGTACCTGAAATTCTAGCACTTGGGAGGCTGAGGCAGGAGAATTGCTGCTAGTTCAAGGCCAACCTGGGCTACAAAGTGCGCTCGAGGCCAGCCTGAACTGCATAGCAAGACCATGTCCCCAATAGGCATTAAAAAAAAAAAAAAAAAGAATAGTAACAAATTGCTTTGTTCCACTGGTAGAAACCATGTCACAGAGTTTTTAGTGTGGTAAGACCTTGCCCAAAATTGGCAAACATGGTGCTATTGAATGTTTTCACCTTTTTCTGAAAGAAAGGCATTACTTTTTTCCTTTTTTAGAAGAGGAAAATGAGGTTCTGTGAGATTTCTGGTAAGTTTCTAAATAATCTCAAAAATTTTATGATGAAGTCCCTTACTGCTGAGAAGCTTCTTATTGCTTATTCTTTTAAAAACATTTTTTTTTTAATTCTCTCAGTCCAGGATGTCCCATGCCTCAAGACATTTACCTCCATCTGGACAGCACACTGAACTCCAGGCTCTGCTTAGATTAGTTTCTAGTCATTGCTGAGAACTAAAGCCAAGGGTATGCTTCTCAGTCAGTATTCTTTAACCACTGAAGAAAAGAAGTTAGTCATCTTTTATCTTCCCTGTTATCCTATTTACTTCTTCAAAGTATCCACCGGGATCTTCAATAACTCAGTTGCTATTTATTTGCTTAGTTAATATTTTTTTTTATTTTAAAGAAAAAAACTTAAAATAACAATAATACAAAGTTCCAAAACAGGTCAGTAGGAGCATTATAATAATTAATTCATTGTGTTTCATTGTTTTGTAATAGTTATTCGGACCACAATATAGAAGATGATGTCTTGTCCACACAACATTAGTCAAACCTTTCCTTTCAATGAACTAAGAGAAACTAGCTGAGTAACTATCTCAACTATCCTGTGTATATATATATTTTTTTCTTTTTTTCATTTTCCCCTCCTTCCTTTCCCCTTTCCCTCATCAAAGTTTATCTCTTGTTTTGAACAATTTCTTCCAATTCACAATATCTATTGCACATTTTGGACCCTATTACTTGTTCAACTTCTCACACTAGAGAGACAATGCAATGTTTACATGTATGGTCTGATTTATGTCATTAATGAGTATAGTCTTGAGTTGCATCCATTTACCTATAAAAATCTCCAGTTTATCCTTCATTATGGCTGAGTAGTACTACATTGCATAAAATAGTCTCTTTCATTCCATTCCACGGTTGTTGGGAATTTGGTTTGTTTGCACGATGTAGCTATTACATCTTGTGCTGTTATAACATGGGTGCATATATATTGCTATGGTATGATTTTTTAATTCTATCGGGAAGATTTCCAGAAGGGGTATAGCTAGGTTGAGAGGGACCCCTAATCCCAGTTTTTCAAGGAATTTCCACATCGACTTCTACAATGGTTGCACCAGTCTAAACTCTCACCAACAGTGGAGAAATGTTCTTTTTTCCCCACAACCTTATCAGCATTTGTTATTGGTTGATCTTTTCATGATAACTATGCTTTCTTGAGTGAGATAGAATCTCAGTGTTTTAATTTTCCTCTCTTAAATGACCAATGATGTTGAATTTTTCTATATATTTGTTTGCCACTTGTATTTCTTCATCTGACAAGAATGTATTGATCTCAGATGCTCATTTTTGGATTTTAAGTCTTTGAATTTTAGAGGTCTGATTTTTTCAATTCTTTATATGTTCTAGATACAAATGCTTTGCCTGAAAGAAAACTGACCACAATTTTTTCCACTCTGTGGGTTGTCTTTTCACTGTGTTGGTGACTTCTTTTGTTGTGCAAAAGTTTTTTAATAAGGGAAGATCTCAATTGTTGGTTCTTTGTTGAATTTCCCATATGGTCTAGGTTTTGTTCATGAAGTATCTGTCTACATCTATGTCTTCAAGATTTCTACCTATTTTCTCTTCCAGCAAATTTAGTGTTTATGTTTAATGCTTAGATCTTTGATCCATTTGGACTTTAGTTTAGTGCATGGTGATAGATCTGGATCCAGTTTTAGTCTTTAGTATGTGGAAAGGCAACTTTTCCAGTACCACTTATAAAAGGATTATCTTTCCTCCAGTGAATGTATTTGTCTCCTTTATGGAAGATAAGGTGATTTAATATGTTTGTAGTTGTGTCTGTATCTTCTAATCTGTTCTACTATTTTTTTGCCAATACTATGCTGATTGTATCACAGTAGCTTTGTAGTATAATTTCAGGTATGGGATTGTGATGCCCCCTGACTTGCCTCTGTTGCCCAGACTGCTTTTACTATTCTAGGTCTTTTCTTATTCTAAATGAATTTTAGGAATTGTTTCTCTAGTTCTGTGAAGTATGCTGGTAGCATTTTGATCAGGATTACACTAAATCTGCAACAGTTTTGAGAGTAAGGAAGTTGAGAAGGGTATATTTTCTGATGTTTTAGGAATATTCTAGAGACATCTACCAAGTCCGTTTTTTCACAGGCTTGTTTTAATTCTAATATTTCTTTGTTGATTTTTAAAGTCTAGTTGATCTATCTGTTTGTGAATGGGTTATTAAGGTTCGTCGCTAGAATCATGTTAGTGCTTATTTGGTTTTTCCCATCTGTTAATATTTGTTTTATGTAGTTATATGAACCTATATTTCCTGCATAAATACTTACTATTGTTACCTCCCCTTCCTAGAATTTTCCCTTAACAAGTATGTAGGTACCATCTGTGTCTCTTTTGACCAATTTTGGCTTAAATTTTGCCTTCTCTGAAAATAGAATAGCTATTCCTGCTTTTTTTCTTGGTTCCTGTGGCACAGATAATTCTTTTCTATCCTCTGAATTTTAGTCTATGCATTTTTGGGGTGTTAAAGGTGTTTCTTGACTGCAGTTTACTGATGCATCTCACTTCTTGGTCCATTCTGCCAGTCTGCATCTTTTGATTGGTAAGTTTAGACTATTTACTTTGGTGGTTATAACTGATATGCATTGGTTTTTCTATTTCATGCTGTTTTCCTCTTGTTTGTTCCCTGCCTTTCTTATCTTTCTATTGCTTGCCCTGCCTGGTAGCTTCTTTCTGTTGGTGTCCCAGTGTTTGTGGTCTTCATTATGTCTTTCTAATGTGTCATTCGAGCATTCTGTAGAGCTGGTTAGGTGCTCACAAATATCTTCAGTTGTTCTTTGTCATGGAAGTATCTTATATTTTCGTTGAATTTGAAAGATAGTTTTGTGGGGTGCATCAATCTGGATTGAAGATTGTTTACATTTAGGGCTTGAAATATCTCAGTGAAAGCTTTCCTTGATTTTAGGATTTGTGCCGAGAAGTATGCTGTGATTCTGATGGTCTTTCCTTTATAAGTGATGTGTTTCTATTCTCGAGTTGCTTTTACTGTTTTGCTCTTGTGTTGAATTTCTGGAATCTTAATTATTGTATGCCTTGGTGTAGATTTACTTTGGCCATGGCTATTTGAAGTTCTATATCCTTCATTTATTTGTATGTAAAATTCTTCATCCGTGTTTGGGGAGTTTTCTGTTATTATTTCTGTGAAGAGATTTTTAATGGCTTTTGTGATGTCTCCAGCTTTTTCACTGATTCCAGTCAATTTTGTTCATCTTTTCATCTTGTATCTGTTGGATTGATTTTTCATGATCTCTTGCTATATTTAATATAGCTTTCTTTTCCTAGTCACTAGCAACATTTCTGTCTTCTTGATCTAATATTCTACTGCTGATTGTTGTCTTCATTCAGTATGCTGTATATACTTTCAACAGAATTTTTCATCTGTGTTTCTGTTTAGATCTGTTTCATCAATTACTTTTCTTGTCCATGTTTGGCATTCATGGTTTCCATTGTTTTCCTGAGCTCCTCTATTTGTTTATCTGTGTCTGATTTAATATCTTCCAATTTGACAGTCATTTCATTTGTATCTTATAGATTATTTTTTAAATAAAGGTACTATTTCAGTTTTCTTTATTCCAAATGCAATTTTCAATGATCATTTTTCCATGGCCTCTTCCATTTGTTTTCTCACATCTGTTGCTATCATTTCAAAGGGTTCTGCTTATTGGCTTTGGATTTCCTCTCTTTGTGTTCTTGACTTGTCCTGGGTGGCCTGGGCATTTGGGAGTGCATATTGCTTTTTGTTTTGTCATTTTTTATTTTATTTTGTGTTCTGTGTTGATGCTTATAGATTTATGTTAGATAGCCTTATCATTGATCTCAAGGCTTTCCTAGGGGGTGTGTCTTCCTTTGAATGTCTTCTAGATGTAGGTGGCTCTAGGTCTTTATGTCTATCCCAAGAAACTTCTTTCCCAGTGTGTTATGTCTACTAGTTAGTAACTACTAGACTTTGGACCCATTCCTGTGGTACTGTGCTATGATGATGTCTATGACCCCTTACAATCACAATGTTGTCATTTGGGTGGGGGAAGTGGATATAGCATGTATGACATCTTGGTTAAAGTAGTTCAATTGGCACTAACAGTAGACTCAAGTATAGCCTGGCTACTGACAAACTGTGGTAACTAGTAGCCTGATATCTATAACCATAGATGAGAGCTTTACAGAAATGCAATATAATCCAACATATCCCAGAAATTTGTATGCAATGAGTTTCCACTTAATAGAGTGATGTTACCTTGTTTTGTGTATGGGGGATTCCGGAGGATAGGGTAGGATGAAGAGACCAGTGAAGTTAAATAGAGTAGAAACGAGGTGGTAGGCACAGGATGATCGTCCAGGTCTTAGGTAATTTAGGACACAGAGGGAAGGTTTGGAGAAAAAGGCCTAGGGGTTTTGAAGTGAGCCAAAAACAGAGGAGACCACATTTCCACAAATAAAAATATCATAAAGTCAAGCAAGACAACTGACAAAAGAGAGGAAGATGATGATAGAATAAAGCAAAAGGAAAGGTCAGAGGTCTAAATCTTGAATGACAGAGGAAAGAAGGAAGAAAAGGGAAAAAGAAAAGAAGAAAGAAACAAGTAAACAAAAGTATCCTCATACACTGTAAAAACAGTAACACACAGAAAAACAAAACAGAGAGCAAATGAGAAAAGAAAGGGAAAAACAAACAAACAAAAAATAAATAATAAAAAATGACCAAAACAGAACAAAAAGCAAGACACTCATCTGGTTGAACACCAAGAGGGGAACCAATTAGACAGAGAAAAATAAAAGCAGTGAAATTTCTCTGCTATCTACAGTTCTGTGGTAGGTTCAAGTTGGATACTGGAAATGAGTACTCTCTCCAAGATTGGTGGTAGAGTTTTGGTAGGTTTAGGTCTGATCTTTGTTTCTGGATTTGGAGGTATTTGTCTTCTGTGGCTAGTGTTCTCCCCAGTTGTTTAGAAAAAAAATGATAGAAAAATACAACAAAAGAGAAGGAGGTAGCCCCATCCACCTGCTTCTAATCCTTGTGTCTTTGCCCCCAGATGCAGCACTGGTTCACCTAATTTATCACCTGTTGGCTTAGATTGTTCCTGTTGCATGAGACCTTTCCATGCCTATAGTTCTGCCTGTTCATTGTGTGAATCGTAGCCAGGATCCCACTGTGTTGTTGGCATTACCTGAGCCCTGCCGGTCGAGGGAGAGAAGGGTATGTCTCAGACTTCTCTCCCCACTGGATTCATCCAGGTCAGTGGAGGAAGGGAGGAACTGAACTCACCCTTCTCTTTCCTGCTATTTATTTATTTAATGTGCTTTTATCTGGGCTATAATGTAAGTTCTATGAGATAAAGTACTCAGTCTGTCCTCTTTAATTTTATGAGGTACCACAAACCCTGTACTGAATATACAGTGCTTAAGAGAATGAGTGCGTAAAATAATCAATTAATATGAAATGTAAATGTCTAATGGAAATTTTCCTTGGACACTTCTTTTTTTTCCACATTATTAAACAAATAGTAGAACTAGGCTGACTACATGACTAACTCTCCACACCAAAATATTAAGCTCACATGGACATGAGATGGGGAAATTTAATTCTAGGATGAATTTCAGTTGCTGTTGGAAGATTAAGGCATTTAGAAACACAGCTTGGATTTTAAAATGTCATTATGTTAATGGTCATCATTACAAATAGTTCCTTAATTTGGGCATGACAAAAACTACATACAATTAGCCAGTGTATTCTCCTAAAGGTAAAACGGGTTTACATTTAGTTTGCAGCACTATGCCAGCGTGGTCTTGATTGCCTATTCTGCATGATTTTAGATAGCTGAAAAGGGGTCAAACGTTTAGGAATTGTCTTCATTTTTAAAGTAATACAACAAATGTCTCCTGTGCTGTATGTTCTTCACTGACCAATATTAGAGCAAAAATTATTTTATTCAGAGAACAGAAAGATTGCACATGACTATGAACTACAGGCCAGACTACTTGTGGGTTTCTTATAGGAGAAGTCTGCAGACAGGCATTTGCTGTAACCCTCATCACTGTGTAGTATCTGCATTTGTGTGTGATTACTACTACCTTGTACTTGAAGACTAAGAAGCAGTAAGACAAAAGACACAAATGTCTGTAGATAGACTGACCCCAAAATATTGGCTATATTTAGTAGTGGCAGCAGCACAGAGAAATTTACAAGTTATGTCAGTTCTTAATGGGGGGCTTACTCTAAATATCTTCATTTTAACAGTTTTTATCTAACTGTTTTAACATATTGAAATGTGAGAGTTGGATGCGGTGGGATGCCCACAATCCCAGCACTGGGGAGATTGAGACAGGGAGGACTGTTGTGAGTTCAAGGCCACCCTGGGCTACATAGTGAATTTAAGGGCATGATGAACTAGATAGCAAGTCCTTGTTAAAAAGAAAAGCAAAGGTTAAAATATTTATAATTTTTAATTTTATTGAATATTAATTGTGGAAATATAGGCTAAATTTTTGACACAATAGGACTCTCATTTTGTGTTTAACACACATTTACAACATAGATGATTATTTTATGCCTGCAGCTATTAGTAATGTACTAGTTCAAATTAAATTTGTTTGAGTGTGTGTGTTTTGCTTTAAAATGAGTACAATTTTATTTTATTTTATTTTATTTTATTTTATTTTTTTTTCTTTTCTTATTTTTTTAAACCTGGTGAGTGGAGGCGCTAGAGAGGGTGCCAGTGAAAGAGGCTGCGCTCTCCTGATTTTCTTGCTTTTGTCACTCTGTCCTTCAAAGTCCCGTTATGTGCGGATATGCACTTCAAAGCAACACTCCTATGGCGATGATGCAGACCAAACCATAGCTTTTGTTTGTTTCTTTGTTTGCTTGCTTGTTTTCCTCCCTGCCTACTTTAACGCCATAAAATAGTTTTGACTCAAGTTAAAAGGAAGGTTTCTTCACTTCCACTAGGAACAAACCCTGTCCTGGATGGGATCCACGGGGTTGAAAGTCCCACTTTCAACTGAAGCCCCTCTTTGGTTAGTTTTCTATAATTCTAAGGAAAAGGGGAGGAGCTGTTCATACTTTAGAGCTGCTGTCCATCTTTTCGGTTTCAAGTCTCTGGTATGATATTAACTTTTTGTATTAAAATTTCCATATTTAAGTTATTGTGTGGCTTCGTCTCCTGAGTAATCCCAGACTAATATATTGTCCACATGTGATATAATGAAGGACATTTTAGAAACATGAAACAGTTTTTGTAAGTTTGTAAATGATTATGGTAGCTGGCATGCATTTTTTGAGTAATGTTAAATCTTTGATCAGGAATACACCTCAGACTTATAAACATTTTTTAACCCCATAGGGAAAAGCCATCATACACTTAGAGTTAATGTTTCATTTCCTGCTGATTTTATATGTAAATAGATGTTATATTTTTACTTTAAGACCACTGTTATTTAAAATAAAATATACAATAACTGGTTATACTTAAATAGTAAGGGAAGCTGGAGACATTATGTTTGTAAATATGTGTGCATTAAAGATATTGACACTGAATTTCTAAATGTGTGGTCTTTACTTATTATTCTATCAAAGACTAAAAAGTAAGCAGAGCACAATTATGTTTTTTAAAATGTGAACACAAAGTAGAGTTTCTTCACTGACTTTGTTGTTTTTTATTACAGTGATACATTTGCCTTCCTTTTAGCTTTCATAGAGCAATGTTTTGCCTCTAGTCAGTCTAAGGCTTGGAAGTGGCAGAAAGAGCTTACGTTGGGTGGAAATGGGAAGCTAAAAGCCAATGCTGAGATAAAATCAGCTCTTGGAAATTGAACAGGAATCAAGTGATAGAAATCAAGCCATACAGGCAAAGCATTTATCTGGAGAATACAATGGTCAGTCCTGGGCAGTCATGGATCAAGACAGGCAGGCTGATGGGCATCACGCTGGTTTCAGGGAAACCTAGTAAGAGGGTAAGAGTTAATTGGTCAATAACTTAAAGCTCAGTTAAGGAAGTTGAATATGAACATAGAGATTCTTGAAAGGATTACAGGAGTGCCAAGAAAATTGGAAAAAGTAGTATAATTCCTACCTCAGAGATAAAATTTTCAACACAGATTACAATGCAAGCTCTCTAAGTGCATGATGGGACTCAATCTGGGTGAACAGTGAAATTACAGGAAGGAGATTAAGTCAGAGAAAGAGAGAATCACTGGCTCGACATAGAATACAGGGTGGTTTTATCTCAGTAAATGAAACTGAGATAGAGAAAGTGACTACAAGGGAAAACTGGAATTAGCAAGCTATTACCTCAATGTGAAAATATTGATTTGCTGTATTGGAGCTTTTAAATTACCTGACTGGAATTTTTCTTGGCCATGGAGCTAAATTTACACTAGTGAGAAAGGCGATGCAAAATTAAGCATTTTTGCTCTGTCTGTAAGGGATGGTAATAGAGGAACACAGACCAACACTTAGGGCATTAAACTGTCATCACAGAATTTATGCATTTTTATTTTGAGTGTCACTAAGAAATGATTCACTTATGTGTATTATCATCCTACATGGGCAGGGTCTGAAAATGTTACATAGTGGAGATAAGATAAAAGGAAAGAAACAGGAGCACCAACAAAAACATTTTCTGACTTCCATCAAGTTGGTCTTTTGATTAGTCATTATAATGTAGCAGTATTCATAAGAATGTACCCCATCCTGAGAATAAAACGTAGTACGTATAAAAGTACAGGTGTCCTGACTTTACACTCCAGCCCTCCCTTTATGCAGATGCACAAGTTGTGCTCATTATTTAATTTCCTCTGTCCATAACTTTCCCTGCTCAGGATTTATTTATTAAAAAGGAGTCGATATTTCAGTTGGTTATTTCTATGGAACAAATGAGCAGAAACGTTAGTTGTAAAAGATTCATATCATTCTCATCTACCTTGCAGACTGCATCTAGATGTCTTATGGTAGAGCCTGGTGGGATAATTTCACTGGTCCACGTGGTATATGGGAGGTTTCTAAGTGCAGTTTCATTGTTCATATGGTCTGTCAGAGGGCAGGAGAGGCAGAGTCACATTCCTTGTCACTGGGTAGATGTGTGCCAATGACAAAATTCATTTGAAGCCGTGAGCAAAATGCTTAAATATGGTCCCATCAGTATGGCTTTTATCACTTACTCATCTTTTTTGCATTTTTTGTTTAAACATTGTCTGTTCTACATGAAGTTACATAAAATTTAAAAATTTTTAAATGAAAATATATTTGGAGGATTACATTTGTTATAACATAATTAGAAATATAAAGAGTTCTAAAAATTCTCATCATTACACGATATATACCGATGTATGAACTCAGACATTTATGCATTACTGAATGGATGAAACTGTTATATGAACACATCCAAACTGGGGGTGAAATTTGCATTTGTATGATCACATTTCATGCCACTCGTAATGATCTCTTAGTGGTTTTGAACTCTGCCGTGATTTTAATTTGTACATTGCAAATTCTTTGTAAAATTTTATTAGTACAGATGTTCTTATCTGTGCAAGTTCATCCACGAGACACTCCTGTTGCCTCCTTCTCTGATGCTACAGCAATGAGTTCAGCAACAGTTACCAGTGCCAATTAAGTGTAGGTTAATTTTCTATGCCAACTACTTCTTATGTATATATTCTATCATCTCTCACATGCTTAAAAGTTATTTGTGTCCTATGTGCTTGAGTTTCTTATATCTCACTGAAATTTCTTTAAGTGTGATGATCGTGTTTTATATATTTTTGCAACTAGTCAAGTGAATCTAATCAAATGAAAAACAGATAATTCAAATCAATTCTTGAATTCAATTTTTACTGCTTTTATGTTGTTTATAGTCATCTGCAAAATCTGCTAATGAGGAGTGGACATCTCTTCCATTTTCCTCTGACCACTGCTAATATTATTGCCTCACTGTCTTCCCTTATATCCAAAGCACATATTTTGTTTCCCTGCCAAATTATAACATGTCTAAGGTACAATTTTTAGTGTTTTTGAGTTCATACTATAATACTCTTTTTAACTACAATTTTCAGACTTTTTATGTATGTGTTTTCATCAAGTTTCATAGCTTTTAAAAATATTAAATTTAATGCCTCATATTCATCCCAGTGAATTTTTGTCCTTGATGTTTATTATCAACTGTTTTATTTTATTTTCTCTATCAGATAGTTTAGTCTTTCATTTATCTTTCAAAAATTGAAACCTATTATCTAAAGAAAACCTTGTATTAGAGATGAGAGTTCTTTTCCATTACATGTAAATTTCTTTGCACATAAAATGTGACTTTTGTGATAGTGCTCTGTAACTTGCTGTACACATCTGTTGTTCTGAAATAAACGTTTAATCTCAGCATATTGGGTTTTTAGTAAATGTCAGATGAGAGTGGAAAATAATATAGCAGTTTATGACCAATTTAGGACATGAGTGGCATAATTTTTCCATTTTGTTCTTAGATTCTTACAGATAGTTTTGATGTATCCTTCAATTTTTCACACTAAATTTCCCTCTAAATATAAATGAATATTTACTTTCTTTTTACAATGTATGTCTCAAAAACAATATTCAATAAGCACATGTACCATTTCCCCATGAGTATGTTTGTTATGTATGTCAAATATATCCTTATAAAAAGATAAAAAGAACAGAAAAATTAGATGTACTTATTCACTTTATGTGAAGTATGCCATTCTCCAAGTTAGTATTTTTAAGTAACTCTGCTTTCAGTATCAGTATATGAAGAAAAAACAAAGGTATGCACAAGAGACCAAGCTGTATAACACATTTTTGGCAGGCAGCACACTTTTACATGTACTTTTCTTTGATGCCATTTGGTGAATAGCTTCTCGAGTAGCACTAACATTTCTGCTATTTTCCATTACAGATGTATTTGATCATTTTTCTATACCCATTAACACCTTTAGATTTTCTGTGAAATTTTTTCACTATCATACAACAAAGTAGATGCCAAATCATTTACTACTGTAGCCTCACAATGCTGTAATAATGATACCATTACTAAGATAGCTCTCTTTCTCATAACTATGAGCTACTCTCACATTTTCTTTCTTTAGCCTGTTACTACAAACTGATGGAAAACAATTTATCATAAATTCTCCGAGATGAGTAAAACTATTATAATTTTCATGAAAATGGTTCCTGAAATGCATAACTATTACTCTAGTATATATTTCTCTTCTGCCATTATGATCCTTATTTTTCTTGATTTTATATATCTATGTGTTAAGAAGCTGAAAAGGGTATGACTTCCTTTTCACTTTCGTTGTAAGTTGGGAGATCATTGATCCTCCTTGAATGTCATTTCATTTCTATATGAAGAAAATGTTAATTTAGATCTTTACAGAAATTAACTACTGCCCAGTTGGCAGACAGTGTAGCAATGAAACTGCATTGATTTTTAGACATACAGTGGTAAACTGAAACACCTCAGGTCAAGACAGGAAGATGGGCTGTTCCTGATATTATGGCAGACTACTTAAAGTAGAACTTTATGGAAACAGATGAAGTTCATATACATGTTTACCTTCATGTTTCTGCTTCAGTATGTAATTCTTCTACATGAAATATGCTAGTTCAAAGGCCCATTGCTTCCCTGTATTCATGTCTGTTCTGGGTAATTTGGCATCTGAGCTCAGTTCAGGCATCACATTCTCTACAAAACTTCTTTGTGATCTATGGAATCCATAACATCATTTTTCTCTGTTGTAGAATTATCTCAGTCTCTACTAATAATTCCTTTATTTGTATATTTCTTTCCCCAGGCCTGTTAGACTTTGACACATTGAAAGCAAGATTACAGCTTATTCCTATTCTCTTGTTGTCATGACCTCCGCTTTCCCAGCAGCCAGTGACCAGTGATATAGGAGATCACACATCACACGAAGGTCATCAACTTTTCAAGTTGGTCACTTTTGCATTAGTATGAGTGTATTCTTCTGGCTCACTATTGGAATGATTTCTCTTCTTTTTGGATACTTGACACTAGGTTTGTCAGATGTCCTTTCACCATCTGCTCTCTATCTTCCTACTTATCTTCATTTTCTGGTTCTTTCTTTTCTAGGAGTTTGTAAGTTTTTTGTTCATTGTTTTATCATTGACTCTTCCAGGTGCTACAGATGGACAGGCAAAAGATAATAATTAAAAGAAAAGCCCCCTGGAGACATGGCTCAGAGGCACAAGCACCTGCCTAGCAAGTGCAAGGTCCTGAGTTCAATTCCTGGTACAAAAAAAAAAAAAAAAAAGGGCAGAAAAGGAAAGCCCCTTAGGACTTTGCTCTGGTATCTTTTCTGACTTTATCTCTATCTATAGATTCCTTTATTAATGTACATAGTTTTAAGTTTTACACATATTATGGGGATAGATATAGTCTCAAATATGTTTAATTTTGGAGATAGATCTTAATTCTAAAATTTAAAAATATCTTTGTATTACTGTAATAGCTTCAAATATAAATGGCACGTATTGTGTGTCTGTTACAGTCTGTGGCTAGAGGTCCCCCAGAGCCTCAAGCAGTCAGAGGACTTTTTCAGAGGTGGCTGAAACGAGAGTGTGTGTTGTTAGGGTTACAGGGGTGTGACTATTAAATCGATTCGCTGATTGGATTACAGAAGGATTAGGATTATTTTATCCTAATCCCGGTAGTCTAGATAAGACAAAGGAGAGAGAAAGATGCTGTAAAGTCTCTTACTGTTTTGTTGTCTTCTAATACCAAGAATGATTGGCTCTTTGTCTTCTGCCACCCTGCCTGGGAACCAGCAGAGTTTGGAATGAAACCTCCACAAATTGAGCTAATACATTTTTCCTTCCTTAATTTGTGAGTATTAGGTATTTTTGTAAGCAATGAGAAGGGTAACTAAAACAGAATTTGGTACCACAGTAGTGGGCTCATCACTTTGACTATACTGGCCATGGGGCTCATCTTTAGAATTGACTTGTGGGAAGGAGAAGAGTTAGGAAAGGTTTGGAAATGTGGCCTGAAAACACAGATTTGGAATGCCTTAGGCTGTACTGTATGGGAGATTCTGGTCAGTGCTTAGAAGACCAGAAAGCCAGTAAAGATCAGGCTCAGGAGGTTTCTGCTGGGAAGAAAGACTGCACTGGCTGCTGGACTCCAGATGATGTGTATTATGACTTGAAAGAAAGTGTGACTGTATTTTGCTCATATTCAAAGACCTTGCCTGAGACTAATATTAAAGGTGGAAGAGAAAGAAATTTCAAGGCAGTTGAATAATAATGTGGTGTCATGGCTAGAGTTGGGAGCTAATAAGATCTATGTTGAGACTCAGGAGCAAAGATCTGAGCAGAATACTTTAAAACATTGTGCATTTGGCCAGAAGGGAAGCAAAGGAGTGCAAAGGCAGAACAAAGCAGATCTCAGTTGCTGAGAAGGAACAGAAGAATAAAACGATGGCCTGTGGGCATGAAAGCACCAGAGAGTCTCCACCCTTAGCAGCCCCAAAATTGCAAAAGTGAAAGACTTTGCTCTGAGAACAAAAA
Source organism: Dinomys branickii (assembly GCA_004027595.1). Lineage (NCBI taxonomy): Eukaryota > Metazoa > Chordata > Mammalia > Rodentia > Dinomyidae > Dinomys > Dinomys branickii. The sequence goes on along the minus strand of PVLD010001896.1, from coordinate 26,386 downwards.
CCCTGAGCACCACATTCCAGAATGGCAATGGCCTGAAGAATTTGTTCCTTGAAATTGGATTCAGAGTGCTTAGTGATCTAGGCACTTGACTCTTACAGGCAAGAGAGAGGAAAGCCTGGCTCGTGCTCCAGCTGGCAGCGGACCTCGGAGTCTTCCACATGGCACTGGTTTTAGGTGCAGAATCCTAGAGTTGTTGGGTCAGGAAGGCTTCAACCAAGATTTCAGAAGAAGGCTAGGGAGGCCAGGCAGTGTGCCAGTGTGCCCCTGAGAGGGCAGTGTGTGAAGCTGAGAGTGTGAAGCTGAAGGTGCAGTGGAGACCCCAGAAGTTTGAAGGAGCCAGGAAATTTGGATTTTCTGAATACAACTGCAGGGAAGGAGGAGAGGGTCCCCAAGAGTGAAGTCATGAGATCTATAACCACTGGCAGTGCTGTAGGTGCTCTGGCAGCCAAGCCCTTTGGAGTACATATGTTGCCACAAATTGCCCCACATGGTGCACATGGAACCATAGGACTTAATGTTTGCCCTGCTGCATTGTAGACTGGCTTTGATCCCTTTCCTTTTTGCCCCCCTGTTTGTAATTTTTGGAATGGAAGTGTCTATCTTGTGCCATTATATGTTGGATGTATTGAAATTTCCTTTTATTTGTATAGGGACTCATAGCTAAGTGCCTTAAATCTTGGAAGAGACTTAGGACTTAGACTTTTCAGGAATGCTGAAACTGTTAGGACTTTGACAACTCTTGGAGGTGGACTAAATGCCTTTTGCATAAAAGAACATGGAAGAACCTCTGGGGTGTCTGTGACAAAACGATACAGTTTGTGTCAGGATGTCCCCCAAAGTCCTGTGTGGTCACAGGGCTTTTCAAATGTGGTTGAATCTAGAGGGTGTGGTCCTTGGTTAAGCCTGTGTGATTTCTAAATCGGTCCGGTGGTTGATTTTGCACTTCCCTAAACCCAGTGCTCTAGAGAAGGTCAAAGGGGCACAAAGGTGTTCTTAAGGTCTCTTATTTTTGATGTCTTCCACCGCCATGAACAATGGTCCCTGTAGCATGAACCAGCCTGATTTGAAGCCAGTGGATTATGGATTGAAACTGTGGGTTAAATAACACTTTCCCCCTTACCTTATGGGTAGTGGATATTTTGCATTAACAATGAGAAAAGTAACTAAAACAAAGTCTAAAATTAAATTCGTATGACTGGGTTTGTGACTTAGAGTGTTGCCTAGAATGTGTGAGGTCCTGGATTCCATCCCCAGTACCACAAAAAAACAACAAAAACCCCTGAAATTAATTTCAAGTAAAATGAAAGAGATTATTATTCATGAAGAAATGGATATTTTAGACCTGAGTTAATTCTCAATACTGGATAAAAGAGGAAAAAAGAAGAAAAATGAATTTTTAAAGTAAAATTATCTTTTAATTACATGCAAAGACTATCAAAACAAAACGACACTGTGTTTCTATTCTGGGCTTAAGTATACGGGCTCTTCCACTAAGTAACTTGGCAACCCTGGCGACCTCTCAGAATCCTGCTTTAACTGCCTATAAAATGTTTTGCGTGTCATCCTGAATCTAAAAATTCCTGAGCACCATGGTATTAACACTGTAATAGAATTTGGGAGAATAATAAAAACAAAAGTTCAAAATCTCTGAACCTGTAACTTTACAAGGCCTGTCGGTGGGATGACTTTATCGTCATATTGTTGCTCCCTCTCTTCTGTGGTTTATTTATTTACTTTTTTTATTTTAAAAGTATAAGAACAAAAACATATTAACAAACAGACACAAAGTAGCATAAGAAGAGTACAATCAAAACTGAGTCACAGATAAGGTGACAGGGAATCAACAATGGTTGTTGCATTACATATTGATAACTTCAAAGTGTATATTCAGGAAAACAGATATAGACATGCAAAATTGATCAAACAATTAATCATCAACTATTCCTTACAATAAAGTGACCTAAGTCAGTAGTACAACTATGTTAGATATGCTGCATATACATACATACTTACTTACATACATAGATAATTGTCCCTTCCTTTTTCATTTTTTCCCTTCCTTCCTCTCTTTTAATATTTTTCTTTTTAAAGTGTGAAAGCAAAAAGAACTACATCAACAACAGAAAAAAAAAAAACGGAAGGCATTAACAAAGAGACACAAAGTAGCACAATAACAGTATAATCAGAATTGAATTATAGACAAAGCAACAGAAAACCAATAATAGTTGTTGCATTGCATATTGATATCTTCAAAATGTATGCTCAGGAGAACACATATAGACATACAAGATTGATCAAATAACCAGTCATCAACTATTCCTTACCGTTAAGAGACATAAGACAATAGTAGAACCATGTTAGCCATCCTGCACATATGTATATACATGCATATATAGATACATTTTTGCCTCTTTCTTTTCTCCTTTCCCTCATCCCATGTGTTCTTCACTTTTGAACAGATTTCCTTCATGTCTCTTACTTTATATTCCCACCCTCATGTACTTACACCAGTGACACAATATGGTGCTTGCACATGTACCTCTGATTTATTTCACTTATGAGTATGGAGTCTAATTGTGACCATTTGCCTACAAAGGCCCCAAATCTGTCCCTCTTTATAGCTGAATAATATTCCATTATATAAAAATGCCACAGTTTTTAAATCCAGTCTTCTGTGGATGGACATTTGGGTTGCTTCCACAATTTAGCTATTACAAATTGCGCTGCTATAAACATGGGTGCACATATATCAGAGTGATATGATGCTTTCAGATCTTCTGGGAAAATACCCAGAAGAGGAATAGCTGGTTTGAATGGAACCTCCAGACCTAGTTTGCTGAGAAATCTCCAAACTGCTCTCCACAGTGGTTGCACCAGTCTGCATTCCCACCAGCAGTGTAATAGAGTCCCTATTTCTCCACAGCCTCGCCAGCATCTGTTATTGGATGACGTTTTCATACTGCCCAGTCTTACTGGGGTGAGATGAAATCTCGATGTTGTTTTTATTTGCATTTCTCGAATGACTAAGGATGTGGAACATTTTCTCATATATTTATTTGCCATTTGTATTTCTTTATCTGAGAAGTGTGTATTCATCTCAGATGCCCATTTCTGGATTGGGTCTTTGAATTTGGACAGGCACATATTTTTTAATTATTTGTATGTTCTAGATAGCAGTCCTTTGTCTGAGGGACAGCCAGCTAGGAAGATTTATTCAGTGAAAACTACAGTACTCTGAAAAAAAAGATCGAAGAGGATTTCAATAAATGGAAAAACATACTCTGCTCATGGTTAGGAAGAACCAACATTGTGAAAATGTCCATACTACCAAAACTGTTGTACAGATTCAATGCAATTCCAATTAAACTACTGTTAGTATACCTCACAAATCTAGAGAAAATGTGCCTTAAATTCATCTGGAACCAGAAGAGACCCAGAATAGCAAAAGCAATCCTGGGCAACAAAGACAAATCAGGTGGAATCACAATCCCGGACCTGAAATTATACTACAAAGCTACTGTAATAAAATCAACCTGGTACTGGCTAAAAAACAGACCTGAGGATCAATGGAACACACTGGAAGATGCAACCACAACAAAAAACACACTCAGCCACCTAATATTTGACAAAGGGGCCAACCAAACTCACTGGAAAAAGGATGACCTGTTTAATAAACGGTGCTGGAAAAACTGACTTGCCTCTTGCCGGAAACTGAAAATAGACCCAAGTCTATCACCATGCACCAAACTCAGGTCAAGATGGATCACAGATCTCAACATTAAAACAGAAACTCTAAATCTATTGGAAGAGCAAGTAGGTAAAAATCTTAAAGACATAGGAGTAGGCAGAGAGTTCATGAGCAAAAATGAAACAGCAAGGGAAACACTTCAAAGAATCAATAACTGGGACCTCATCCTACTGAAAAGTTTTTGCACATCTAAAGAAATCAGCAGCAAAGTAAAAAGAAAACCCACAATTTGGGAAAAAAATCTTCTATGGTTTAATCTTTTAGTATATTCTTTAATATTCTACTTGTTCTCCATTCAAACTCATAGACAAGGGACTTGTTACTGACTTTTGAATGCTTATAGTTACTATTTTTATAAGCAATCTGGGGCCACAACACTCATTTTTTTCTTAGTGCAAACTTGACATTATTGCAAAGTATTTCCTTAAAATCTAATTTTTTGCAAGATTTCCAAGCATGGGTTTCATCACATAAAGGGATTTTTAGAGAACATGCCATACTTCTAAACACATTCACAACAATCCACCCCGCAGTTAAAATAGACCACTTGTATTTACTTAGAAATAATTATCCTGAAAATGTACAACTCCATATTGGTTTATGAAATTAGTTATTGAGGCAGAAAAATTACATTTTGATGGACTCGAATATGTGATGTCCTAGATGGGAGAGTAGTACACAGAGACTCTGATTTATGCAGAAAGTGAGGGACAGCACACTAGCTCTGAGAAGGGCAGGGAGAATTCAGCTGTGTGGAAATTCAGGAAAGTGGAAAATGAGAGAAACGACCCAGAGTCAGAGCAATCCTGACAAACAGTAGCAAACTGGCCTCTGGTGTGCCTGGCTCTGATGCTTGGTGCAGTGAACACTTATCCTTCTGATTTGCTGGCTGGGTGGCTTGGCTCGTATGTTACAGCTGAGGATCTGCAGCGCGGCTGTGGAAAAACTACGTATGTTTTACTGCTACCTATACGTTGGTCTATGACTGTTCATAACTAGATCTCATCACTTTACTTTGAATCTAAGAAATTAGAAATTACTTTTCAGACTTTATAAAATAATCTGAGAAGAGTCAACTCCATCATAAAGGCTATCTCTGAAAACTAAATTTTCGCACAGAGAAAGTCTCATGTAGCCATCACACTAGTGATGAAACCTGTGTTATTTCTCTCTTCATATTGTTTCACAAAGAGTAAACATTTTAGTTTATGTTTATCTTCTTTTGTCTCATTTAGCTGTTCATTACTAAAAAGCAGTACCCGTAATCCTGAGAAGCCAAGGAAAACTTTGAGTTATATATGTTAGTAAAGATATATTACATCATAATAAAATATTTGTGTATTTAACATTTATATGCAACCAAATATATTCACTAGTTAGTATTAATAACTATATATCATATTTACTTAGAGAATATAATAAAGTGTATGCTTCAATTCCTGTACATATGTTTTATAGTAGCAAAATAATGTAAGATTAAGAATTAATTTTGAAAAATTAAACCTAATACAGAGAATTGATTGTAAGAATTATGCATTACTTAAGGGTTTCCAAAGTGAAACACATTTTGAAATTAGCAAATATTTGAGTAGTATTGGACCTACATTCAAAAAATGTATGGTCTGCTGCTTTAAAAATAGAATACATATTTTAAAGGATTAATTATAAATTCAAGTAAAAACTATAAATGCCTATGGAAGAAGGAAAGAAAGTCTGGATTTAGGATAAAGAAAAAATAAATAACCAGTGTTCTGAAAACAGCTTTTTCACTTGCTAGCAAAAGGATTTAGAGAGATTTATGACCTTTCAATTTCAGGTTTTGTCATTTACTAAATTCTAATAAGAAAAGTACTCACCACAGAATATTTCATCTTAGAATGTTAATTGTATCTGTATATGAATTATTTAAGCAAAGTAAAATGTTAAAGAAATTTGCATAAGGAAAATTAGTACTGTTATTTTTCTATTGTGCAAATGATCCAATGTTTACTTTATGTATATTTTTATTGAATTGCATTTCAAAAGCTTTATTTTTTACTGAAATCACTAAAAATAAAAATGAATGCAGCTTAATGGGATTGTGTAAGATGAAACTGCTGAATTTTTCTGTATGTCTACTTGGAAAATTTATTGAACAGCTATGTTTGGATTTGGGGAAAGCCAAAGTAGCCATTCTAAATTTCTTATCAATCAGCTCATATGTGCTAAAATAGTATTTTCCACTTTTTTTGCTTCTAAAGTAATATGTGGATAAAGCAGATGTAGAAAATACATGTTAGGATTTTCAAGAAGCAGTTAATAAGGCCACTAAATTATTTTCTAAAAAATGAGTATTTCTATTTTTTATTCCTATAGGCTTTAGTATTCCAACTTGACATCTTGAAAGTAATATAATATTTTATTTTCTGGAAATTTTCATGAGTTAATTATATAACCTGAAATATTAACCATATTAACTGAATGTTCTTAACATAGTCTACAGTTCTCCAAAATTCTTTTAAAAAGCTACTACTGTGCTTACAAGCATTAATACTACAATATACACTTAAAATTTTATCATGACCAAAAAACTAAAATTGACCTGGATGTAATTTATCTACATTCACAAATGCCTATAAATATGTAAAAAGTAAAAATCTCTGTAGATTTTATTTTCCACAAGCATATGTATTCACCTATAATTTATTTCAAATAGTACAAATAATACACTTTGTAGATAATATATTTGAAATATCTATTGGACTACATAGAACAGAAGCCAATAATAGCAGAAAAAGTTATTTGCTCTTAGATTCCAATCTTATAAACCAAAGGCCTTTGGGATGGATTGTGCTTACCTAAGCATTTGTTTCTTGTTGTTTTTATATTACCATGTAGACATTAAGTCCTCATCACTGCTAATTATTTTTGGGCCCTCTATAAAAATTTCAGTATACATTTTTTTATTTGATTTAGTGGTGAAACTTAAAGATATACTTAAAAATATGTATCCTTGAGAGTTTTAAATGCTGGGAGGTTGACTAAATTGTTTAGATAACATTTTGCAAGGTAAAAGAATACTGCATAGTGAACTAGTTGAAGTAAAGCTAAAACTGTCTTGTGATATTTCCTTCCTAAATGTGTTTGATGAGCTATAAAACCTGCCTGACAATTGGTATCTAAAACAGTAACAGTATTATAGGCATTACTGGGGTTTACAAATTCAGGGGACACTAGAACGTGAAGGAGTAGAAGAGCAAGATAAATAAAAAGTTCTGAAGTCTCTATCTATTGAGATTTGGATGAACAGTACCATGATATGGCAACACTCTACACTAAAAGAATCTCTATTAAGGATGCTTCTGAGAGAAAGAGAGGACAGAGAGAAAAAGGACAGACGGAGGGAGATCAAATGGCGTTGGGAGGTCAGGGAGATAACTCAGTGGCACAAGTGCTTGTCTGGCAAGCGCAAGGTCATGAGTTTGATTCCTGGTACCAAAACAAAAACAAACAATCAAATGGTGTTAGGATCCTTGATTAATGAAGTAGAGTGGCTTGTGATTTTTTTTTTTCTATGAAAAGTTGTCTTTAAAGCTGTTCCCAAAGTAATGGGAAGACTCCCTGGGAATGGACTTAGTCTACGTGATGACTTTTTTAATCCGGTGATTTCCCAGGCAAGTATAACAGAATCACCCTTAGGAACCATGAGGGAAGGTTTAGAAAACACATACACATCTGTGTGTATGAGAAATGTATATATACGAATAGCTGATGGCTGCATGGGCAAACATGGACATCATGTACATATGTATCTATCAGGTAAACATGACAGTGAAAAGAGATGTCTGCTTAAAGTACAAAAGTGCTCCTTTTGATTTTTATGTACGGTTCACCATTACATGGTTTTCTCTGTCAACAGTATGTTGCTTCTCCCTGTGAGCTCAGGTCTGTCAGATAATAATTAATGTGAGACTAGGACTGTACCACCTGGTACTCTCAGGTATGAAATGCATGAAAAGTATCTACTGGTTTACTCAGTGCCATCCCGACGGTGCAGTATCCTTAATGAGATTAGGAGTGGGTGATTGCTGGATCAGTTCCTTGATTGGATTGGCTCCACCCTAATCCTGGTAGACCGGATACAGTATAAGGGACAAAAAGAGGCTTGTTTTGCTCCCTCATTTGTTGCTTTTACTGTCTTCTGTGGCCATGATCTGCTGCCTTTCTGCCACGTGTCGCCCTGCCTTGGAACCAGTGAATTATGGACTGAAATGTCTATAAACTGAGCTAAATGGAATTGTAGTATCTAACATATCTACATGAAATGGGACATGCAACATGGTCAGTATCATTTTAATCTATCATGGGTTAAAAAAATGTTACACATATATTTTTTGCTACTTTCTTTAATGAATCACCTCAGAGGAAGTTTGAAATAGAAATACCTCAAACAGAAATTCATTTTATACTAGGCCATGTTATAGCAAGTCTTTAGGGCATTTAGATACAAAGTCTTTGGGTTTTTTTTTTGTCTTTTTGAGATGGTCTCTCTATGCAGGTCAGGCTGGCCTTGAGACCACTTTGTAGATTAGGCTGTTCAGAAACTCTCAATTATCCTCCTGCTTCAGCCTTCCAAGTGACTGCTGGGATTACAGGCATGCACCACCGTGCCCAGTTAGACACAAATTCTATCATTCACTACTTTTATTTTTCAGACTGAAGTTTTTCCAAAACAGAAAACTATTAATGCTTACTTTTTTTTAATCAATTTTGCATGCCTATATCTAGTAACCTGAACAACTACTTTGAAGATAACAATATGCATATAACAACCATTGCTGATTTCCTATTACCTTGTTTTGAAATTCTGTATCTTTTTCAGTGTTTTTTTTAAATATTTCATTCTCTTTGAAGTAAAAATAAATAAATAAATACAATGATTATCCAGAATCCAAGACAATGTTGATATTTTTAAGAGTTGAAGACCACACCTTTGACCTTGGTAGAAAAGATGGTCTATGTTTATTTTATTTATTTAAACTTTTATTTAACTCATTTTATTCCTAATTAATTTATAGTGCTTGTGGTAACTGTGTGTATTTAGACCTGTGTTTGGGGTATAGACACTACCTGGGCACATTTCCTTCCCAATTTTTCTGTAATATTTTTATCAAGTTTTTAAATGAAGTTCAGACATGTTGTATGATATCTTCAAATTTTGAAGTGTAAGACAGTATCAAACATGCTTAAGTAGGAATTGTTATCATACATTGATAATGTAGTTCCATTAAGTAATGATCAAATGTGTATCTAAGGTTAGCATATATTTAACATATCTACATATGAATTTAAAATACAAGTTAATATTTTACTTTATTTTGAAAATACATAAAAGCATTCCGAGACTTAAGAAATGCACAAATGTCAACACTGAAGATTTAGTTTTGCTTTAACTCAGAAAAAATGTATTCTACAGTTGCATTTAGTTCTTTGGAGGTGAGTGAATATACAGTACAGCAGTGCTTTTAATATGCTGTTATCGCATAAAAGTTAAGCATCATTCATATGTGTGGTTTTTGAGTACATGGGATATTTCAGCAGAGATGCATGTTTTTAAATTTGATAGGTTTCAGAAAATTTCAGTTCATCTCCAACTTACTTTCTGAGAAAGTCTTCTTGCTGCCACCCTCCATTGCTTTACAAACCGATAGAACTTGGCACGTTTAACTGATAAGTGTCCCAGAATTGTGATTAACATTGCAGATGGAAATAGTAAAAGGCAAAGCTATGCTAACAACAACAGGGTTGTTCAAAAATTTAAATGAGAAGTTTTAGAAAATCAGCTTCTTAGCACTAAATTTAATCACTGAAGGAAATGGCAGCTACCAGTCACTGACAGCTCTTTTCTTCTTTTCTTTTAACTACAAATGAGTTTCTATTTGGAATAAAAATAGTTTAGGGTGAGAAATACATATTGTGGTTTTGTAATTTGAATTGTTTTGTAATTTATCCTTCACCTTTCAGTAATTTGTGATATTTACTTGGAAACTTGGTAATTGAAGATTATAAATATCCAGTATATTATAAATAGAATGTATTGTTCAGAACTTAGACAATTTCCATTTTGAAATAAGCCCTCTCCTACTGTCTGGCTTCATATTAGCAAGTCTTCTTAGAAGAAGGAACATGTTCCAGTGTCTTTGAGTCTAAGGAGAGATAACAAGAATTGTTCAAGTCAGGCTTATATTGCTATAAGAATGCCTACCATTATTCAAACAAATCCCAGTGTGGAATGTCTTGCACATCTTATACTGAATATTATTATAAGTACATATCACTGTAAAATAGTACTTTCATTCTGAGCTTGTCATTACATTTGCAGTAAAACACATGATATTTACAGAAAAAAATAAATTTTAGAGACATTTCTATACTCTTACATTTGCTATTTAAAGCTGCTTATAGCTAAAATTGGTTTTTTATTATGGACTCTCAGTAGAAGTCAGGATTTCTTAGGCACATTCTATGTTTATATCTCCTTGATTTTTACATTATTCTTCAGACAGGACAGTTTTCTATTTTTAAGATTCCTTTTCTTGGCTAAGGTAACATTAAATGAGCATCAGAGCACTGAGGAAATGAAATGAAAATTGTGTTTTAATTCTCTATTATTTCACCCCGCCCGCCCAACTGGATTTAGCACCTACAATTAGTATAAATGTTTAGTTGCCATGTAAAAAGGGTAAATGTGCTGTTGAACGGATGAAAAACAAATCTGAGAAGTTACGGTCTCATTTTTCTTGTCATTACTTTCCATGTGGTGTTGGGGCCTCTTTAAGCATACGTATGACCTAGGATGTGTCTGCAGATGACCAGCCTTTGATCTTGTGAAATACGTACACTTACTTGAAGACACCAAGATGGGCAAGGACAATTTTGAAAGGATGTCATTGTTTGGGGGTTTCTGTGAGTTTTGTGAGTTAAATCTCTTTAGAGTGGAAATAGTTGGGACACTTTAAATTCTATTGAAAACTAATACATAAGATGGGTAAACATTTTTTAAAGTAACTTTCCTCTATTCTGTAAGATAAATACACTTGTGGTAAGATAAGTGATAAGAATTTATTAGCAGCTCCAGGAGCCCCACCTGCACCACATCTGATTAGAACTGTGTCTCTTCCCAAGAATAACCACCATTTTGAAACTTAGAGTGAGGATTCTCTGTGTGTTTCTGTATTTGTATCTGTCAGAAGGCATCACTTGACACTCTAATTTCTCCTATAAAACAACAAATATTTTGAGTTTCTTAATTTCGGGTTATTTCTTTGTTCACATCTGGCTTTAGTAACTGGCATGTAAAAGTGTACATATTTAAGGGCAACATGCGATTTTAAATCGGTATGCATACTGCGAGATGTTCATATCAGAGTAGATATCTATCTCCTCAAACATGTACTATGCGTTTATGGGGAAAACTCTCAAAATCTTCATCCTAGACTTTTCCCCCACTCCTCACCAGAGTTTATCTCCTGAAAAACCCGGGCCCTCTGACTGGCAGTCCGCTCAGTTGGGGCCTTGTCAGTTGCACGTTCCTGGCGCTCTCTAGTGTGTTCTGCTGTCACCTGTGTCTTCTGAGGCTGGGCAGATGGGTTCATGTTCGGGACTGATCTTCGCAGCAGGTGTATAGGTGATGTGTTTTTTCAAAAGGAGGCATTTAATATTGGACGTGTGGTTCATATGGAAAAAGCATGCATATTTAATCATATTTACTAATTTGCCTTCGTGCCCTCCATTTTTTAAAAGTTTAAATACAAGCTCATCAAATTGAACATATTTTTCAAAAATTAATCGAATGCAATTAGTATAATTTCTTAAGCTCATTTGGTAACATGTTGGCTTTCAAATCCCTTTGACATAGCCCAACACCTTAATCACTTCTTGACTGTGTGGTGCGGCGGCCTGACAATCTGGGATCAAATTGCAAATTTTAAAAATTTAAACTGTTGCTCTGAAACCACACTGTAATTCTTCTATGCACTTTTAAAGAGATTCGGAATCTATAATATACATTTAAAAATGTATGTGTATATACTAAATATGTACATATATAAAGAAGTTAATATACTTATGTATTGATATATCATTATATCTAACTTTGTATGCTTTCAATATGTTAAAAAATCTCATAAGTTCATTTGCTAGTTTCCCAATCACAGTCCTAACTGTATGATTTTTGTTTAACAAGATGAGAGTTGGAGACATTGGATATATTCAACGATTTCAAACGTTGAAGCCTCATTCTCAATGTGACGATATTTGGAGATGAGGCCTTTGGCAGGTATTTAAATGGTGAGTGTGGCGCCTCATCCATGAAATAAGTGACCTTATTAGAAGACATCAGAATGCGCTTTCTTTCTGCTGTCCACGGATGAAGACAAATGGCTGTCTGCAAAACCACCAGGAGTCCCATCCCTGGACACTAGCACAGCAGACAGCTTCATCTTGAACTTTTGTCTCTAGAACTGTCAAAAGTAAGTATTTGTTATTTAGGCCCCATGGTCATCTGTCTTCTGATAGAGCTGATGAACTGATAGAACTTACTCTGGTAACTACTCCAGTTTTCAATCTGTGTTGATTCTGGCTGTCAGGCAAAGAAGAAATATTATAAGTAGAATGTCCTATATTTCTAATTTGCTTTTTGTCACATGACACACAATCATCTTAGGATAATAAAATTAACATGATTTTTCCCAATAAAATAACCTAAAAGTTTTAAAGCTATTTTGTGTATATTTCTGCATTCATTGTTCAGAATTGCATTATATTTATATTATCCAACCAAGCAGCCATTATGTACAAGTTCTGCCCTTTGTTTGATATTAGTTCTACAAATAATTACACTTGTAATGCTCACTTTCTAGTCATGTCACCAACAAATATCATACCAGTAACAGCTTTTAGAGAGGAACCAATGGGGCAAAGTTCTGTGCGTCCTCTCATACTGAGAGCAGCCTGCGTTTGTCCTCGTGGCTGTACGGCATTTTTGCTGCTACAAATCTTTGATTTATATTTAAATCTTTGAGTCATACTTTCCTTATGAAAGCATGGTGGTTCACATTCTTATTTAAATTATTTTCAAATCTTTATCAGCTTTTCTTTTCCACTTCTCCTCCTTTTTCTTCTTTCAATCAGATTTCTTTTGCCTTGTTTATTAGTACAGATTTGCGGTACTAATAACCTTTGCAGTACTTACAACCTTTGAAACTGGCACTTGTCCATAATACATATGAATTTCCATTTTCAAACCCTTTCGCTCTCTCCTTCCTCTTTCCTCATGTCTTCATCCCCTTCCCGAGGGAGAAAGATTTATCTCCCTGCTTCCTATGACCTACCTCTTATTGTGCACTTTATTGACAGTTTGGGTTTCTTATATAAAGAAATCATGCAACATTTAATCTTGCATGTCTGATTCAGTTTGCTTAACATTATGGGCTTATGATGCATGCATTTTCCTACAAGTGACTGAAGATTTCTTTATTAATGGCAGAGTAGTACTCCATCGTGGGTAAATACCAAATTTTCTTTATCCATTCATCCGTTGATGGATATATAAGCTACTTTCAATTTAGCTATTATGAAATACCCATGTTTACAGCAGCACCATTCAAGAAAGCTGAGTCAGGTTTCTTGAGGCAAAATTAATATACTAGAAATTCGCCATTTTAAATGTAAAATGCTATGAGGAAAAATTTATATTTAGTAAAATTCACTGTTCTTAAAAGTATAACACAAATCTACATAGTAATGTAATCACCACAAAAATTACTCTAAAGATTTTCATCATTAAAAAATCTGTTTTGTTCCCTATCTAATCAACTTCTTACCCATCCTACCCCTGGAAACCATTGACCCGACTTTTGACTCTTAGCACTCTTCTAGTACATTGTAGGAATTGAGCAGACCATTATGTAAGCTTTCAGTCTCTCTTCTTTTTAAGTGTCTGTTTTCTTTTCAATGCATTTAAAATTTTCATGTTCAAGATGCAGCAGTACTTTATTTCATTTTATTGATCAGTAATATTTCACTCTCTGAATATTTCACAATTTGTTTAGTCACTCATCAGTTGATGATTCTTTTGATATTTATTGATTTTTTTGCCTATTATGATCAAAGCAGCTTCAACATTTCACACAGATCCGTTTGTGTGCACTTTATACTATTTAATTAGGTAAATGAAGGTGGGTTTACAAGGCCATAGTCTAAAACACACACACACACACACACACACACACACACACACACACATATATATATATATAATCATTCTAAAAAGCTGCCAGTCAGTTTTAAAAGTCAGCTTTCATCGCTGAGACAAGATACACAGCACACACAATTTAAAGGAGTAAAGGTACATTTCCACTCATATTTTCTGAGGTCTCAGTCCGTGGTCAGCTGGCTCCAAAGCAGAAACTTAAAGGAAGGGTGTGGTAAAGGGAAGCAGCTCAGCTCCTGGTGTCTGGAAGGTGGAGCCGGAGAGCAGAGTTGCGCCCTCCAAAGGGCCCACTTCCTCCAACAGCAACAGCTAACTGTGTTTTCTACCATGAACTCAACAGTAAATGAATCTATTGCTGAAGAAACTGCTTTCATGATTTATTTTCTTTGCAAAAGCCCCTCCTCTCTTCCCTTAAGTCTTTTGAAAGACATTTTTTATACAAACCACAACATGGTAAATTTTGGAATTCTTATCAATTAGGACAAAAGCTTCCTTTTTTCTTCACACTGCTTGCTGAACTCAATGCCATCAGTCTTTTAGAATTTAGTCATTCCAGGAAGTGTATGAAGACACTGAATTGTAACTCTAATATATATTTCACTAATGAAAACCTAACTTGCCATCTGTGTGATTCTTTAGCCAAGAATATGCACAAATGTACCTTTGCCTCCCTTTTGTCTTTTTATTGAGTAATCTATAAAAGTTTGTTTTACATTCTGGATACCAGACATATGTCCAGTATATTTTAAAAATATCTCCTCTCAGTCCATGTTTTTTCTCATTTTCCTGAGAATCTTACAAAAAGGAAGTATTCTGAGTTTTGATTATCTCCAATTTGTCAATTTAAATATTTTCTTAAATGCAAATACATGGTATAAATGTCCATTTTATTGCCTTCTTTACACCTCTCATTAGTTTTTAAAATTGCACTATTATTTTTGTTAATATCTGTTCTCTGCTTTTTAAGACAGTGATATTGACAATGGTGTTTGATTTTATTTCTGTTTATTGCTAGTATATAAATGTAATTAACCTCTGACATCAATGATTTTGTATAACTCATGTATACTTCATCGAATTTTTGGAGATATTTAATGATATTTGGAGAGAAAATATTATGTTGTATATAAATATGTTATTTCTTTCAAAAATTCATGACTTTCATTTATTTTTCTTCACACATTTTTATTGTACTGGTTAGAACTCTGCTACAGTGTTGGATAGAATGTTTGAGAAAAGACACCCTTCTTTTCTTCCTATCACTGGGGAAAATGTTTGGTCTTCTATAGTTAAAAGTTAGGACATGTTACTTAAAAGTGTTGTGTAGATCTGTTTTAGCAACTTACAGAGTTACTTTCTAACGTCTCCTAGAATATTTATCACAAATGAGCAGTCTTAGTTTTTCAAACACTTTTCATATTTACTAAGAGGGTCACATTTTTAAAAGATATTTTCATGTGTTAGTGGCATTCATTTATCCATTTCATGTGTTTAAATAAATTTTCACTTACTATATACATCTCACTTGGTAATCAAGAATTTGACTTGCACAGTCATGTGCTGCATAACAACATTTTGGTCCGTGTAATAGACCACATATATGACCCTCATCCGAAAAGTTATCATGGAGCTGGAAATATCTTGTCATCTATTGAGTTTCCATTCATAATAAAGTGATAATGCAATGTGTGGTTCACATATGTCTGCAGATGCCTCTGTAAGCAAAGGTACTTGTATAAAAGTGCAATTATAATACATTGAAGATAGTAAGTGCCTACGTTATTGGCTGTGCTTTCACTGTATGACACTTAGTGAGCTATACCATCTAGGCTTGTACAGATATCCTCTGTGCTATTTGCTCGGTGACAAACTGCTTATAATGCATTCTCAGGACGTAACACTATAGTGGAGGAAGGCATGCTTGAATATCTCCTTTATAAATTGGTTAATATGTTAAGATTTTATATATTATTTTATAAAATAGCTTTGTCTACAGTTTCCTTTCCTTGGGATGAGGTAGATACCATGACTATAGTGTCTGCGGTCATAAAGCCAAGGCCACAAAACCGGCAAAAGCCAGTTGTGAGACTTCCCAAGGGAACTGCAAATTCAGTGAAAACTGAGAGGAAGTGGAGGAGTAATGACATGACAGGTAGCAGTGTAGAGATATGGAAACAACAGCTCACTTCTGAGACCAGAGCCGGGACCCAGAAGACAGATCTCATTTACATGCTGAGAGCTAAATTATGTGTAACATAGCCAGAAAGTACAGATCTGCATAGTACTTCCAAATAGAAAAGTAAATAACAGGTAAAACAGATCAGGTGTGAAAACTGGGTAAAACAACCGAATACCTTACATTATATATGTCGTACTTAGTTAATTAATTATTTGATTATCTATTGAAACCATGTGTAAACATTCTTCTATAACTTCTCATTGTGTGTCTGCATTTCTTTAATTTGAAGTCCTCTGTTATTACATCTTGGTCCTAATGGCCTCTTTGTAGGAAACTACTCTACACAAAGATGATGTCGCCTCAAACAAGGCCTTCATACCACCGACTTTAAAGCATGGCCTTCTCAGCCATTTTCTACCGTGCCATTTTGTCTTTCATGCACACACACAGATGCAGATCTAGATAGCTCTGTGCATTTATGTCTGTGTCTGTATGTAAATCATCTGTATCTGTGCTATGTCTACGGCTTTCTCATCCACACGCCTCACCCTCAGTGATCCACTTCTTCCCACCAGGCTCCGGCTCATAACGTCACACACAGGTACAAACCCATCAGAGGACTACTCCAGGGAGGGGCACCACTGATCTGCAATACACTCACCCCCCAGAGCCCCACCTATGCGCCATGTGACTTTAGGCCGCACCTACATATAAATCACAACAAAAATGGTGTCAACACTTTGCAAGGCTCATGGAAGGAAAGCAAAAAATTCACTAAAAGTTATTAGGCAGATGTGGTGGTATAAGCCATTCTATAATGTATTCTCAAGATGTAATGCTATGGTTCTGGGATCCATGAAGCAAGTGAATCTGAAGTTCAAGCCCAGCACAGACAGTTTAACAATTTAGGGAGACATTGTCTCAAAATGCAAAAGGGCTGGCCACATAGCTCGGTGTGAAGGCCTTAGTTTCAATCCCCAGTACTGTAACAAAGAAAGAAACAAATTGCATAAGGTTGTATTTAAAGTTAATCTTTGGCATTCACAAGAAGAAATGTCAAAGAACATGACTATCAACATTTTGCAAATATAAAATATAAAAACTCTATAAAACTATATAAAAATGTCTTGTCACACCTATTCTGTAGTAAAATACAATATTATGAATGAACCCATCAAAGAAGAAAGGTATTTGAGAAATAAGATTTCACTTTAACTACACTGATTAAGGTTTTACATCATACCCAATCAATAGATCTTAACATTATTAGAAATTAAACTGGTTATTAGGAACATGAAAGAGTAGTCTTCATAACTGTACATATTTATGCTTACAAATGGTA
This sequence comes from Dinomys branickii, assembly GCA_004027595.1. Lineage (NCBI taxonomy): Eukaryota > Metazoa > Chordata > Mammalia > Rodentia > Dinomyidae > Dinomys > Dinomys branickii. The sequence continues at coordinate 8,865 of PVLD010001896.1, read as the reverse complement.
TAAAATACAATTGACTAGATCAATGATTGCATGTATTATGCTTGCAGATTTCAATTGATACAGAGTTTTAAGAATGCAATTAGTTTAGATTTTCTTTGTAAGCACATTAATTTTTTTCAAGTGTGACATTTATTCAAGTATAGCATTCCCCCTCTTGAGAAATAAAATGATCAAATACAGGCTTAATATTGTACAAGCAGAGTCTGTCAAAATGATTTGTTGATAGCCTGTACAATACAATATGCAGTCTTTTCATCAAATGGAAATGAATAGTAGGTGGGCTGTGAGAACAGGGTGTAACATTTTTGCAATACTCACAAATACAACATCATTTTTCTATGCTGTACTCTGCTGCACCCACTGTGCATCTACTTAATTATTCAAATCAAGCATTGGATGTGATTAGCCTTAGAACATTTTGCTCTTTCTCTCATTCCAATCTCTTTTCTCCACTTGCAATGTTCTTTGTTCTACTTCACTCATTTGCACTTTCGTTTCAGTAGTAGTCGGTTTGATCTTTTCTCTCCTGTCCTATTAGAGCTGGCTCGAATTCTTACCCTCATTTCAACCATTGGAACCTCTCCTCAAACATTTTAATTTTGCATAAGTCAATCAAAGATAAAGTTGCAAAATAATTTACTAAAATTTGGAAGAGCTTACCATTTACTATATAGTCTCACAAAATATTTGTTCAAAATATGTAATTCAAAGATGCTTCTAAATATCAGTCATTGTTGTAAATAAACACTATCAGTGTTTGTTATTCATTGGTAGCAATGTCAATTATTAAAAGCACATTCCATTTCTGGATATTTAATCGTTAAAGTGATTACTTTAAAATAATCCTAAAGTGAACAAAGGGAAAATCACAAATGAGTAGGGCAAATTCCTCTGGTTATTGGTAGCTATCTTCCTCTTCCTCCTCGTTACTATCATAAGAGTACACATTTGTCATCAAAGGCTCATTTTGCCAAGTCAGTAAAACCCCTGATTTATGACTCCTACCTTGTAGCTACAGAAAGCTGAGTTTAAATAGCGCAAGTGATAGTGCTATTTGGAGTCTGGAAAATCCAGGAATATTATTTCATTTATAGACTATGCTCTGAGAGGATTATTTAGGACTGATTGTAGTACTATTATTAATGAATAAGCCTTCCTTTCTATATCTAACCAAAAGAATATTTTTGTATCTAAACTCTCTCCTCACATAATGATAGAATTCAACTCCCACATAGATTTAGGAGTGGTTTTAACTTGGTAGATATGAGCAAAAGATAATGAATGGTTTCAAAATCGATTAACATAATGATAGCAATCGCTTTTGTGCTTAACAAAGATTGTCAGGCAATAGATTCAGCATTAGGCTCTGAGCAAAGAGGAGTTTCAAGCAAAGTGATACCTGCTGAACATCTTTTGTATGAAAAGCCAAGTACTGTGAAAGACTTATGCTAAACTCAGAATGGAAGTTACTTCTTTGTAGGATATTCTGTATGTATCATAAAAGACTAAACTCAATTTGTGGCAAAATTTGGATTCTGCTACTAGTTAGTCCTGAGTTAGTTACTTGATTCTGATGGAGGTATTGGGTAAGAATCTCTTGGACTCTAAAATATACGTACTTCAGTAGTACATACTCTCCATATAGTATTGAAAAGATTTTGAATGATAATCCTAATTGCTCAGAGTAGTAAAATTGGATACCGAAGTTCTTTCTACTGCAGAACTCTACAGAGAGTGCATGGAAATGTCAAATCACCTGTAGCAATGTCATGCAACAGTTTCTGGGAGATTCACAGTTTCTTCCATTTGGTTTAGGGAGGTCCACAAAGATGATTTATGATCCTTGTGACTGTTTTATGAAACTTAAAATATAGCCTCAGTATTATGGGATTATTACAGGCTTAGATAATTCAGGTTCAAAAAGTAACTAAGTTGTGTACATGGCATCTTTGCTTTTCAGGAAAATCTTTCAAAAAGAGACATGGTTGGGTTGTGTCAGAAAAACTAAATGTGAATCACTTCTGTATAGATTATTTCATCAGACTTTTGAAGTTATATTTATTAACAAGAATTACTGTATAATTTTACTAACTTACTACCCAATATATTAAAATTGTGTCTATTACTGGAAGAAATGACTACCTCCAAATAAAAAGAGGTAGAACTATTCCTATAACTACCTACATTCTTTCCAGTGATAAAAATTAAACACTGGACATCAGTGAAAATGATACTCCTCAAACATTATTCCAACATGAACAGAAAAGAAAAGCCCTCAAAATATTCCCATGAAACAAATATAAAACAGGAGTGATTAGAGGCTCTGAATAGACCCTGAATACTCTGGAGAACCAACCAAGATTTCGCTTCATTTGTTCAAATTTCATTCATAACAACTTCTTTGGCATAGAAAATATCATCCTAGGATACCTTGTATAAATTTAAGGAATGATATATAAGACCTTAACTAAAACTAAAAAGCATTTCTGGCAGAAATAAAGAAAATCATATTCAATGAGGAAATATACCTTATTCATGTATTAAAAGTCACTACTTTAGGTTAAAGAGAGATGTCAGTTTCATCAGCATTAGTCTATATTCCGTGTTATCCCAACCGAAATCCTCCCTGTTTGTGGGGTGGTTGGTTTTTTGGGGGGGGGTAACGGAAATTGCCAGTCAGGTTCTATAATGTAAAGAGACTCAAATATTCTAGAGTACTTAGGATTATCTGAAAACAGAATCAAACAGGAAGGACCGAAACTATCCTGCCAGCTATTATTGCAAATAAATAAATAAATTCAGCATAAGGGAGTCTCAGACACAGTGCGAGTCCCAAGACTCAGACCTTAAGACTGTGTTGTTTAATTCCATTTAGACAAAATTCTAGAACAGGTAAAATCAAAAAGGGCACAATAGTAGCTTTCCTTGAGGCAAGTGTTAGTGAAGCTGGAGGAAGGAGCAGCAGCATTGGGTAATGTGCTGGAGATACTCTAGGTATTGATATGCATGAATTATAAGTTTTTATATGTAGAATTTTATACTGTGTGTTCAATATTTATGCACCTTGTAGTGTGTAAATTACACAGCAAACACTAAATTACTCAGCAAATTTTAAATAAGAAAACTGCAAATAAATTCAAATGTCATTTCATATATAGATAGTGTATAATATGTATATATAGGTATATTGTATAATCTGTATTCAAGCCTATGTAAGTGCTTCAGTTGTTCCCTGTGTGCCCTCATACTGTCTTGTTTCAAAGATACAAATAAAAACATACCTTAGATGCAAAACAATCACTTCATTTTTTGACTTTAGCACTCTCGATCACACATTTTCAGAGTTCTTTTGAAACATTACAACTTCCTTAGTTTAGCACCATATTATGAAGCTATAAATTGTTTTGGTATCCGAACAACTTTTCTAATGTATTTCAATTTCTGTAGTATAAGTTTTAAATCACAGAGGCTTATAAAATATCAATCTAGCTTATTATAATGGATGATTTGAGTGTCTCTAGTTTTTTTTTTTTTTTGATGAATGAGGGTAAACATTCTATATGCAGTCCAATAGACTTCTAAAAATAAGATTGAATCATGAAGACATGGCAAAAAAAAAAAGTTCCCCAAAATCCAAGTAAAGTAGAATCCAAATGATTCTATTGTCCTCAAAAACTCAAATATAAAATCCAAGTTCCTTTAGAATACCATGAGCAAATTGAATTTTCTGTTGAATAGTCTATTAACTATTTGCTTGGGGTTGATTTGCCTTAAGAAAAGGGGAAAACTCAACAACCCGTTTTGTGCCAAAATTAATTCTAACAGTAATACATTTTGTGCTCCACTGACTTTCAATTTATTACCAGTGGAGCTTGGTTGATTGTTTTGATCTTCAGTTTATTGGCAATGAAGTAGGATTTACTATGCCACTGCCTTTCAGTAACATAAATGTTTATTCATTGAGCTAGTGCCTCATTGTAAAACACTGCAAGAAAATAATTTAATTGTATGTCTTTGGTTAAACTTATAACAATGTTGAGTTGTGGTGGAATGTTTTATGCCAAATTTGTTTCTTTGTCTATTTATCTTTGTAGTTTCAAATTTTAGGAGGCAAAATGTATTTGTGTAAGTAGCTGCCATTCCAGTTTAATTATAAAGATTCCAGATGGTGATGAATAGGTCCCAATGTAAGTGCCTTTATATTCAAAGCATTGTACATTTAAAAAAGACAAATCACTAAGGTTGAAAATAACCTTATAAAATAAACATAAATTCTGAGATAGCTATAAATGAATTTTTGCATATATTTTGTTTTTTGACTTGAAAGTTTAGTTTGTGTCTAATAAAATGTTTGTTCAAGAATGTTTGTCAGTGCTTTCCAACTTTTTGTTACTTTATTTGCACTTTGTTGTATTCTTATAAACCCAGTTTTACTTTCATACTAATATTTTATCAATTCGTTGATAAATTCAGAGATATTTTCCATTTTATGCTTCAAAATTACTTTCACCAGAAGATGATTTAAGGATGAAAATTGGAAGAACCATTAAAGTATTTCTTCACATATTTCAGTGTAAAACTTTTACTTCTCTTAAAAGAGTTCCTACAAGTACAGGGTAAAATTAAACGAAGACATTAGTGTTTTATGTGAAAATTGGGAGGGTAGGGAGCTGGCAGTTGATCCTACCTCAAGAGTGATAAAGTATTGTAGGGATATTCAAACATCTTAAAAGGCAGCAAACAAACTAAGCTCCTTAAAAGAGATTAACAAGGAATGCACAACCTAAACATGAGATATAAAAGAAGAATCCCTTACCTCACCCATGAATGCATTTTGCACCACAAAATGAGGAGTTGTTATAAAAATAACTAATGTTATAACACAAGAAGTTCTGGCATACTCTATTCTTCATCAATAAATAACAAAATTAACACAAGTGACCAGATCACATTTTCATATTAATTGTTGGGTTCTGTGGCAATGGATAGAATACAGCTGCTGGATATGAATCTGGATATTGTAGTACAAACAAACTTTCACTGTAACCCAAATGAGGCAACATGAAAGTTGAGTGTAATTAGGCGTGGAAATGAAAGACAACAAATTGAAAACGAAGATTTCTCTTTCCTGTACGACACCTGTCCCCATCAGGTTTTTTGCTATTGAATGGATACAGTTCAGGAAAAATGAATAGGGGAAGAGAAAGCTAAAGTGTCAAAATTTATTTGTTGTGTTCTGAAAAGATCTTTAGAATCACTTTGGCATTGGTTTATGAGTTCATGTGTTTGTGCTCCAGTATGCGTACACAGTCTCTGATGTTTGCATCAGAAACTGCTGAGTGGGAAAGGAAAGAACATGACAAGAAACTTTGTTGTGATCTTTCTCTTTAGCAAGAGAAAAGAATAATCACAGGAGAGAAATTTGGGAGAAAACGGTTTTCTTTCAGTTACTTATATTGATCCCAACAACTAGCGAGGTTAACCTCTGAAGTTGAAAGTGGTCCACATCACCTTACAAAAAATAAAGAGCAAGTCTTCTAGGCCCATTCCAAGGATTAGAATTTAGCTAATATTTCAACATGATATAAAAACTATATACACACAACGAAAATAGAAATTCCACCAACCATTTCCTGAGTCTTGCACTTGACAGTGTGTTATATTCTTGACAATTTTTTAAGTTCTGGTTAAAACATAAGGTCTAGAACACTGATGTGACAGCTTTCAGCCAGAAAAATATGTGTGCACTTAAGGAATCTAAAAGAAATAGCATTTTCATGGATAGGAAATGTTTTGAATAGTGTCTACCTAAAGCATTGTTTCATAGCTTCTGAAAGATTTGCTGAGATCAACAAAAAACCATGTCAACTAGGAGTGGCAGGAGCAGCCACATGTGCATTTGGCCCCCGGAGAGGTCAAGGGACATATCAAACAATTACTCAAAAGCTGTAACTGTCCAGGCTTGGGTGCGCATCACACAGATTATATGGACAACATGACAGCACCCTTGTTAAGACCCAGTCTCCTCTGCAGATGCTAGGAAACTGTGCACAAATAGAAGGTCCATCAGCTGCAGCCAGAAGTTGAGCGCAGACAGGAAAGGATAAGTGGTACACACTTCCTCTGTAAAGCCAAGTTATATTTTAAGTCCTTACTATCTGCTTCAGGATTTTATGTTTGTTTGGCTCTATGAAGAATTTTATTTTATGTAAAACCTCACGTTCCCAGCCAAATTTAGAAACTTTTGAAATGACAAAGAATTCACATTAAAAGAGATCAAAGTATAATTTTCTTGTGAATAATACCATAAGAAAGTGAAATCCCAAATCTACTGCATTCCAGTTTCAAGTACCTGTAAAGCCTTTACTTGCTCAGGAAGCCCCATGTGCAGGATGGGAAAATCTGTGAAAGTAAGGTGTGTGAGAGAGAAGGATAGACAGACACCCAAAGAGACACAGACAAAAGACAGAGTCAGACAGGAGGAGACAGAAGGGGTGTAGATTGCATAATTCTTTTTACAAAATTCAGCAATCAAATAAGTAATTTTTCTCCCTATGCACTAAAAAATACACAGGCTATTCCTGCTCACATGAAAATATCAGGAATGCAGACATATTTTCTATCTTACAAAGAGTAAGAGTTAACATTTATTTTAGCCTACTTTTCAACGAATAACCAAATTAGCATAAATGACCAGATTAGATTATCATGATATAGTTAGCTATTCCTCGGTTTTGGGGACAATAGATAGACTATAATTGCGGGATTTGAACCTGGATGTTGTAGTATAAGCAAACTCCAGTCTTTACTAGACCCAGGTAACTTTTAAAGACCCTAATATATTTCTAAAATCTTTTGCTTTCTACTGAAAGACAACTACAAAGAATAGAGTTCCTTTCATTAGTTTGTCCACTTCAACATTTTCAACTTCAGTCTGGCTCTTTCTCCTGCATCTCCACAGAAATATCTCCCAAGGAGTTTTCAGTAAATTACACATTGCCAAAAATGTGGCTTTTCTTCTCTTGTTTTTGATTACTCCATAGAATGTGCTACTATTGATTCTTTTCTTTGATAGTTTTTCTCATTTCCCTTGATTTTTGTGATTTTAGAATTTCTACCCCTTTCATGAGAGAGATAAGGGATTCTTCTTTTATGTCTCATGGTCAGGTCATGCTCTGTGAAGACTGTTTAAGGAAAATGTGCTAGGCTGTAGGTCCACAGCATCCTTATTCAGGTGTCTGAGGCAGTTGTCTCTGTGGTGGAGAAAACTGGAACTGTACTCAGTGGGGATAATCAACTAGAGCAAATTTGGGTGGCTCTTTCTCTGTGTTTGGGATTCTGACAGAGGCCCAGGCTTCCATGGAGATTATTTCAAAGGCTTAGAGGTGGATATTGGCCATATGTTGATACTGGGCAGTGCACACTCTGAGATCTGACTTCCGCCATGTGTCTTTCATTAAATCTGCTAAGACAAGAATATGGGGAAGAAGGGTGGGATTTGTCTACCCCAGTTGTGCAATGGAAAGAGCGATGAGGAATTTGAGCCATGTTTAATATATCATATGACCCCTCTGCTCAAAATAACACTTTCACTTACCTCTTAAATTTAAAATGACCTTGATCTGGCCACCTTATCAATTTTTGTTTAAAATTTGTATTTAAAAATGTTTACATTTTCTATTTTTTAAAAATATTTACCCACATGTGATCAGTATGAAAATGTCAGATATATTGTCCTCAAAACAAATGTATCATATAGTTACTAAATAAGGAAATTAAGGCATAGAAAATTTACATAACATCCCCTATGGCTTTTATATTAGTAATTCATTGAATTCTATTTCAACCTCAAAATTGTGATCCAAAAGTCCTTCTAAGCATTACCACTGGCTTTCACATGAATTTCCTCTGGGTGTAAATATCTGTTTGCTTTCCATTAGATTGTCCTCGTGAAAAAAATTAAATTAGTTTTTTCAATATAGCTCAGTTAATATTTTTTATGTGAAAACTCTTTTTTTTTATTTTAAAAACATAAAAGTACAAAAACATATTGACAAACAGACACCAATTATCATAAAAAATAGTACAATCACAACTAATCTATAGACAAGGTGATATGGTCTCAACGGTGGTTATTGCTTTATCCATTGATATCTTCGAATTGTAAATGTATGAACCCGTATACAGACATGCAAATTTAGTCAGACAATTAATCCTCTCAACAACAGAAAAAACACAAAAACCAAAAATCCAAAGACAAGAAACAAAAGAGGCAAACAACAACAGCAACAACATCAACAACAAAAAAAACACCACTAGTTGCTGCTTTACATATTGATATCTTCGAAGTGTGTGTTCACAATAACACATACAGACATACAAGATTAATCAAATATCCTGTAATCGATTATTGCTTAGCATTAAGTAATATAATACAATAGTAGAACCATGTTAGCCCTCCTGCATATATGTATATTCATATATACATACATACATTTTTGTCTTTTTATTCTCTCCTTTCCTTTGTCCCATCTGTTCTTTGTTTTTGAACAGATTTCCTTCATGTCTCTTAGCTTATATTCCCACGCTCGGGTTCTTACACCAGTGATACAATACGTTGCCTGCACATGTATCGCTGATTTATTTCACTTATGAGTATGGACTCCGGTTTTGTCCACTTGCCTACAAAGTCCCCAAAACTGTCTTTCTTTATAGCTGAATAATATTCCATTATATAAAAATGCCACAATTTTTTAATCCAGTCTTCTGTGGATGGGCACTTGGGTTGCTTCCACATTTTAGCTATTACAAATTGTGCTGCTATAAACATGGGTGCACATATATCAGAGTGATATGATGTTTTCA
>PVLD010001895.1:0-183945 GCA_004027595.1 Dinomys branickii | reverse complement strand
TCATGGGTCGGGTTTCTTCCCTCTTTCATGTCCCTGCTGCCTAAATTGCTCAAGGGGGATTCACTGAGTATATAATACAGTAGAGAAGACATAAAACTATGGACTCTGCAACCAAGGGGTCTTCTGGGGCAGCTCTTTGGACCCCGGCAGATCGTCCACTGGGATGCTAAAAGGATTAAGTGATTTACCTTGGCTTTAGCTCTTCCTTGGTGCCCAGATGGCTACTTAAAAGTCATCACGCCTCGATTTAATAAGGCTTCTCTGGGTAACTTGCAGGAGAGCGCACTGAATATACGCTTTGTGTAACGAGTTGCAGTGCTGAGCACCTGTGATCCAAGTACTCTGGGGGGCCGCGGCGGGGGTGGGGAGGGGGACGGACCGTAAGCTAGAGCCCCGCCGGGGAAACTCAGCAACGTAATGACACCTGATCTGAAAATTTTTTAAAAATTAGAAAGGGCTGGGGATGTAACTCAGTTTAAAGGCCCTGAGCTCAGTGGAACTACAGATGGGCGATACCTTGCCTGGCTCAATTCTTTCCTATTTAAATTGTTTTCTTTAGGGTTCCTGATGCAACCTTTCTTTATGCTAAGTTGCAAAATTGCCAGCCAAGGATATAGCTCAGCAGCACAAGCAGCTTCCTGGCAAGCACAAAGTCCTGCGTTCCATACCAGGTACCAAAACAAATGACAGGGATGGGGATATACCTCAGTAGCACAGCACCCGCCTGGCAAGCGCAAGATCCTGAGTTTGATTCCCAGTACTAAAATAAATAAACAAATTGCTAAATCACTTGTTGGACTGATAAACTTCTTCGGCTTTTCCTTGGCCAGGGTGGGCTGCCAATTACAAGTACAGACCTAAGGGATTTCCAGCGTCGTACCACGCAAGGGAACATTCAGGGTCCATCCAAATACTGGAGCTAAGTGGATACGGGACAGAAATGGGTGGAAATGTGTTATTTGTGGTTCATCTTGCATTTGCTTTTTTTGACCTAGCAAAGAACTGATTTTACTTTTGTATCCTGCACTATTCTCTACAGTGACTGAAAACAGAGGAGAGGGACATTAGAAAGAGCACATGTCATTCCCAGTGGTTCCTGATGGATATTTAGAAGAGCCTGAAAGAAAAATACCACGCCACTGGTTACAGGGCTGCTTTCAGTCAAATTGGGTTTTGTTGTTGTTGCTGTTAAAATGCATAATGGTTTTGGTTTTGTGTGGTCATTTGTTTTTATCTATTTATTTTGTAAATGCACGAGATAGAGATTATCAGTAATCCCCAAACCCAAAGATAATCACTATGGACATTTTTTTTTCTTTTTCTGCAGACATAGCTAGTTTTGAGGGCATGGCCAGGTCCAGAAGGTCCCACACTTAGTTTGAGACTTTACTGTTGCTGTACTTAGCATGCTTAAAACATTTTGGCAAGCAGTGCTGCATTTCCATTTTGTACCAGCCCCTTCAAGTTCTGTAGCCAGTTCTGCAGATGTACACACACATAGTAGCCACACATACACACACACACACACACACACACACACACACACAAGTGCAAGTTTGAGTTGAAATTGTCAAACTGCTAGAAGAAAATGTAGAAGAAATCTTCAGGACACTGATTTAGACAGGGATTGTTTTGGAGAATATCCTGAAAGCACAGGCAACAAAAGCAAAAATTGCCAGGTGTGATGATACACGCCTATAACCCCAGAACTTGGGAGGCTGATGCAGGAGGGTGCGGGAGCTCAAGGCTAGAAACCTGGGCTACATAGTGAGACCCTGAAGCTTCAGCACAGCAAAGAAACAATCACAAGAGTAAAGAGGAAACCTACAACCTATTTGCAAATATCCACCCAACAAGGGACTGCTATGCAGAATATGTGAAGGACTCAAACAATTCCACAGCAAAAACACAAATAATCTCATTTACAAATAGGCAGATGACCTGAACAGACATTTCTCAAAAGAAGATCCATGAACAGCAAATAAGTGCACTAAAAATGCTGGACATCACTACAGTTCAGGGAAATGCAAAGCAAAACCACAGTGAAGGCGCAGTGGCTGTTGGGGCCTGGGGGCTGCAGGCTTCACCTGAGTCCCAGCACCTCGAGGCCAGCTTGGGCAACACACCAAGACCCTACCTCAGTCTAAACTAAAAAATCCCAGAACTAAAACTGAAAGGATAAAGAGATGCCAGTGGACACTTTTGGATCTCTATTTAAATTGCCAAATAGCATTCCAGACAGATTATTAGCACAGTAAAGTGTGAGAAGTTCTCTCTTTATACCTGCTGCAACAAAAAATAAAATTTAAAAAATTTTGGTAATTGAATAAATATTAAAATAAACTAAAATATTATCCAAATATTTTAGTTTCCATTCCTCTGACTACTTACAAGGAAGGTCTTTTTAAAAAAAAATCTTATTTTTATTTTTTCATGAAATTATGTCCTCCAAACATACCAACATTTAAGGCCACTGAGTGTCCTGCCACCCTAACTCTCTCTCATCCAATTCCAAGCTCCAATTATCCTGAACTTTATTCAATTTCAGAATTCATTATGCATCTTTATAGAACATTTTAACATTCTGCATATTATTCCTGAACATCTCTCCCTATCTTTTTTTTTTTTTTAATATGGTCTCACTACGTAGTTTAGGCTGGCCTTGAACTCACTATGTACTCACAGTGACCCTCCCACCCTACCCTCCTGAGTGCTAGGATTATAGGCCTATGCCACCACACCTGGCATTAGCCCCAGTTCTTATACTGTCTATAGTAAACAGGTAGGTTTTTGTTTTTTGGTACCAAGAATAGAACTCAGGACCTTGCACTTGCCAGGCAGGTGCTTGCGCCACTGAGCTATATCCTGGGCCCCAATAAACAGGAGTTGAATAAGATTGATCTAGGTATTTTCTTTTCTTTTCTTTTTCCTTTTTTGTTTGTTTTTGTGACACAGGGTCTTGCTATGTAGTTCAGGCTGGCCTTGAACTCACTATGCAGCCCAGGCTGGCCTTGAATTCTCAGTGATTCTCCTACCTCAACTTCCCTAGTGCTGGGATTATAGGCATATACCAACACACACACTTCTTTCTTTCTTTCTTTCTTTCTTTCTTTCTTTCTTTCTTTCTTTCTTTCTTTCTTTCTCTCTTTCTCTCTTTCTCTCTTTCTCTCTTTCTCTCTTTCTCTCTCTCTCTCTCTCTCTCTCTCTCTCTCTCTCTCTCTCTCTCTCTCTCTCTCTCTCTCTCTCTCTTTCTTCTCTCTCTCTGTTTTTCTCTTTGTGATGAGGTTTCATTATGTTGCCTAGGCTGGCCTCAAACTCCTGGGCTCAAGCAGTCTTCCTGCCTCAGCCTCTTGAGTAGCTTGGACTACAGGTATATGCCATTGTGGCCGACTGTAACTGAATACACAGCAAGATTTTTCCTTAAAGAATTTCTCAGAAAAGGGGGCACTAGCTTGTACTTACATTCTTACAAAATTTATTATCATGTGGTTGATTCTTTCAATTATTTTATTTAAAGTGATAAAGGAATACACATTAGCTCTGCCTGCCCTGGCTAAATGTTTGTAAAGAGTGTTTATTGGAAGCAGTAAAAATGGAGGGGACAGCATTTAAAAACTATTAGTGACTTGTATTTTGGGGGTTGGGACCTCTCTGCAGGAAGGGCTGGACGGTCTTGCAAACAATTTTTAAAGCACATGGGGAAGAAAACAAGGACATGGAGTCTAAAGTCAGGCTGTCTCCAAGTTCATTTTAAGAAGCAGTGCGGCCGCTCAGGGTAGGCAGTGGAGTGCTCCGGGGCTCGGTGCTTGTCTTATCTCTCTCCTAGGCCCCTGCAGAAGCCTCTCACACGGTGTCTCTGAATCCTAACTGTCCAGCCACAATGTGCTCTCCACCAGTATCCAGGCCGATCTTTTCAAAGCTCAAATTTCCTGCTTAAAATCCTACAAGTTTTCCAATTGATCTTTTATTATTATTATTATTATTATTATTATTATTAATTTTTTGATCTTTGAATAAAGATCAAAATCTAATCATCTACAGAAGCTCCAACTGCACTTTGCAGCCCACGCCCTGCTGGTGTGTCTCTGAGAACCTCTGCCCTCTCCCTCTGCCCTTCTTTCTCTCGGATTTTACTTATCTCCTCCCTCCTGCTCCACACACAAGGAAAAGGAGCTCTAAATGCTTTATCTTCAGCCATGTCTTCCAGGGAACTCAGGCTCAGACCTAAAAAATAGAGATGCATGGGCATAATCCATCTTGGAAGGATTTTACAAGACAGGAGTCATACCTGAAAGTTCCAATCCTCTCTTGTGCCTTGCTTCAAAGAAACATGTTTCTGCCTTCAAATCATTCAATATTAATATCTGGCCAAAGACAATCAAAAAGTGAAATCTTGGTAGAATTTCAAACAAAGACTGAAAGAATTGGATGAGTTATTATATTCAGGAAGATCCATGTGGAATTCCTTAATTCACTGAACAGAATGTGCAGAGAACTGACGTAGGGACTGGAGACCTGCTTTACTTTGGATGTCGAATGTCCTTTAAAGATGTATGTTGGGTTTGGTCCCTAGAGTGATGCTACTGGGAGATGGGGGAATCTTGAAGAGGTGGGACCTGGTGGGAGGTCTTTAGGTCATTGGGGGCGCTGTTGAAAGGGATTGTGGGACCCTGACCACCTCCTTACTCTTGCCTTTGTTCCATGGCTCATACTGTGAGAAGATTCGCTCTGCTCTTCTCCCCCACCAGCATATGCTGCGTCACCACTGACCCAAAGCAAGGAGGCCAACCAGTCATGGGCTGGAAGCCCCAACACTGTGAGCCCAAATAAACCCTTTTCAATCAGCTGATCATCTCAGGTATTTTGTTTCAGTCATGCAAAACTGACCAGCGCAAGACCCAACGGTAAGTAAGACATAAAGGTTTTTCCCTGATGAGTTGTCTTTTTATTATTGTTTTTGGCTTTTATTTGTGTATTTTTGCAAAGCTAGGAATGGAACCTAGGCAAGTGCTCTACCATTGAGCTGAACTCTTACTACCAAGGAGTTTAAATATTACTGGAGGAAGACAAATGACAAACAAATATAAAATACTTAATGTAGTATCACACAGTAATCAGTGGCATAAAGAAAAATAAAAAAGAGGGGATAAACTACACACTGGTGGCCCAGGCCCTTAATCTCAGAACTGCGAGGATGAAAGTTTGAGTCCAGCCCGGCAGCTTAGTGATTTAGTGCCTTAAAAAAAAATTAGATAGTGAGACCTTGTCTCAAAAAGAAGGAAAAAATTAAGGGCTGGTGATATAGCTCAGTGTACAAGCCCTGGGTTTGATCCTTAACAGCCTCCCCCTCCCCCGTGCGCTCACACACACACACACACACACACACACACACACACACACACACGAAGAGAGAGTGGTGATGACATACTCTTAAGATAGCTTGCTCAGAAAAGGCTCTTTGCAAAGGAAGCCTCATCAGAGACAGGAAGTAAGAGGGGATCCATTGCTAAGGAACAGCATTCATCCTGTCATGCAGATTCGTATTCATAGATTGCCTTTTAGATTAGCTTTGGATTGAAAATGGACAACTATAGCCAGGGGTAGGGGAAAGATTCTCCTTCTCCTCCTCTCTCTCTCTCTCTAAATGACCTAAGCTCTTCAGTTGTTCTGGGTGGCTGGCTGTGTTTCCAAAATTAATCAGCTTAGCCAGAGTTGAAAGCAGTTCCTTCTTGAATGCAAAATTATTTCTAATCTTATTGTAGTTTTATACTTTGCCTGGTATTATTGGTACTTATGCGTCTCATATCCATTTAATATGGGTTATGCTTGGAGAGCAAAGCCTAAATATTTTCAGCATTATACTGCTTGAAATATCTAGCACAGTCTCTGTCACAGAGCAAGCAAGTAATTATTGGCTGAGTTTAAATTTTTTTATTATCATAGGTACTTTTTAGACAAATTCACCTGACTCCTCAAAATTCCCAAATCACAAATGTTTAGTTAAGCCTCTTTGAAACTATAGTTTTTGCGTGCATTGACCTTTAAAAACTAAAATACCTGAGCTCAGACTACGTTAACCCCTCAGAGTTCATTGTATAATAAACAGAAATAGAAATTTTTATTTAGCAGCACTTGGTGCAATAATTTTAAAAAGAGCACTGTGCCCAGTGGCACATTCCTGTGATCCCAGCACTTAGGAGGCTGGGCAGGAGGATTGGTGAGAGGTTGAGGCCAGCCTGGGCTACAAAGTGAGACCCTGTTTCAAAAAAAAATTTTTTTTTAAAAAAAGAACATAAATCATCCAGTACAGGCCCAGACACATGGTAGTTTCCATTATATTGTTGGTTATAATTCCAATCAAGAAACACTGTAGGAATTTTCAAGTTTGATCTTCCATTCGGTAAAGAACATGTAACAGTGCTGTTCTCAAAAACAAACAAACAAACAAACAAACAAAAAAAAAACAGTGCTGTTCTCAGTTACTTCCTGTGAAGTTACCCTGATGGCATCACACAATCTTTCTTCAATTGTCTTGATTGAGGTATAATTTGCATGTATTAAAATTCACTAGTTTTCAGGGTGTAATTTTTGACAAATATATACAGTAACCACCTCCCAATCCATATGCAGAGTATTTTCATCACTGTAAAAAGTTTCCCACACCTTTTGAAGTCAAGTCCCTCCTTCCACCCTAGCCCCTGGCAACTACTGCTTTGTTTTTTTTTTTTGCCAAGGATACTTTTCATTAAGAAAATCTTTATGGGGACTTTTCTGTTTGGAAGTCCTTGGGGTGGACAGTTCGGAGGATACAAAGATAAGTCATACTCAGTTTGTGTCCTTAAATAGCTAAAAATCTGGTCTAGTTTTATAGAAGTTTGAGACTGCTTTGTCTACGCGTAATGCAAAACTGAATTTCAATATGAATTGTGCCCATTAAAGAAGAATAAGGAAGGAAAACTCCTGCAAATGCTTCTTGAACTTTGAGAACATGGAACAAAGTAATGTACCTTCGCGAATGCCACTAATTGAGATTTCTCTTAAAAGGCACAGATTTATGATCACAGGATGTTCCAGGTAACGTTTTAAAAAAAGCTCTTTTAAAATTAAGTAACGTACCTGGGGAGGAGCTGAAATCATAAACGCAGCTTGATTTTCCAAGTTGTTTAATGTCAACCTAGACCAGCTCCCTGCCCAGTACCATAAAAAGGAAACGCCCTGAAGTCTTTTAGGTTTAGATAGAATATTTCCATCATTGAGAGAAAGAGATGAGAGAATAATGCTGTGCTAAGGCTCACAAAGAAGGGCGGGAGTAAGTCGTGGGAAGATGGATGTCACATTAAAATTCATGAGGAAATGCCAGTCAAGTTCCATGAATAACAAAGCGATTATTATGCAAGATCAGGTTTTCCTTTCGTCATTACAGAAAGACAAAAAATCATTATCATGATCTGCCATGTGTTTTTCCTTTGTTATTAGATGCCGGGACAGGCCTATTAAATGTTCTCTGTCACCCAGGGAAATGGTCACAGTGGTGATGGTGGTCATGATGCACGCAGGTGGCTTTGTATGGTCCTCATTGTGAGTGCGTTTAGAGCAGGGGAAAGGAACACATTAAAAACAAGGGTGGAATGGCAAGCCAGGCGTTTTATTATGATTACAAAGAACTGAATCTTTTCTTAGTCTTACTGTCTCTTGCTTCGTATGTTATATCTGCCATTTCCGCACCACACAAAGCTGCTGTTTAAGGTGTTTAAAATCTCCTTAATACAGTGGAGACTACACTTAATTTTAAGAGGATAATACATACAAAATAAGGAAAAGCATTAGCACCAGGAGATAAAATGGAATCTGGAATAATAATCCTATAACTATCTGCACTATGGTGGGCAAAAATTTACCCAAAATTATAATATGCAAAATAACTTTTTATTTTCTGTGATGGACCTAATTTTCCTTCAAGCTTCTATCTTGTTCCATAGTGAGGAGGAAAAAATACCCAACCCAATCTTTAAAACTCAAGGATTTCAGGCAACAAGCTCTTTTAGTTTAAACAAATACTTGCTTTTGAATCATTCATTTCCCTTTAGGTAAGTATAAAACCCCTTACGTTTCTTTCCCTTTATACCTACTCTCATTCATAATGGTGTCTTGTTGTATTATTACAGGCAGCTAAGTTATATAGAAAATAGTAGGCAGCCAGACAGGGACAGGCCCTCGAGGGGTCAGTGCAGAAGGTGAGCATACATCAAAACTGTGACCAGCGGTGCATCCAGATTAAGGTCACAATGACTAAACTTGCACACTTCCCTAATGGAGGAATGGAAATTTGAGATACCACCCAGTTCAGATGTGTACCTGTCTCCTGGATGGGTGGCCAGAACTCCTGGACCGGCTCTTTGCCCAAACATTCCTGTTTTAGGAGTCACGTGTAAGCCAAGATTAATAACATTAGCCGTATGCGCTTGCCAGGTGGCCCATTTCCATACTGGGTCAACATTAGCAACATGGCTGTACTTACTGGTTGATTACAGTTTGATCCACATGGTACCCACATTTTAACTTTGCTGTAAAAATTACCCCTGACAAAGGGCCTTGGTGGAAACCCACTTGGGACCCCTCCTGTCCTTCAGGGTCTATTCTTATTCCCCAGTAAACCTTTTCTGCTCTTGCCCTCCTTCGTGCTTTGGAATTCATTCTTTGATTTCAGAGAACATGCACTTGGCACATCTGACACCTGGCAGGTTGGGAGACATTTTTTTCCTGTATCAGTAATGAAGGATCTGCGAACTCATGGTAGTGAGAAGAGCAACCTCAGATCTGCTGCGGCCTCAGGATCAAATTTGTCTCTACAGCAGAGGGCCATGTCTGTGGACCATCGGCCCCTTGAATTCCATCTCCTGCTTTGGAATGGGGGATTGAACCCAGGGTCTTTGCACTGAGCTGTGTCCTCAGCCTTTTGGTTTTCATGTTGTGACAAGTTCCAGCTAAGTCACTAAATTGCCCGGGCTGAACTTGAACTTGCCATGCTCTTGCCTCTTGGAATTATAGGCTTGCACCACTGTGCCTGGCTTTGGAGACTCCTCTGACATGTCACAGGTCTTCACTTGGCCTCTGGCCAGTGTGCTGCTGTCATTGTTGGGTCTGTGGTTTGGACCATCTGCTGTACATGCAGCAGCCTTTTTGTTTCCACCAGACTTACTTTTTTGAGTCCCTTCACCAGGATCCCACATGGCCTGTCACTGCCTCAGGCTCATCCATCCATCCATCCATCCATCCACTTCTGTCCCTGCGGGGAGACTGGGCGAAGCAGTGACTGAAGTGCGTATGTAAAGGAAGGGGCCTGGGGAACAACAGCTCACAGGCTCCAGGAGTGCGTGGTTACGTTTGGAGCAGATCTGCGGGACCACAGCCAGCAGAATTAAAAGTTATTCCTAGAGATGTTTGCTTTGGCTGTTGTGTTCCTCCTGCCCTCCAATAAGCCTCCTGCCCAGCAAGCTTGCTTAAACTAGGTCGACTTGTGTCACATAGCAGAACATTCCTTTCTTCCTGTCTCCTGACCAAAACTCCTATACAAATGTTGCAAGTGTTTTTCTTTGGCATCTTTGTTCGCGTGCCCTTGGGTTACCAATAAATATAGCCATGGAGGTTTCAGTTTGGGGCTGTTTCCTTGAGGCTTTTTTGTGCTGTAGAAATGGCCTCTCTGAGCTTCTTGGTGATTGGACCAAGTCTCATCTGGAAGTAATCTTTCACTCTTTGTGCTGCACTCTGACATTGTCCCCCTGAACAATCACTGTACAGGATAATGGACCGGGCCAAATGGAAGCAGGTCCGGAGCCCTGCTATTTTTAGATTTTTCCCTATGCCCTGGAACACAGATTCCTTCCCTGGAAGGCAGCCCAGGAGAAGGGTGCCCCAGACACAGGAACTGACTCCTTGTTCCCCGTTCTGAGCCACCCCCTCCCCCTCACATCTTTCTTCTTTGTGGTAGGGCATAGTTTAGATCCGCTTGCTGCAGCGGAATGAGGCTGGTACTGTAAGTTCATACATAATGATAAACAGCATTTTTTCTGCACTGTGCAAGAATCTACAAGGAATGGTTCCTGATTAGGACACTTGGTTGCCTGGTAACCAGGAACATGGCATTGAGAAAATATTTGTTCATTCTCCTGAGTATTGTTCCAGTTTATTTTGGGGGTAGCATGGTGGAACCTTAATCATATATGCCATGGTGCTCACAAATTACAACCATCCAGGAGAGAAAAATGAAGTTTGTGACACCTCTATTTTTGGTGACTTATTCTTAAGTCATTTCTGAAGCTGGATTTCAAAATGACCTTTAAAAAGTCCCTGTTTGAAACTCAAGATGGGCCACATTGAAGAAGAATGATGTAATTTAATACATCAATCCTGTTTCTTTTTTTGTGGGGCTCTTTCCTCTCTTGTCTGTCTTCTCAGCTTCAGGAAAAACGTTCATTCATTCTGCCATTGATGAAATCCTACATTGCTTTGAAACTATGGAGAGTCAGAAAACAACACAGAAATACCAAAACTCCTAAAGGAAGTATACAACTTTTCTGTTTCTAGTTCTTTAAAATTACACCAAACATTAATGAAGGGAGTATTTTGGATGCATCATAATGTATATAAGAATACAATCTTTGATCCCAAGGGTCTTCTACCTTCAACTTCTCTGCGGTAGAAGGGCATAGAGATACCCAAGATACTGCGCATGTGGTGCAGTGCGCTGCTTTTCCAATTAGCTATGTGTACAACTGATGTGGAGGAGACAGTTTTGCAGGCTCTGCGAATATCCTCAGAGCCAGGGAGAGGCTTATAAATGCTTGGCTAATACATAAGGAGTCAACTGGAGGATGGATATTGGAAAGTAGGAAAAACTTGTTCAAATGAGAAGGGGGACAAGGGAGGAGGGAGGGGAAGGGAAGAAAGAGAAATGGGATTAAAAAGAGAAAGGAAGGAAGAAGATGGAAATAAAGCTTTTGTAAGTGGGGAGGAGAATGAGGGTTGACCGGGGAGGGAGTGGGACAAAAGAAGCAAGCGGTGCTATGTACAGATGCAGATTTCCTAAGCTGAATGGGATCAACATTATGGCAAATATGTAAATAAATACTTAATTTTTTGCATAAGTAAGCTTACTTATCAAGATTTAGATTTTTTTTTTTTTTTGAGACAGTATCTCTCTGTTGCCCAAGCTGGTGTCAAACTGAGCTCCAGTGATCTTCCTGCCTCAGCCTTCTGAGGATCTGGGACGACAAGCCTGCTCCAGCATGCCTGCCTGGTTTTTGGAACTTTAAATGTCTAATCAATTCTTCAGATCACATAAAATTATAAAAATAACCTTATAAACATCTACATGCCCACTAGTCAATCTTAACATGTTACTGTATTTATGTCAGACTGTTTCAAAAGAAATAAAACTGGTGGATTGGAAGCAAATGTCCTGTCTCATTCTCCTCCCCACTCATCACAGGTCACCATAATCCAGAGGTTAGTGTAGATTTTATGCTTTTAAATATTTATTTATTTAGAGACAGGATTTCACTATGTACCCAAGCTGGCCTCCCACATGTGGCCATTCTTCTGTCTCAGCCTCCTGAGTGCAGGGGCTTGTCAACTGGGGACTGGTTTATACAATGTGCATCATAGTGACCAGCTATGCAGCACAGGGACCAGCCATTTCTAAAACACAGAAGCAACTGGACCTGGAACAGGAACCAGGGCAACTAACAAATTGGAGTATACTGACCACCAGGGGGCCATTTTCTGTTACAGAATAAGTTTTCATTTCCTTTTTTATTGTTAGTGTCTATTAATTTTACAAAATATTGGGTTTCAGCGTGTATGTTTTGATCCTGTCCATCTCCCATTGCTCAGCCTTCTACTCCCTCCTTAGCCCTGCCTCATGGCTAGTACGTATCTCCTGTCTACCTTCATGTCCCACCCCCTTCTTCTGGTTACATTTCACATATAGCATTAGGGAGAGTATATATTTGTCTTTCTGGATCTGGGTCATTTCACTCAATAGGATTATGTCCAGATCTGCCTATTTTCCTGCACATGACAAAATTTCACTCTTTTTTTTTTTTTTTTTTTTTTGCGGTACTAGGGATCGAACTCAGGACCTTGTGCTTGCCAGGCAAGCACTTATTCCACTGAGCTGTATCCCCAGCCCTCACTCTTCTTCATGGTGGAATAATACTCCACCGTGTGCACATGTCCCACTCTCTTTACCCTCCCGACTGTTGGTGGGCACCCAGGCCAGGACAAACACAGGCATGGCAGCATCCTGTGCTGTGCTGTTTAGTTTTTTTTTGTTGCTTTTTAAAACTTTATTTCAACTTAACTGTTCTTACAATAACACACTCATATGGGTTAATGGAATGCATTTTATCTTATCCTGTAAAATTTCAGCCAAAAATGTGGTTACATGGTTTAAGATTTGTAACCTGATTTATTTTCATCTATTGCAAATATAATAGAGCAGCAAATGCTACTCAAGAAGACAACAAAAACCTTGACAAGTTTTTGGTTTGGCTTAGAAAAATAAAAGTATTGCAGTGTAAAGTTTATAAAATTGTGTGGTGGATTAACTAATGGTCACTTTGTAATGCCGAACTGAACTGAATCAGTGTGCTGCTGGGTGTGGAAGGCTGGCCTGAGATTGTTGCCAACAGCATAAAAGGAGAGCCAGAGGGGAAGATGGTGCTGTTGGTTCTCCTGGAGGAGCTCGTCATGCTGGCTCCCTGCTACGAACTCAGCTGTTCTCATCATCCGAGGAGCTTGGGTCCTTGCTGTCACTGAGGCTGGCTGTGGTTCACTTCAAGGGAGCTCTGGTCCTTACTCTGAGCATCACTTCCTGGCTCCAGTGCAGATCCCTCCGCCTGCGGGCACAGATCTTTCATCCCGCTGGCACAGATTTTCTAGCTTCCCCCACTGACCTTTGGGCCTTCCCAGCGCAGATCTTTGATACAGACTTGCATGAGACATTGCCGTGGGCTCTAGGCCTCCAGCTGGACCTGTGCAGGACATCATCGTGGGGTCCAGGCCCTCAGCTGAAATCTTTGGGTCTTTAGTGCATGGACGGGTCTCTTGTGCTCTTCTGCGTTTGACTTTTTGGGCAAATATTATAAAATGATCCTGTGAATTGTGTGTCCTGTATTAAATCTGTTCCTTCGCAAATTTGTTGACTACAACAAACTGGTACAACAAAGCATTGTTGTGATGTTACAGGGCCAGTTTTTTCATGGCTTCAGGCGTATACGGAGGAGAAGCATAACCGCTGATAGCACTCTGTTTAGGGTTTTGAAGAACCTCTGTGCTGATTGCCGTAGTGTTTGCAGTAATTACAATGCCACCAGAGATGCAAAAGGGTTCCTTCCCACTCCCGTGCATCCTTGCCAGCATTTACTAATTTTTTTTATTCTTGATGATAGTTATTCTGATTGGGGTGATTGGGAATCAAGTTTGATTTTCAGTTCTCTAGTCACTAAACATGCTTATCATTTTTTCACATAGTACTTACTGACCATCTGTACTTTTTCTTGTGAGAATTGTCTGTTCAATTCATTTGCTCATTTAGTGATTGGGCTATTAGATTTGTTTTGTATTGTATTTGAGACGGGGATCTTAATATATAGTCCAGGCTGGCCTCAAACTCATGGTAACCCTCCTGCCTCAGCCTACCAAGTGCTAGGATTACAGGCATGGATCACCACATCCAAAGGCTATTTGATATTTTATTTTTTGGTGTTAAGTTTTTTGGGTCCTTTACGTATTCTAGATATTTACTACTCCTCTGTTAAAAGAGTAGCTGGCAGCCAGATATGGTGGTGCATGCCTCTATAACCACAGCACTAAGGAGGCTGGGCCAGGAGTATCATCAGGAATTTGAGGCCAACTGGGCTATATAATGAGTTCAAGCCAGCCTGTACTACATAGCAAGGCCCGGTCTCAAAAAAGCAAAAACAAAAACAAAAACACAAAAAACATAGCTGGCAAAGATTTTCTCATTCTATAAGCTGTTTCTTCACTGTTGTTTCCTTGCTGTAAGAAACTTTTTAATTTTATGTAGTTTCATTTTGTTGATTCTTGCTGTTATTTCCTGTGCTATTGGAACCCTATTCAGGAAGTCTTTGCCTGTGTCTATGGCTTCAAGTGTTTCCCCCATGTTTTCCTTTAGCTGGTTCAGTCTTCATTGTTTTTAATAATCAATATTAATATACTTATTTAACCAGCACTTTTTACGAACTTTTATACCAATCTTTTTCTCCTGGGCTCTATTTCCTTTACCTTCAGGTATATATTAGAGTATTTTATTTTTCTTTTTGAGACAGGGTAGTTGTGCAGTTCAGGATGGCCTTCCTCTTACTTTATAGCCCAGGCTGGCCTTGAACTTGCAGCGATCCTCCTGCCTCTGCCATTTGAGTGCTGGGATTACAGGTGCAAGCCAACACGTCCCACTTAGAGTAATTTTAAAAGCAATGATTTGTCCTAAAAGAAAAAAAGCAATGATTTGTTGCTATAAGCATATTTTAGCATTTTTCTGAAGGTATCTTGATTTCACTCATATCTGAACAATAGTTTGAGAATAGGCTTCGTGGTTATTTTCCTTTCACAAGGTGGGGATGCCTGTCATTCTATTGTCTTTCCGTCCTTATTTTTATTGATGAGAAATCTGCTGATAATTTGTTATTGTTCTGTCATAGATTTTTTAAAAATCTTGATGCATTAAGATCTCTCTCTTAAAAAAAAAAACAGATCTCTCTCTTCTACTCTGTGCTGCTTTTGTTTAGCTGCACATGATTTTTAATTTTCCTTTTCGGGGGCTCATTATTTCCTCATCTGGGGCTCCGTGATTATTCAGCTGCTGCCTCTTTGCCATTCTGTTGCTCCATCTCCGTAAAGTTTCTTCTAGGTGTACACTGGGTCTTCTCATTCTGCTCTCCACAATTCCCATAATTCATAGCTTTTCTTTTCCTTGGTGCTGGGGATCGAACCCAGGGCCTCACACATGCTGGGTGAGTGCTCTGCCACTGAGGTGTGTCCTCAACCCAACTCTTCTTTTTCATGTCTTCTAAACTACAAGCTACATTCAAGCTGATTTTCTCAGCTCTGTCGTCTGCTTATTATTTTGTGTTTATTCTCTTGAACTGTCTATCAATGTTTCAACTGAGCTAAATTTTGAAGATCGATGTTAATTGTATTCTTTTTTAACACCTGCCTATGTTCGTAATATTTTATTTTAAATTGGTTTCTATTCTTTTACTTTTTTTTTTTTTTTGAGGCAAGGTTTTACTATTTAGCTAAGGCTGGTCTTGAAGTCACTATGTAGTGTAGTGTGGGCTTGATCTCGTGGTGATCCTCCTGCGTCAGCCTCCTGAGTGCTAGGATTACAGGTGTGCACCACCATGCCCAGCCCCACTCTTTTACATTTTTAATAATGTGAAACACACTTATTTTACAATCTCTTTCAGATTTTCCTATTATTTACAGTTTATAGAAGTACAGTTTTCCAGGTTTCTGATCTCACTCATGATCACTTATTTCTTCATGTGGTGCAGTATATAGTATTGTTGTGAGCTCATATTTTGTTTTGAGTTCACTCTATGGGAATTCCTTGCACCCTGACATGTTTTCATAAGAGAATATCCCCACAGAATCTCTCAGCCTTTTCTTGTGTATTTGTATTCTGTATTTGTTTCTGGCATCTAGGCATTCCTCTTTCCTTCTTGCTTTCTTAAAATTTTTCCTGTTTCACATGTAATCTTATTTTTTATTTTTTGGTGATACTGAGGGTGAGACGTAGGGCCTCACACGTGACAGGCAAGTGTTTTCCTACTGAGTTACATCACCAGATTCTTTTTTATT
Organism: Dinomys branickii; assembly: GCA_004027595.1. Lineage (NCBI taxonomy): Eukaryota > Metazoa > Chordata > Mammalia > Rodentia > Dinomyidae > Dinomys > Dinomys branickii. The sequence goes on along the minus strand of PVLD010001895.1, from coordinate 168,060 downwards.
TTATTTTGACACAATGTTTTGCTAAGTTGTCCAGGCTGGGCTTGAACTTGCTATCTTCCTACCTTTGTCTTTTGTGTAGCTAGGATTGTAATTGGTGCACCGCTGTGTTCAACTTCTTTCTTGTGTGCCATGAAAAATATCACTGTTTTTGCTACATTGAGCAAGATAGGATCATCTAGGTATTTATTCATTCATTCATTCATTGTGGTACTGAGGATTGAAACTAGTCTTTGCACTGAGCTACATTCCCTGCCCTTTTATTTACTATTTTCATTTTGAACAAGGTCAAGTTCTCGAGTGGCTTGCAATCCTCCTGCCTTACCCTCCCAGGGGGCTGGGATTACAAGCATGTGCCACCAAGCCTGATTGATTCTTTTCATGGTGGTGTATTCATGAACTCAGGACGTCATACGTGCCAAGCAAGCACTCTACCATTGACATACATCCCCAGCCCTTGACAGGATTTTTACAAATATAAACATGCATTTTTATTCCTAAGTATTTATTCAAGGGAAGTGAAAACTTGTGGCTCCCTCAGAAGCCTCCATCTCAGTGTTTATAGTAACTTTATGTATAGCCACAAAAATCTGGAAGCAACATAAATGTCTCTCAACTAATGAATGAACTGATAAATAAACTGTGGTATATCTATATACTGAAATTCTACCCAACCGAAAGAATTAAACTGTCAGTACATACTAAAACACGGATGAACCTCAAAGTAGTTATGCGGAGTAAAAGAAGTCAGGCTGCAAAAGAGCATGCACTCTTTATGAATCCATTCACAGGCTGGAGAGGTCGACTAGAGAGACAGTAGATACATTAGTAGCTGTCGAGGCCTGGAGATGAAGGAATGGATGAACCATAAAGAGGAATAAGGGAATTTGTCAGAATCATGAGAGAGTTTTCCATCTTGATTAGGGGGCTAGCTACACAGTCAGACGTGCTTGTCCAAATTCATAAAACTGTCCACTGAAATGATACTCTTTGGGAATTGTGTTTCAATAAATCTGAGGACCTCTAAAAGACTTTTCACAATATTTATCACTGACTTTAGTGGTGGGACAAGCATAAGCTCCTTTTATCTCGCATAAAATTATACCTCAAATCAATACGGACAATAAAAGTAAAATATTACAATGAAAATGAGCTGCCATAAAAAACCCATGTGCCTTAGGAAATACTAAGTGTGTGTAATGTGTGAATGATTACTTATGTTTCTATCTTTTTCATTTTTTGCTTTTATGATCTAAATGTTGATGAAAGTTTTTCTTTTTCCAGAGAAATAGTACAGTTTCATTTTTCATCAAATAATGTCAATGCTGCAGTTTCTCAAATAAACCCAGCTTGCCACCTTCAGGCAACTGAAAGATTTACAGAGACCATAGCTAGAGATAGAATATTAATTTTTGATGTTTTGCAATAACTCATTATTGGTCAGGTGTGGTGGCACACACCTAAAATCCCAGCACTTGAGAGGCTGGAGCAGGAGGATCACTGTGAGTTCAAGCCCAGCTGTGCTACATAATGAGTTCAAGGCCAGCTTGAACTACATAGCAAGACCTTGTCTCACACACAAAAACTTTGTAATTAATATCTCAGTCACTCTTTTAGTGCCTTTTTGAAACTTGCTGTATCTAGACTTATTCCCTAGCACTTACTAGAATCTTTCCAGGCTGGGGATATAGCTCAGTGGAATAAGTGCTCGCCTAGCAAGCGCAGGGTCCTGAGTTTGATCCCCAGTACCGCAAAAAGAAAAAATAAATAAATAAATAAATATAATCTTTCCAACTTTTAAAGCTCAATTCAAATTGCCACTAATTCCATGAGGCCTTAGCTGATCATTCCAGCTAGGTTTTCCTCCTTAAAATACCTTATCTCCTTATGCATAACATCATTGGCGGTAATAACTATGTATGACTTACCCATATTTTTAATGTTTCCATATGAATATTAAAAAGGGCACATATAAAATGGTTGTACATTTTAATATTTGTTGAAAAAATACATGAATGAGTATACAGGAAGCTAGTATAAACAGGGAGCTTTCACTTGGAAGAAGCTTTATGGTGGTGCACGCCTATAACCCCAGCATTTGGGGTGCTGAGGCAGGATTGCCTCAAGTTCAAGGCCGGCCTGGGCTACATTGTGAGTTCAAGACCACCCTGAACTACACATCAAGACCCTGTCTCAAAAGCAAACCACCAGCCAGTAGATTAACAAGAATTTCAAATATTCGTTAAAGATTAGGTGCATACAAGTAAAATGTCAATTTTCATCCCAATGATGATCTCAATTTCTCTTAATTTTTCAATCAGTTAATAATATTGATTAATGATCTAATATCTGCTAGGTGAGCTGGGCACGGTGGAGCACACCTGTATCTCAGCACTTGGGAGGCTGAGGGAGAAGGATTGTCAGTAGGTGGAAGTCACCTCGGCTACATAGTAAATTCAAGGCCAGCCTCCACTGCATAGTGAGACGCTGTTTCAAAAAAAAAAAAATCTGCTGGGTGATTGGCCCTGTGGTACTTTACTCAAATCTTTACTTGTACACCTGAAATTTTTTTAAAAAAAGAGAACAAAGTGTGATAATGATAGCTTTTGATTTTGGACAGAAAAGTGGAAAATGTCTCTTAAGTTCTGTAACCCAGCCATCTAATTATTTTCCTCTAAATCCCCAAATTGCTAGTACTCTGTGGACAAACTAATAGAATATGTCACAGTGGTGTACACTTCAGTGGCGTACACGTCACTACCACTGACTCACAGAAAAAGTCCCAGTTGGTTTGTCTAGTTCCATCTGGTTTAGACAATGATGTTTTCTATGCTTCGAGTCTCTGTAGAACGTGAAGATCACCTTCCTTCCTCTAAACGTGTACCCATCTAGGACTAGAAAGCGACAATTGGGCGCAGGTTTTTGTTTCTGATTTCTTGTTGAAGGGGAAGGAGTCTATTTGAAGATGGTTCATTTTGGGACTCCCTTCCGTTAAATGTTCCAACCTCAAACCCTCTTGCTCTTGCTCCCTTGCGGGCTTTCTTCCCTCCCCCACTCCTTCCTTTCTGCTCATGCCCTCGCCTCTCTGCTTTGCCAAGACCCAGCTTTCACCGTCCGCGAGCGGAAGAAGCGAAGAAGAAGACGGCGGCAGGAGGAGGAGGCTGGACTTGGCGCCGAGGTCAGCAGTGTCCTTGGATCTTTGTTTCTGCTTTAACAAGCAGGGACGGTCATGATTTACTAGCGGGATAGGAGAATCCGATTCGGGTTTCGGGGCATAAATTTGCCACAAGTGCAATCTTCAAAGAGCCACCTTGGTTAAAAGCTCATTCGCTTCCAGTCCCGGGTCCTTCCTGAACGTGTGAACTTGCGCATTGTCCGTTATCAACGCTTGTGTTTCAGTTCTCTTCAGTGCATCTTTTACTTGTACCCCAGTAATTTCTCCGACCACATCTTTTCCTAGTATACACTTGCTATAAAGATACATCGTAGCAGCAGCATCTTTTTCCAGCTATTTTTTTCTTCCCTTTAATTTACCTTCATTGGTTCTGACCAGACATCTCCAAATTCATCGAGTACACGTTCAGTTTGCTCTCTAATCTCTTTCTGTGTAATACCGATCTGCTTTCTGTCAGCTTCTCCTTACCAAAACAGCTCTTGTTAGGGTCAAATTAATGAGCTTAAAAATCCATGGGCTTTGAAACCATTGCTCACTCTTTTTGTTATTAGCTTTCTTTCTTTCTTTCCTTCCTTCTTTCTTTCTCTCTTTGTCTTTTTTGAGACAGGGTCTCACTGTGCAGTTCAGGCTGGCCTTGAGCTCACTTTGTAGCCCAGGCTGGTCTTGAACTCGCAACAATTCTCCTGCCTCAGCCTCCCGAGTGCTGGGATTACCGGGGTGCGCCACTATGCCGGGCGGCTAGTAGGTTCCTACACATCACTTGTGTAGTGTTTTTTTCACTTTCTTGATGTGCTTGCGTTACTGTCTTTGATAATTTTCTTTTCTGCTGTATGTATTACTTTTCATGCTTGTGGCAGTGGCCCTATACTTCCCTTGCTTTCCTGAGGCTGAAAATAATTCTATTGGTGTTTGTAAATCTCTAACCTTGAGCCCCCTTTCTTTCTCTTATGAAAGAACCTCAGAAACAGGTTGTTTGGACTCAGGAGTGTTCTGAGACTGCTCATGCAGCAGTTAGCAGCACTGTGCAATCACACTTCTCACACTTGTTTAAATATCACTTCTTTCACATTTCTCTTGTGATTCCAGCAGAACAAGATCTACACCTGTAATCCCAGTGCTCAGCAGGCAGGTGAATTTCAGTGAGTTCAAGGCCAGCCTGGGCTACATAGTAAGTTCAAGGTCAGCCTGAACTATAGAGGGAGGGAAAAAAAACAAAACAAAACTAGATTCAGTGTTGTTAGGGACACTGCCCTTTCTTCTCAAATCAACCCATGTATTTTCTATTTTTAGTCTGTATCTTGTTTGCCATTATAATTTGTAAGCTCACTGGGCAGGAAATAATTATTAATCTTTCAATTTGGAACAGCCTCAAGCACACAGTTATTAATGGTAACATGTTTTAAATGTCCTTGGTTGTAAAAAGAACAATGTGAAACACCATTTGAGCTCTGCACTTTTATTTTCCTCCATTCCTGAGTTGCAGGTTTTATTCTGGATGTTCTCTGTAGGTGGTTCTCTTATGAGAATGGAGTCCGTTCTGTGAGTTACAAATATTGCAAGAAATTACATTATTTAGATGGCACGATGCATATCATTCCATTTCCCACTACAGTGCAGTGCTTAGGAGTGGGCTAAACCTGGTCCCTTCAGCTTATTGTTTTGTCACCATGGCTAAGTTTCTAAGGCTTATTTTTCATGTGTGAAAATTAGAGATAGTCATAACCTACCTCTAAGTTTTTGTGAGGAATAAAGGAAGTGATTCACATTAAACATTTGACTACTAACTACTCAGTAAAGGGTAACCTTCATTGGTCTGAAGTAATTCTGCTCTTTTCTGAGAAAGTGACTCTGTTATGTCATTGATATAGCTGGTCCAGTTTTGAAGTACTGAGGCCGTCAGCACCTTCCTTGCCTCTCATGCAAGTATATTGTTCCTTTTTTCCTCTTTTTTTTTTTTGGTGTTGGAAATCGAACTCAGGATCTTGTGCTTGCCAGGCAGGCATTTATACCGCTGAGCTATATCCTCGGCCCTGGTGTTGCTTTTTTCCTGACTTGTAATATTTTGGATTATTAATGCAATTCAGAAGGTTGAGAGTTGTCCTTATCAGATGAGAGAAACCTAATATATTCTCTTATTATAAGATCTATACCCCTGCAGTACTCAGGATGTTAGAAAGTTGTTCTTGACTTAGTATCATTCCAAATCTGGTCAATCTGTAGGGGCTATTTTAAATGCAATGAAAATTTTAAACCTATTTCTAACACTAGTATATTTCTAATGCTGTTCAAGGAGCAGCCTGGGAAACACAGCTGATTCTCATAACTGGAGAGCTACGAAACTTAATGAGCCATGGTGCTCCCGGAGCCAGGTGCAAGATAAGTGCAACTTAGCCAGACAGTGATGTTTTCCTTACTTTTAAGTCCTAGCGAGTTACCGCTGCAAGGACACCTCTGCCTGGTCTCAGACAATGATTAATTCTTCCCCATGTTATAATGTAGTAACCCCAATTAACTCACATGGAATAAGTCCGCCTGACAACACAGGACCCAGTCTATGCAACCAATTATAAAATATCCTGTTATCTGTCTTTTGTACTTCCTTCTGAAAACCTATATGTGACTACCTTACTTTAACAAAGGGCTGGTGATTTGGCCCTCAATAGTCCTCTAGCATAATAAAGCTGTCTGCCTTGCAAAGCGTCTTTGTCTGGTCTGGTCCTGAACCACACAACAAATCTGCACTTTAGTATTTGGTAAGTTCCATTTGAAAGGAGTTGGCACAGCACATTGTATATCACAGGAAAGGCTTGGAGTCCATGACGTATAAGATATTGTTGAAGTCTGGTCATAAAGTAGGGACCTTGAGTTGGTGATGGGGTGACAACTTTGAGCTGTCTTCTATGACACTTCAGGTTTGCTTAGTTCTTAATTCTAACAGCAGGACCAATTGAAAAGTCTGAGGAATAGTCTCTCCTTTGTGTTGATACAAGTACAGTTGACAATATTTACAAAACTGTCAAGATCTGTAACAGAAAGAGCTGCTCCACAAAGTACCTTTAAAAAAAAATCACTCAGCACTTTTCATCTATTGTGGTTTCCAGGGAATGTACATCTACCAAAAACAAACTTAATTCCTAAGGAGATCAATTATTCAATCCTCTATGCAGCAAATTCAACAAATACTGACTGCCCACTGTGAGTCTGAGTTGGTTTCTGGTGTACTGTGTGGTTCTGAGGGCCTTTCTTTCCCTCTCTCTCTCCTGTCCTCCCTCCCTCTCTTTCTGTCTTTCTGTCTATCACCTCCTTTTGCTTTTGTAGTGGTGGGATTGAACCCAAGGCTTTGATGTGCTAGATTTCTGGTGCTTGTAGAACTGTATTGTTGGACAGTAGGGGAAACATGCAGATAAATTAAAATGTAAAGTTCCAGGAATGAAATGGAATGGCATGGAGGACCTAAGTTTTGAGAACTACAGAACTCGGAAGTTCGACTCAGAAATTCAGTTGCTGTGTGTCTTGCACAGTTTGAGAAGTAGGAGACTGAACTGCAAAAGGTAACAGGAGGCTGCTCCAGCTCCTTGGCAAAGGGTCACATCATTTTAAGGTACATTAGGTTTCAGTGACCACTGTGGCGGTGAAAGGGGGTATTGTTGAGCCCTGTTGTAATCAAAAGGAGAACTAGGTGAGGACTTTTGGAGCTTAGGGATGGCTTCGCAGCCCGAGGCAGACTGCACGTGGCAGTTGGCGGGAAACCGCGGGGGCGGGGTCTCGGCTTGAGTCTGGAGGGCGGGGCTGGCAGCTCACTGGCAGCCTCTTGCTACGTCATCCAGCCGCTCCCCCTCCCCTCGCTTGGAGTCGCACACGCGGAAGTAAACACGTTGACGTCATCAGGGCGCGTCTTCGCCTTTCCCCTCCCATCTCTCCAGATCCGTGGACGTGCTCACCTCCACTTGGGGCCAGGTCTATGTCCCGGTTTCCCGCCGTCGCGGGCAGGGCGCCAAGGCGGCAGGAGGAGGGTGAGCGGTCAAGAGAGCTCCAGGAAGAGCGGCCTTCGGCAGTTTCCATCGCTGATAGAGGTGCGGTCCGCGGGACGCTACGGAATCCAGCGGGAGTTGCGGCAGGGGGCTTGGGGGGGATAAAAGTACGCCTTTGGCAGGCAGAGTAGCAGGCGGGAGGAAGCTGCGGCGTTCTCCTGGTCCGCCAAGCCTGAAGCGAACTTTGTGTCCAGTGAGCACTTTGGCTTAGGGGGGGCGATCCCAAACCCAAGTTAGGTAAAAACCTTGCTGGGGGCAAAAAAGTGAACCCCCAACGTCGAAATGCGTTCTGTTATTAAACAGGCTCATAAAGCCTTTGTTCTCTACCCATTCATCCCCCCCCCTTTCTTCGGGCCGCCAGCCTGCCTTTGGGTATGGTATGAAGGGAGCCAGTTTCCAGGAGCCAGTTTCCATGGTTACCCACCACTTGGCCTTCTGGGATATCAGTCACTCTGAACAAGGACCTAACTTGAACCATGAATCAAAGGCAAACACAGGTGGCTTCTAATTTAACTCAGAGTTTTCTGCTGTGCTCCAGTTTTTAGTCTATTGTTTAATAAAATTGGGTTTTGCGCTTCGGTGTAAGTATGCATGCACATTCATTGCCTTACTCTAGACTTAGTTTACCAAGTACTGCTATAACAAATGCTGAAGTTGTTATATTTCAGTAAAAGAAAGTTACTCTGGGTTTATAAACCTTTATGTATAAATTGTACATAGGTGATTTAACTGACCGATCCCTTCTAGCCCTAGCGTTCTGTTGTCTGTCTTCTTTGCAGCTGTGAGACATTGTCACAGATGTCTTTACAGGTCTGTTAATTGTACAATTGTGTTTCTGTTATTACAGAAGAGAAAGGATGCACATCACAAGAGGGAGGAACTACTCCAACGTTTCCTATTCAGAAACAAAGAAAAAAGCTTATTCAAGCTGTGAGGGACAATTCATTCCTTATTGTTACTGGAAATACAGGAAGTGGCAAAACAACTCAACTCCCCAAATATCTATATGAAGCAGGTAATTTTATTCCAGGGTAATATTGGAAGTATTCGGGCCTAATAGTTCTGTGCTGCAAAAATGCCAGTTATTTGTCTTATAGCTCTCCTTCTTTTTGGGTACTCCCTATGTCTCCTTAGAAGAAAAAGAAAGCCCGAAACTCTCAAACCTAATTAAAATATAAACATTTAGAATGGCTATCAATATGTATTCTCATTTTTAATAAGTCCCCAACTTTTGAACATGTTCCATTCCAGGAGAATGTTTGTCGGTGAGATTTGTTTGTAAGTCTGACAAAGTGGGTCTTCACACCTTTGACACAGGTATTCAATGTAAAGCATAAACACACACACACACACACACACACAGAGTAAGTCCCGACTGTACTGTACTACCTGACATTATCACACTGTGCAGTAAGCACACAGCAGCACAAATGTGGCACTGTCCAGTGGACTTGTGAGGCACTTCCGTGATTTCTGTGTGTCTGTAAGGTCCAGTGGTATCTGCGAAAGTTTGCAATTTAAATATCCAAAAGTTGGCAACTTACTGTACTTAAATTTTCAGGGTGGGACGATTTAGTATGTTGTTAATTTTCAGGGTTTCTTTTGGAAACATTCAATTGGTTTGTGTTAACTGACGAGAAACAATTTAGCTTAAGGAGGAAGAGGCAGCTACTAATGTTGTATTTCACCTTGGTTTCGATAGGGTTTTCACAACATGGGATGATTGGTGTGACTCAGCCACGAAAAGTAGCTGCCATATCAGTTGCTCAGAGGGTTGCTGAAGAAATGAAATGTTCTTTGGGATCCAAAGTAGGATACCAAGTTCGTTTTGATGATTGCAGCTCTAAGGTACAAGAGATATTTTTTTCCTGGTGGTGCTGGGGATCAAATCCAGGGCTTCATTCATGCTAGGCAAGCGCTCTGCACTGACCCACATCCCCAGCACCTGTTTAAAAGTTTCATTGGCATTTGCGTACTATGGCATTTGTGTACTATAAGCTTACAGAAAAAGTGGAGGAAATTCTGAAAGATTTTAACTTCAAATACATATATATTTTAAAGAAACAAAGTTTCAAGTTAGTGTTCAGTTTTGATGGCCCATTGTTAATTCTTTAGCTTTGATGTAGCTGATCTTTCTGCCATTTTCTCTCTCATTTTATAAGTGATAACTATGTTCATTTTTCTTAGGAGAAAATTTTTAGCCATAGATATCATATTTTTAGCCGTAAATGTCATTGGCATATTGGTTCCCTTTGTATTTAAAAAAGATTTATTGTAGTGACATTTATATAACATAAAACTTACTGTTTTAACCACTTATAACTGTACAATTCAGTGCTAGTAAGTACATTCACAGTGTTGTGTGACCATCCCTACTAACTTGCCTGTGTGTGGTGCTGGCATAGCAAGCGCTCTGCCTCTGAGCCGTACCCCAGCCCCCTCAGCAGGTATTCATCATGTGTCTTGAGGGTGGTGCAAGCAAGTTAAGAATTATTTTCTTTTTTGTAGTTAAATGCAATTTACATTCTCTCTGCTGGATAGGAATTGATTCCTACTTACGTTTTGTGGGAGGAATGGCCACTAAGTGTGGCACAGGCTGACTTCTCCTGAAGTGCTGTTTTTGCCTTCCTCGTGGTTGCCCCAGTGACCCTTTCCTCCTGTTATCTCCCTTTGTTTTATGGCTGTCAGTGCTGTCTTTGAACTTTATTCTTACCTTATTTTGTCCAAATAAAGTGAGACTTTTTTTTTTAAATGTGAGAATGAGCAGGAAAGAGAAGCGAATGAGTAGGAAGTGCTTACATATTTCACATTTCTTCTGCCTTTTTCCCTGAATCTTCTAGAACAGTGGCTGAGGGAGGAGATGGGTCCAGATTCCTCACTGTTTCCTCCAGTTTGCTAATCTGAAGCCACTGCATTTTTTGACACTTTCCCCTGACTTCTTTGTATCTCCTTATTGATGATTTTCAGTGCTTTGTCCCAGAATATCCGCTTGAGTTCCTCTTATTTATAGATCACATATTTCAAAATTTATCTTGCTTATTAGACTGTTTTATGTTTAGTCACATTGGTTCAATCATCTAATGTCTGCATTTTGGGAAATAATTTAATTGAAGAAGTAATGGAGAATTTTTATGATGCTGCACATTGATACACTCTGCTTTGAACATTAGGAAACAGCAATCAAATATATGACTGATGGATGTTTACTGAAACATATTCTGGGAGATCCAAATCTTACCAAATTCAGTGTTATCATTTTGGATGAAGCCCATGAGAGAACTTTAACTACAGTGAGTGTTTTAATTTTTTTTTTTTTTTTTTTCATTACCGAATAGTATACAGTGCTTGTTTGGGGTAGCTTTTACTGTGTTGATAATCGCCTCCTCTTATTTATGTTTTGTCTGTTGAAATAGGAACTCCTTGGTTAGGGTAGCCATGTATTTATAATAGGTGGTTGACACACTTGTGACTTACGAGAATTTACTTTTCTTTCAGGACATCTTATTTGGCTTATTGAAGAAGCTATTTCAGGAGAAGTCTCCCAATAGGAAGGAGCATTTAAAGGTGGTAGTGATGTCAGCAACTATGGAGTTGGCCAAGCTCTCTGCATTCTTCGGAAATTGTCCGATATTTGATATACCCGGAAGGCTTTATCCAGTCAGAGAGAAATTCTGCAATTTGATTGGCCCACGAGACAGAGAAAATACTGCATATATTCAAGCGGTATTACTTGCTATATTTTTATGTCTCTCTTGATTCTTGTTAATTGGGTAGTTTGCCAAATTCACTTGTTCTGTACTATGTTAGTCTTCATGAGTTCGAGTGCTTTTTCGAACCAAATGTAGTTTTTCTCAAGACCAGAAAGAAGTACGAGAATTACTATATTTCCACTCACATATCATGGTTGTGTTTCTTGCCTTAGATTGTGAAAGTGACCATGGACATCCATTTGAATGAAATGGCTGGAGACATCTTGGTTTTTCTGACTGGTGAGCATCTTATACCAGGTTTAAAAATGTCTAGTATTTGTGGATGTTTGCTTGTTTTTAGATAGGTTCTCACTATGTTGCCTAAGCTAGCCTTGAACTCTTGGGCTCAGGTGATCCTCCTGCCTCAGTCCCCTAAGCAGCTGGAACTGCAGGCATGAGCCACTGTGCCCAGCTAATATCTACTATTTGTAAGTTGGGAATGTACTACTGGAGTTGAGTCTTACCTCTGTTGGGCCATCTGGGCTCTTCTTAGCTGTTGCCCTTTTTATGATTATCTAAATAATTTTAGATAAAAGATGTCAGACTGGGTATGGGGGCAAACACCTGTAATCCAGCACTCAGGAGGCTAAAGCAAGAGGATTGCTGTGAGTTTGAGGCCATCTCTACATAGTGAGATCCTGTCTCAAAACAAACAAACAGACAAACAAAAAAGATGTCAGGCATGTTAATAAATACATATAAAACACACTGGCCCCTTTAGGAGAAAGAGATTAAGTGGTAGGGTATTTTTTTTATTGGACTGTTTTACATTGACCTGTAACCTGACCAAAAATGTCCTGGATCTCAGGATCTGAATGATTAATTCAGCCCCTTTTTTCCTTGAGTGGCAAGCTGGTACTGTGTGATAGCAGTACATATTGTAGACAGTGGTGTGTTGTGGACAGGTTATGTGGAGGTCAAAATTAGAACACTTAAATCTCAGACTGTTCTGACTTTTAAAATAGCACCTTACTAGCAGAAATGAGTCATTTTTTTATTGCTTCTATTGTGCATTGTACTAAGTATGTGTTTTGGATATGTAAGTATCTTGAAATATACCTATATTAAGTGCTCTCCCTGGGACAAAATTAAAGGAGGAGAGCTTGGTTTTGGCTCACAGTTTTCAGAGGACTTAGTCCATGGTTGGTAGGAAAAGGTAGAAATGCATGGCTGCGTGGCTGTGAGAAGGTGATCACCACCTGCTGGGCCAGAAGCAAAGAGAGAGGAGCCAGAGAAAAGAATACGCTATTTGAGGTCACCTCCCCAGTGACCTGCTCCTTCCAGCCAGGCCCCGCCTTTGAACACATAAGACTTTGGCGGCACATTTTAGATAAAAATCATAACATTCCATCCCTCACCCTTACCATGCTCACTCCATCCTATCACATAAAGCGCATGTAGCTCATCTCTAAGAGTCCCCAAGTCTTACCAGTTCCACCACTGTTGAACAGTCCACGTCCACAGTGTTTTCTGAGACTCAAGGCAAATTCTTAGCTGTGAGCCTATATAAAAATCAAAGAGAAAATTAAATATTTCCAGCATACAGTGGCATAAACATGACCGTTACAAGAGAGAAATACAAGAATGGAAAAGAGTGGAACCAAAGCAAGACTGAATCCCGGTGGGGCTAATAGTGTATTCAGTCGCTCCATGTCCAGCCCCTGGGGCAAGCTGTGGTGAGATGTGAGCTCTGAAGGGCCTGGGGGGCTCTGCCCCTGCAGCATCGCCTGATGTGGCCCAGACGGCCTCTCTCCTTAGTTGCCTCTGCTCCACGCCTGTGCCTCGCATAAGCACACAGCCTTGTGTTCCTGGCGTTTCCAGCTTCCTGGCTCTCCTCTGTAGCTTTGCTTCACTCTCACAGCTTTACCTGTCACCCACTTGGGCACCCATTGGGGGCTGTGACCTTCTCACACATTCTTGCCTGGTTACCCAGGCCTTATGAAATCTAAATGAAAGCTTCTGTAACCCCATAACTCTTACATTTTGCATGCCTGAAAAAACAATGCCACATGGATGATGCCAAGGTCTGTCATCTGCTCAAATTGTAGCTGGACTCCCTTGGACCATGGCTGCAGAGGGCTCAAGTGCTTGAATGGCAGAGCACAGTAAAATGAACCCCAGGGAACCAATTTCCTAGGAGGCCCTTTTTGAGTGGGCGTCCTGTGGATTCTTAAAAGAAAGATTAGCAGTTTTGCACCTTGGAACCTGCAGTGGGTGGGGTGTTGCTGATTTCAGAGATGCCCTTGAGGGAGAGATCCCTCAAGGCATCTCTCCTATTTTTTTTTAAATTTTGTTTTGTTTTTTGTTTTGGGTTTTTGAGACAGGGTCTGCTGTCTAGTGCAGACTGGCCTTGGACTCACTTTGTAGCCCAAGGCAGCCTTGAACTCCGCAGTCCTCCTGCCTCAGCCTCCCTAATGCTGGGACGGCAGCCTGGCTTTTCCCTGTTGTCCTGATGCAAAGCACCTGGCTCCTTTTCACGGTAATCTTTTCTGCATCCAAACCACTTGGCCCCAGCTTTGTAAGTGCTTTCTTTCTGGCAAAACTGTAAACTCTCAAGTCATTTAGCTCTGCTCTGTGCTTCTGATTCTCAAAGTAGGTATGACCGAAAGCAGTTAGCAACACTCACGCAACAGCCTGAACTGTTGGGCTTCCTTAAAATTTTCTCTGCTGCATTAATTAGCCTGCTGACGTTAGCATCATTCACTTAGCCTCAGAACTCGGGGAAAATACAGATATTCTGTAACGTGGGGAAAACATACACAAATACTCTGTCATGCGGCTTGTAGTCCAACTGCCAGTAGATTCCTTGTTCCCAGTTGAGACCTCCTGAGCTTGTCCTCTACTTTCCGCATTCCTATCAGTCTCTGGCCAGTATTGCAGTCAAGCACTGCTCACAACATTGTAGGGTTTCTGTAGCCTGCATCTTTGGACCTTCGCAAAATGCTTCTGCTCACTAATTCCAAAAGTTTCTGAATCACGTGGTCAAGTACATTCACAGTCATGGCCTCATTCCTGGCACTGATTTTCTCTATTAGCTACTTTCCTGTTACTAGTACAGGATATCTAATGTCTGCATCTTAACAAAGAGAAGTGTATTTTGACTCAAGGTTTTCATAGACTGAGTCAATAGTTCCTTGGCTCCGAGGCAGAAATGGCATGGCAGAGGAGAGCTATTCCCTGCATGGTGGCCAGGAAGCAGAGTGAGGAGGAGCCAGACACAAGAACATACCTTTGAGGTCATGACCCCAGTGATACTGGCCCCTTTCGACCAGGTCCCAGCTCCAAATACGAGACTTGTGGGCGACACTTGAGATGTAAACCGTAACAGTGCTTAACTTCAGTTGAATCTCCAGGGTTGGCCTACCGTACGTGCACAACTTAGTGAATCTGCCTCAAGTTCTTTGTTAACAAGGTGAAAAGCATGAAGGTGCTCAGTGTGGTGGTACACACCTGGTCATCCCAGCACTGATAGGCTGAGGCGGGAGGGTTGCTTTGAATTCAAGGCCAGCCTGGGGTACATAGTGAGTTCAAGGCCAGCTTGAATTACAAAGCAAGGCCTTGTCTCAAAAAAAAAAAGTGCATGAAGATGGTAAACATTTTTATTCTTTTAGAAATTCAAATTTCTAGAAAACTAGTGTTTCTTTTGAATTTTATTGTTCAGTTTTGGTACAAGTCATGTATTTATCTCTTATAGATGAAGTAGATTTAAACCGTTAAACCAAAGTAATTTTAATCTAGACTTTTATTCTTAAATTAATTTTGCTGTTCAGTTGTTGAAATTTTTTTTCCTTCTCATTTCAGGACAATTTGAAATTGAAAAAAGTTGTGAGTTACTTTTTCAAATGGCAGAGTCTGTCGATTATGATTATGACGTTCAAGATACCACCCTAGATGGCTTGTTGATACTGCCCTGTTATGGATCCATGACGACAGGTAACTCCTCGTTAAGATGGAAAATAGGACTGCTTTTTTACAAGGTGTCTTATTTAATTACATCATACATACAGTGGTTAGGTCAATAAATTTTACCTCCTAACCTCACTTTTGCAACTAACACTCTGTTTGTGAAACAGCACAAGAGAACCATCATCCCTTGAGAGAAGTGATTTTTTTTTTTACTTGACTCTTTTTGTATAAACTTTTTCAAGAGCATTTGGTAACCCTTTTGGTGTTAACAGTGGGCTATGTCTTCTCAGCCAAATAAAATACTGGTGGAGATTCTTTGAAACCAGGACATGCAGTGGTACCTCGGTTCATGAGCCATATTCTTTCCATGATGCTGGTTGCAATCCTTACAGGATGAGAACCAAATCAAATTTCCCCCTAAGGACAACATTGAACCTAACCATTGATTCGGTTCTTGTCCAACTCAATTTGCAACCAGAATCGTGGAAAGAATTAAGTTCCTGAACCAAAGCAACCCTGAATTTCTTGATAAATCACACTTAATTCACCACTGCCCCAGGATTTTTAGAAATCATATACTGCATTCAGATGCATATGAACACAATGGATTGTTTTCCTTTTGAAGTAAACATATTACTGCTTTTCTTGTATGATCGTGGTTGTTTTGTTGTGTTTGCTAAGAATTTAAAGAGCAAACACAAACTCCTGTTCTGATACTTGGTCATAAATATAATTGAATGAGAGAATTTAGTAAGACTTTATGATGGAAGATGATTTATTAAAAGGAAGTTAACCTTAGGTTATTGGAGTTTGATTAGGATTAAAATTTAAATGTTTTCGTTTTTATGCATATTACTGATTTTGTTAAGTGGGTGATTCTTTACACAGTACTAAGAAATGTTTTGGATTATGTGTGTTGGTTAAGAAACATAGACCATGTGCTATTTTGGAAACCAATCTCTCTTTATTTTTTAGTTTTTTAAGAAGTCTCACTACATAATTCTGGCTGGCGTTGAACTCACTAAGTAGCCTAGGCTGGTCTGATCTGATGATTTTCCTGCCTCAGCTTCCTGAGTGCTAGGATTATAGGCATGTGCTACCATGCCTGGCCAGAAGTCACTTTTGTGATGGTCTTAGGCTCTTTTCTCACAATATTGAAGCACACGTCTCTATTTTAGATTTTTGTATCTCATAGGAATTGTTAGGGTCATTATTGGATATTTAAGATTCTTGCCAGGGGTTTGGTGTATGCTTGTAATCCCAGTGCTTAGGAGGCTGGGGTAGGAGGATTGCTCTGAGTTCCAGGCCAGCCAGCACTACATAATGAGACCTTGTCTCAACAACCCCCAAAGATTCTTGTTTTCTGGAAATTTGTTCTGCTGATTCATAATTCCCTTTGTAACTAATAAATTCTGAACTCATGATTGTTGCTTCATTATTAAGTGTTAATTAAATATATTTTTCTATTAAAGTAATTTCATTTTTCTTACTGCCACATTGAAAATAATACTCTATATCTGCTATTGCCTCTTTTGACTTCTTGACATCTGATTTTTTATAATGTTAAAGGTTATTTGTGATCTATTTCTCAAATTGCATGGCTTTTCCTTTTTTTTTTTTTTGTGAAATGAATTGTAGCATCTCTTGAAACACTGTCCTCAGGGATAGTAATTAAGTTACCTGGTTCTGCTGCCTACTCTTTTCTGAGGCTGTGGCAGGCCCCTCTTTTCCTCAGCTTCGTTCTCTCTGAAATGTGACTATTTCATCTTATCTTGGTTTTTCTTAGTCTCTGTTTGGGAGAGGTTCGTTTCTGGGACTCACTTGTCACTTCTAAAAATGATTCCTGAGATCTGTCTCTAATTCTGTGTCACTTCTGTGCTCTAAGCCTGCTGGACCCTGAAAGTTCTGTGTCATGTCACCCAGATCACTCAATCCAAGCAAGTGACAACGCCAGCAGGTGGTATTTCACCTCGGTTTTGTTCAGATCATTTATTTTTTATCTGCTGTTGGACTTGGAATATTAGTTGTTCGTGTGACCTGCTGTCTGCTTTTGCCTGATTCAATGTACTGTCCCACCTGCAGTGATAAACATAAGCCTCCAAAAGCATAGCAGTGGTTTGGTCAGTCCGCTGTTGGGTACCTTCAGCCGTTCCCTCCAGCCACCTAGATTAACATGGCAACCTAATAATCTGGCGTTCATTGTCCTTCCAGCATGACTGCAGTCTGCTTTCAGCCCTATTTCCCATTGTGTGTAATCGTGTTTGTTGGCCTATATGTAAAGTTGGTAAAGATGTGGGACTGGGTGTGCGTAGAGCTGGTACAGTTCTATTAACTTTTGTTTCCCTCCTCATTTCAAGTGGTGAGCTACCAGTGGTCCATTGTGAGTATAATGATTGTGGCAGTGTAAAACAGCACAGAGAGGCAATCGGAGGGAGCTCAGGAGCGGTACTGAGTAAGGGTGAGTGGGGTTGGATGAAGTAGGGAGAGAGTGGCAGGCTTTCTTTTATAGCCTGATTAGGAGAGCACAGCATTTATTTTCTCTATTGTTTGGGTGCTGAAAAGAGATGCTTTTATAATGTTATTTTCATTATTCCTTATTATGCCTATGGGACATAAAGCTTGCATTCTGAGAGTGAGGCAAGGGAAGAAGGATTTCTTGCTTGTTGCCAGGGGATTCAACAGTGACCCACAGCTGGGCCTAGTGAGTAGGTAAAACTTAAGATGTGAATATTTTGTATTTGCTTTTTTCTTAGGCTAGCTATATGAATGGATCTCTATATTAACGAAACATGTTGCCTGGCCTGGTGGTATGCACTATACTCTCAACAGCCCAGAGGCTGAGGCAGGAGGATTGTGGAGAGTTGAAGGCCAGCCTGTGGTACATATAGAATTCAAGGCCAGGCTAAAGTACATAGGAAGACCCTGTCTCAAAAAGACAAAGGAAAAAAAAAGAAAATTACAAAAAATTTCCCACTGTGCAGAATTAACACTGTCTCAGCAAATTTGCTCCAGTTGTCCTTAAGAAAAATTACTCAGTTGAGTAAAAAATGACACTATTTCATTATACATAATTTGATGAGTATAGAAAATTACAAAGGTAAAAGTAAAAAAGTTTCCTCAAATTGTTCCACCCAGGAATAACTGTCTTTAACACAATAAAAACAGATGCGTGCATGGATGTGGACATACGCAGAGTGAAAAGTAGGTAGAGAAGTTGCTAGTCGTTTTTGAAAGATGAGGACTTCTCTCTTTTAGTTTATCTTCTCCTTCTGATTTTTGTTAATTTTATGCTATTCATGTGTAGACAGTGGTCACCATCAGTCTTTTACTTTTCTTTTTTGTCTTTTTGAGACAGGGTCTCACCATGCAGTTCAGGCTGGCCTTGAGCTCACTTTGTAGCCCAGGCTGGTGTCGAACTTGCAACAGCCCTCCTGCCTCAGCCCCCCAAGTGCTAGGATTACAGGCATGTGCCACCACGCCCAGCTTGATGTACTTATTTTTAAAAATAAACCTTACTGAGATGTAATTTACAAATAAAATGATTATTTTAATTATATACAGTCTTGGGTTTTTACAAGCCATATATTACCTGTGTAACCATCATCACTGCAGACCTGATGGGGATCATTTCTTCTTTTTTTTTTTTATTCATTTATTTATTTATTTTTTATTTTAAAGACAAAAGAATGGAGACATATGAACCAGAATAAGCCATAAACAATACCAAAAATACAAAATTATACAGAATATAGTAGGGAATTAGCACTGGATGTTGTATTACATAATGTTATCTTCACGTTAGTTATCACATAAACATTAAAGGAAATACCAAATTATAGAGAAGATAGTAGGGAATTAGCACTGGATGCTGTATAATATAAAGTTATCTTCACTTCTGTTAATACAAAAACGATTGAGGAAATACAAAATTATAGAGAACATAGAAGGGAATTAGCTCTGGATGCTGTCCTACATAGTGTTACCTTCGCATTTGTTACTCAGTTACACAGATGATGACCCACTTGATCAATCAATTTTCTCCTCTCTCATCTCCATTGCCCTACCACTCAATCAGTCCTCTTCCTTGTGATAATAACTGTATTCCTGGGTTTATCTATACCCCTGGACTCTTGCCTTGGGAAGAGACATAGCTGTCTCAGACTATACTATAACATACATGGGTATATACAAATTGCCATGGTCGGAGGTCAGGAAGCACATATGCTCACAGCGGACTGCCCAGCTCTGCCCAGTCACTGTGCTATGGGTGGGGGCGGGTCCAGTCTGTGGGGCGCCCTCAGCGGGGCCCACAGAGCAGCCGTGGGGCACACACCCCCGTCAGGGCGCCCTTTGTGACCCATTCAGCTCTGTCCCATTGCCTCGATGCTGGAGGCCCTTTCTTCTCCTCCTCCCTCCTCCTGATCTCCAGTATTACCATTCCCCACCCCTTGTAGCTGGGCACTGGACGAACTTACGATGCTTGGTATAAGGGCTTGAGATCTCCCCGGCCCGTTCTCACTGTTAGTTCAGGATATGAACTGAGTTTAAAGATTAGTTCTAGAATAGAGTTGGAGGATTTTCTCAGGTCTGCTGTATAGACTATGTTGTTGTTTTTTGGACTCCCGGTCTGCTGCTTTTCATCTAATTTGTTGCTATGGGTTCATGCAAGGTTCGTATGTGCAAGCTGTAAGGAGACCCTCTTGGTGCTTACATTAATAGTTTGGGGTAAGTCCTGAGGTCCGTGGATTCATCCCATTGTTGCCAGGAACAGGCGGTGCTTGCTCAAGCCGCCGAGTCTCAAGGTGCTCCCAGAGAGAGTTCAGGTTGGGAACTGAGTCCCGGCAACCCAGCTCATGCTTCCTGCCTGATGGAGTGAGAAGGGTGTGGAGCCACACGACCCACCTCCATCTGCATCTCCCTCCCGTTGCAGTGCTGGAGCCCCCTGGAGCCGCCGTCCGCTCCTCAGCCGGATCCCTGGGAGCCGCTGCGGCTCACTGCTGAGGTTCCCCACTGCTCTCCGCCGGTAGCTGCTCACCCAGCAGAGAGGCAGGGGACCACCACCTCGAGGCAGGTGCAGAGCCGGGCGTGGTGGGCTGTGTACTAATTGCATTGATTCTCTCCAGGCGCTGATTAGGAAGGTTGCTGCAGGGTGGGGACTCTGCCCCAGTGGCTGTCGTGACTTCTCATCCTTACACTGGGTTCCACAACTGCTCCTGACAGCCATTGCCTCTTTTCCTGGCTGTGCCCTCCCCTCTCCAGCCCTGGACCAGCTCTCGGAACTCTGCTCTCCCCTGGCGGAGTTGGGAGGCTTCCGTGAGCGTGGGTCTCCGAGCTGAAGCTCTTTCCTTTCTGTCCTTCACATGCTGCAACACTACCACATTCCCCTGTCTGAGTGGCATTCCTCTGGGAGGCCCCCTCTCCGCTGCCTACCCGGTTGCCATCCCGAAGCCCCCTTGCCAAATCCATCCAGTCATTTGTTTCTTTCTAATGAATTGACCATTACATTTCTAAAGTTCTGAAATGACCAACAGACCATAGAAAGATATCACTTAGGCTCCTGTTTGAAACCAACAGCTTCAGAAAACTGCTGGCCTTGATTCAGGGCCAGATGATGGGGAGTATTTCTGCTGTGCTCTTTTTATCTGCAAATTCACTTCTTTCAAGGAAAGTTCCTTTTGTTGTATCTTTGGTGGCTTTATATATTTTTTTTTTCTTTGTCTTTTTGAGACAGGGTCTCACTATGCAGTTCAGGCTGGCCTTGAGCTCACTTTGTAGCCCAGGCTGGTCTTGAACTCAAAACGATCCACCTGCCTCAGCCTCCCGAGTGCTGAGATTACAGGTGTGCACCTCCATGCCTGGCTTGTGTTGTATCTTGAATGTAGTGATATCCCATTTGTTTTTGTTTTAGGGATGCTAATTATTCTTAGGTTGGAGAATCTCTATCTTCTATATTTTAAACTTTTCTTTCAATCCCTTTATCTTTTTCAAGTGTGTGTGCTTACCTCAGCCCTCACGTCAGGAGTGCTGCTGGTGACAGTCCTCCTGGTGCTTTTGCCTAACCCCGGCAGCTTCTGGGGCAGGCAGAGTTGCAGCTGATCCAGGTTCTGCCTTTTTCTTCCTCTCCATGTTCATCTTTGTTTTGTCTGATAGGCTTTTAAGTTTATTGTTTTATGTTATGTTCCTTTTATTTACGTATCATGTACACACACACAAATATGTTTGTGCTTTGCCCTTTTTTGGGTGGTGTTTCTAACAAGAAATTCCATGAGGAGGTGGCGTTGTCTGTACTGCTTATCATAAGCACAGCTTCTCTCAGGAGTTTTACTCTGTTGAGGGTGTTGAATGGTCTTTAATGCGTTTATTTTTTGATATGCTTTGGCACATCTTTCTGCCTTGCTGTCAGCTTTTCCCTCTTGATAGCATCCAGGTACTGAAGGACTGGGGTAGCTGGGGAAAGTGTTTAGGAATCTTTCATAGGGAGGAAAACAGGGAATGGAGGTGAGGAGGAGAATTGCTGTCTCTTAACGAGAGCAGTGGACTTCACCCCTCACTGCTGGAGAATGAGAGCTTGCTTCAGGAATATGAGTAACACTTTTCCAGCCCTTTATAAACAAACGTAACAGTGGCGCTTATTTGTAGCTGGACAATGGGGGTAAAGAGGGGGAACAATGAAACAAACTCGTCAAGACACAGTTTCAGAACTTTTTAATTATTATGTTGAAGAAAATGGTAAATGCATCAGGAATTTTGCTTGAACTGAAGCTATTAAAAAAATTAGGGACCTTTGGAAATGGGTTCCTTGAGCCGGGCATGGTGGCACAGGCCTGTGATCCCAGCACTTGGGAGCCTGAGGTAGGAGGATCTCTGTGAATTCAAGGCCAGCTTGAGCTATGTAGAGTTCCAGACCAGCCTCTGCTATATAGTGAGACCCTTTCTCAAACAAACAAACACTCGGGTTCATTAGAGAAGAGACTTGATTATGGATAAATGTGTGCAGAAAAAACAATTTTATTTATTTATTTATATATTTGTTTGGGTCTTTTTGAAACAGGGACTCCCTGTGCAGTTCAGGCTGGCATTGAGCTCACTTTGTAGCCCTGGCTAGTCTGAAACTTGTGATGATTCTCCTGCCTCAGCTTCCCGAGTGCTGGGATTACAGATGTGTGTGCTACCATGCTTGGCAGACATTTCTAATTTATATAAAATTTTAGGGAACAGGTGGAAAGATTCTAATTTATATAATGCATTTTTAATTTATCAGTCTGTTCAACAACTATTTAGTGAGCACTTAATATGAGCCAGGCATTGATCTAGGTATGGAGAATTTACCTTGAATTAGAAGGAAACCCTTGTTCTGGTGAAGGTACAGTATAGCAGAGTAGATGGGTAATAAGTAATGTATAAACATGTAATTTGAATTATTCATCCAAGCCACTTAGAAGAAATAAGCTATCTAAATAGAAGAAATACCTGAAAAAAATTTTTTTCTTAGACACTGTTGCTATATAGTTCTTGACTAGCTTGAGCTCACTGTGGACCCAAAGCTGATCTCAAACTCATAGTGATCATCTGCTTTAACCTCCTGAGCTGGCTGAAATTACAGATATTTGCCACCACATCCAACTAGAGATACCTAAAAATTTTAAATGATCTTTATCAAATTCTTCAAATCTGAAAGAAATAGGGGCCGGGCGTGGTGGCGCACCCCTGTAATCCCCGCACTCAGGAGGCTGAGGCAGGAGGATTGCTGTGAGTTTGCAACCAGCCTGGACTACACAGTGAGCTCAAGGCCAGCCTGAACTGCATAGTGAGACTCTGTCTCAAAAAGACAAAAAAAAAAAAAAAAAAGAAAAAAGAAAAAAAAGAAATAGGGATTTTTGGTATTGTTTTGGATTTATATTAGAACTTCTCTACACATGCCTTTTCTTCCTTTTGAAGATGAGAGCTTATGTTGCCTAGGCTGTTCTTAAACTCTTGGACTCAAGAGATACTTCTGCCTCAGCATCCTGAGTAGCTGGGACTATAGGCATGTGCCACTGTGCCCTGCCAGTTACCTTAAGTCAATGTTTGAGCATTTTTTAACTTGAGAAATTCGTTTTGGAAAGATGTGGAGGAATAGCAGCATTCCATAACATTCCATAAATTTGCCAATCAATGTGTAAGCCACTTGGCTTCGCTAGGCTTTAGTTTTCTAATCTACAAAGTTAGGTGGCTGGCCTAATTTTAAAATCATGCTCATCTGTGCTGCTCCTTTTCTTTGTAATAGATCAACTTTGGTCTGTTTTATCTATTGAGAATACAGGGCTTTTACAATATTTTATTTGGAAACAATTTTTCCCTTTTAATATTTTCTTGGCTGCTGGTTTTCTCAAAATCAAATGGTAGGCATTTAAAAAAACATTTCTTTATGAAATATATGAATGTATTGCTATACCACTTGCTAAAGTATAATAGTGTAATAATGTATTACACTATTAATACATTTAATAGTGTATTAAATTACAAATTTACTGTTATACTGTATAATAGTATAATGCATAATAGTAAACATAAAGTAAAATATTTTAAAGGACAGTATAAAAATATAAATACTAAGAGTTTCTTCTCATATCCTAATAGCTTTGCCTGTGTCCTTTCTGAAACGACTGCCCCTCAGTTTTGGACATGGTTGATGTAGGTGACCTACCCATCTCCCTTGCTTTGGAGTTTCTTGATCTTTTCCTTTATCCCAACTTAGCACCATTCAGGTACTGACATTGTAGAATTTGCCATCACCGTCATTTCTGACATCTCAGTTTTAAGCATCTGCTGTCTGATGTTTTCTTTTCCTTTTTGTCTTTTTGAGACAGGGTCTCACTATGCAGTTCAGGCTGGCCTTGAGCTCACTTTGTAGCCCAGGCTGGGGCCATATTTGCAATGATTTTCCTGCCTCAGCCTCCTGAGTGCTGGGATTAGAGGTGTGCACCACATGCCTGGCCTCTGATGTTTTCTTATCTACAAACTTACTCTGTTGTTCCTAATTCAACAATTGTCAGGACAGGTTTAGACTTACCCTTCACCAACTTCCGCTCACCTCCTTTTCTCCATGTTGTAGTTTCCTTGTCCACATTCTTAATTCTCTTGCCCCGTTTTCTGATTAGTCTGGCAGGGGACAAGTCTGTTCCAGTTTGTCTTTCTCATTTCACGACCATGCTTCTTAAGGCCTGGGTGGTGCCAGGAACCTAGATCTACTCTCTTGTCTACTCTCATGACCGTTTCATCCTCTTTTGCTCTTTAGGCTAACTCTCTCTCCTCCCTGTACGTTAGTTACTTCCCCATGGTTAAAAAATTCATTTTTCCTTTTTCCAGTGCTTACTCAAATTTGTCTCTTGAGTCTTACTCTAAATTCACCAGAAATAGATTGGTATAGCTTGAGGAAAATGTTCATTACTGGTGCTGTAAGCTGTGACCGAAGGAATGAGGTACCACACTACAGGCATTGCTGCTGGCCCTTAAGTTTTAGTAGTAGAAATGAGTATGGCGTTAAGTCTTTCAAGAGATACTTACTAGTTAGGTAGATACTCCCCAAGTAGAAACTCTTTAGCTAATTAGTCTCTCAAGCAGAGAAAAGTCCTCTGTCTGGAGTCCATAGCTAGGCTCCAGGAAGTCTTTGAGTACCCTAAAATTGTCTGAGGTTTTTTTATGTGTGCAATATATCTTTTAATGGAGAGGAAGTCACTAGTTTTATAAATAGTGTCAAATAGAGCTGTGATCTAAAATAAAGAAATCTGTTGTAGGGGTGATTTTAGTAATATGACCTCGATTCTTTGGATTTAGAAATCATAAAGTGAAAGGTAAAGAAAAAATAACATTTGCTTCCGTTTTATATTCAAGATTATTAAAAAGAGGTGAAGAAAACATAGTTTTAATGAAAAGAAATGAGCTCTTTAAAACTTGAGTTTGACAAATGTATGTTGTAAATTGGTGTTTTCTTTTCACATATATTTTAGATCAACAGAGGAGGATATTTTTGCCACCCCCACCTGGAATTAGAAAATGTGTCATATCCACCAATATTTCTGCAACGTCTTTGACAATAGATGGGATCAGGTACAACTTTTGAAAGTTTTAAAATCACAGAAGTTGGTTAGCTAATTGTAGAACATTACCGAATTTGTTTCTCACTCACTTCCTTGTTACTTACTTTTTAGTGCTCTTAATTTACCTTTCATTCCTTGTGACTCTTGATACCTTTGAACATGAAACAGTAGAAGGTACCCACTGCATTGCTGTTTACTTCTTTTAACTTCTTGGCAGTTTGAACCCTTCTCTCCAAATTTAAGATTTCCTGTAATGCTTCCAGGATTTCAGCCAGCCCAATTTTTGTGTGCTGTCATCGGTAGCATAACCCTTAGGGACCTGGTGCTTCCTTCTGCTCAGCCCCACTTGGTAGAGTAATTTTGTTCATCTGATGTTTATGTGGAGGTATTGTCTCTCGCTTTTTACCTTCTTGTGAAATCCAGCTCTGATACGGGCCCCTTATTACTTTTGGCTGTAAGCAGTGATGCCATCAAATGTTTCCAAACAGTTACTAATGTTTGGATGTTTTGAGTCTGAACTGATAACTAATGTGAAAGGCTCTCTGACTGGTAAACCACAACCCTTTTTGGTGCCTTTTTTTTAACCCAGTGTATTTTTATGTCCTTAGCTACTGCCATAGGAAGGTAGGACTCGAATCCTAAGGGTTCTGTGTATTCTGGTAGATATGATTACTTAGATTGGAGAAGTCTGATATCCTCTACTTCTCCTTGACTTAAACAATAATAGTTTCTCTGAAGGGATTGTGAGAACAGCTGTCTGGAGTAAATAGACCGCTGTAATTGTCTGTTCGTAGCACAGGCAAAAGATGGAGACCGTGTGGTGCAGCATGTGTCTTTAATGAGCGATACTGCTATTCCTGACTTGAGTGTGTTAACCGTACATACTCTCCATTTCATTGGTTTAAAGTGGTATTAAAGGCCACTTCAAATTAGATTTTTAACCTATTAATGTTAGAGCTGACTTTGAAGTGTTTTTTTATTAAGGCAAAGTTAAATGAATTTAAAAGTGAACAATGAAGTGGTACTTAGTATATTTACAGTATTGTGTAGTCCTTAACTTTAGTTCTGAAATGTCACGACCCCCAAATAAAACCCAATATCCATGAGGCAAGAGCTTTACAGTCCCCTCCCTCCCCTAGCCCCTGGCAACCAACAGTCTACTTTTGTTTCTGTGAGTTTCCCTCTCTGAGTAGTTCATATAAATGAAATTACACAGTATGTGGCCATTTGTGGCTTTCACTTGCCTAATGTTTTGCAGATACATCCATTTTGTAGCATGTATCATTCTATTTTATGGTCAAATACTACTCCTTTGTGTATGTATCCTAACTTGTTCATCCATTTGAGCACTTGTTTGTTATTTTAGTTGTACATATAGGAATAAAAGTGCTGGGTCATGTGGTTATTCCATGTTCAGCTTCCTGAAGAACAACCAAACTGTGGCTGTGCATTGGCTGAGCATTTTATGTCTCCACCAGAAATATATTAGGGCTCTGGTTTCTTGATTTTCAAGTTTCACGTTAACCTAAAAAGTAGTATGTTGTAGTTAATTTGTCAGGAAAGGAAGTGTTAACAATTAACAAGTTTTCCTTTAGTTTCTAGAAACTTAACTTGCTTTCATTCTACTTAGATACGTGGTGGATGGGGGCTTTGTGAAGCAGTTAAATCACAACCCCAGATTAGGACTGGACATCCTGGAAGTGGTTCCAATTTCAAAGTAAGTCTCTCAAATCTTGTTGTTAACACAGCAGTTGATAAGATAATGTCTGTTTGGTTTGGGGATAGGAAGTAAATTGCTTGGGAAAGCCATAAAACATTTTTGGAACTGTCTTTTCCCTTTTATAGGAGTGAGGCATTACAGCGAAGTGGCCGAGCTGGTAGGACTTCCTCAGGAAAATGCTTTCGGATCTATAGTAAAGATTTTTGGAACCAATGTATGCCTGATCATGTGATCCCTGAGATTAAGAGAACTAGTTTGACATCTGTCGTTCTGACCTTAAAGTGCCTTGCTATCCACGATGTCATAAGGTATGTGGGCAACTTGAAAAAAAGACAGATTTGTTAGAGTGAAGCAGGTTATTCCTCAAAAGTTGTTTTGCAGTATGTGACTCATCAGTCCCTGGGAATTAAGGCTAACTGATTATCATGGTTGATTTTCATGCTGGTTGTTCACCTTTCTTCTCTCCTTCTCCCTGGGTACTGGGGATCAAACCCAGGCCCTCTATATATAATAGGCGAGGGCCTACCACTGAGCTATACCCTGACACTCCCATCCCCTTTAAGTGTATTTTGAGAAGAGGTCTTGCCGAGTTGCCTAGGCTTGCCAAGATTTGTGATTCTCCTTCCTCATTTTTCTGAGTAGCTGGAATTACAGGTATGTGCCCCTGTGCCTGGCTCATGTTGGTTCCGTCTCAGCTAAACCAAGAAAAGGTTATTTGAGTTGACATAAAATTCACCATTTTAGCCATTTTGAAGTGTGCTGTTCCTGCTGAGCGTGGTGGTATATGCCTGTAATCCTAGCACTTAAAAAAAAAAAAAATCCTAGCACTTGGGGAAGATGAGGTAGGAGATTGTGAGTTTGAGGCCAGCCTGGTCCAGTGAGTTCAAAGCCACTACACCAGGTGTATGGTAGTGTCTGCCTGAATCCCAGCACCGTGGTAGGCTGAGGAAGGAGGATTGCAAGTTTGAGCCCACCCTGGCAATTTGGTGGTTTGACAAGATCCTCAGGATAAAAAAAAACAAAAAGGGCTGGGAGTATAGCTCAGGGCAAAGGCCCTGGATTCAGTCCCAGTACCAAAAACACAAAAACCAAACAACGCCCCCCACACACAATTTGCCTGGTTTTTAGTAGACTCACAATGTTACACAGTTGTCAGCACTGTAATTTCAGAACATATCCATCAACCCCCAAACTGCTCTAATTGGAGATTATAGGAACCCACAAGGAAGTGGTGTTATAATACTACCTGGCTTCAGAATTTCTAAAATTTTGATAATGAGATTTTCAAAAGATATGGTAAATGTTTGAATTATCAAAAAAATTATTACAGTAAAAGGTATTGCTGATAATGATGTAATAAGTGTGTTTTAAATGAAGGGGTGAAAAAAATAAATGAAGGGGTGGTGTTTGAGTATTTTGAGGGTCGTTAATGGCAGTTGTCTTTTTCTGTAACATTTTTTGATGTGAGTGCTCAGTATTTTATGATCCTCTGTTGATCAAATGTCTACTGCAGTTTCTGTCAGATAAAATGTTTCTGTGCGCCCTTGTCTGCCTTGTTCACCACATGTGGCACTGTTGGACTCTAGTTTTTCACCAAAGTTGAAATGATAATGAAAGGCGAACATTTTGAGCTGATTGAGACAGCCAAGACAGTGGAACTAGAGACACTCCCAAGAGTTCTTCCAGAGCTGTTTCAGAAAGCGGCAGGAAGGCTGGGATGAGTGTGGTCCAAGTTACGGGGAGGGTTTGGAAGGAGATTAACGGCAATATATCTTCAGTGCAGTAAATTTTAAAAAACGTCAGCATTCACCATATGTTTTGATCACACCATGTATTTTTCTACCATAGCAGATACTTTCATTGACTTACTGGTTTAACCTTGACTTCTTAGGGGTTCTATGCAGGTGTTGACTTGATCACTTAGTAAACCACTGTTTACTTGTAATGAAAGCCATATAGTAAGTGCAGTTCCAGCCAGGAAGGGTTTTTTAATAGCTTCTTTGTATGGCCAGCATTGTACTACATATTAATGTCAGTAATAATACTCTAGTAGCTTTTTGTGTTCACAAAGTTTTTACAGTTTTTAAGGTTCAGACACATAAGGAACAGAACAACTGTCAAATTAGTCAGATGTTAACCTGTAGAATGCATTGCCATAGGACTGAATGTTGTAGGGGCTTGAAATTTCGTATGGTAGAGGAAGTAATGAAGGAAGGTTCTGTCTTGTTCTTCACTTTGATCTTAATTGATTGGGAATGTAAAAGTGTCAGGAGCCTTGAGAGAAGGAGATCATGCACTCTTTAAATTCATAATGAGATGGAAAATGATTACTAGCTGTATCTAAATATATATTATATACGCTTGGAAAACCAACTTTAAAATGGTTTGGATAGTTATCTTAATACTAGAGTTTGAGAGTAAGAATGTTGATTCTAGGAGAGGAAAGCACATAATAAATGAAGTTTAAGTGTAGCTGTAAGTGGTACTAAAACGAAAAACAGTAAGGATGGAAAGAACCCTTGAAAGAAATCCCAGTGGTGAAACGTGAAGCTTTCAGGTGAAGCCAAGTCACTTTAAAATAATGTCACATTGGGCATTGTAGCACATGCCTGTAAATCTCAGCACTTTGGGAGGCTGAGGCAGGAGGATTGCAAGTTCAAAATCAGCCAGGTCAACTTAGTGAGACCCTGTCTCAAAACAAAAAATACAAAAGAGATTTAAGTCAGTGTTAAGTCCCTGAGTTCAATCCCCCGTAAGAAAAAAAAAAATCTTTAAAGAATTATTTTTTTTATTTAGGAAGATATGCAAATTTTTGAAATAGGTACACAATAAGCTTGCTATTAATTCTTACAGTATTCACAGAGTAGCATGGCAGCGTGTAGCCAAGAATGAATTCTGTATATATTTGGAAACTAAGAATTAATAGAGATTAATTGATTTTGATTACCTAATACCTCTGCATTGGGTCATTTTTCCATTTGAAATCTTAAGACTTAGAATGTAGTAAAGTCACTAAAATGCGAGAGATGGGGGAAAATTTCAGTCCCCTCTCCTTAGAGGTTCTATAAAGAATAAGGAGGGGTAGTCCCCACATTTGAGGTAGATGGTGTAATGTTCATAGGTGGCAGAAAGAAAATGGAACTGTTCAGTTACTTTGCTTTCCTTTCCTCTGTCAAGAAGAGTGATTTTGGCTGGAGGCGTAGCCCAGTGGTAGGATGCGTATTTTGTATGTTTAAAGCCCTGGGTTTTGAGCCCTAGCACCAAAAATAAATAAGTAAATAAATAACTATTTTAAATTGAAGAATGATTTTTAAACTGCAAAGGCTGGAATAAGTCTGGTAAGAAGGAACTGATGACAAGATCGGTTAGGAAGTAAAGAGAAAAAACTACCATAAATCAGGTTTTTGGCGCGATTTTGTATATTCCCATGGTACCAAAGAACTTGCAGACTTGACACATTCTTGCAGCATGTGCCACCAGTAGTACATGTGTGACCGTCCTGATGGGCACTTGTACAGTGGGTGGTACAAGTGCTACAGTCATGCGTGGGCTAGTCATGTGTGTATACCTGTGGTGCAAGCTGCCGGGCAGCAAGACGTGCTCATCATGGCCCTGCTGTGAATGTGTTAATGTGAGAACCATTCTGAGTCATCTATTAGAAATCAAGTTATGCAGGATAGGTTGCCAGAAAATTATGTAAAGGCAAGTCACTGAATTTTTTTTTTTCATTTCAGAAATAAGGCATATGTGGGAAACAACTAGTCAATAGGTTTAATATTGATTCGTAGCACATTTTAGCAATGTAAAATATGGTTTAAAAGAATTTAGTGGTGATTTATAATTGTCTGTGTGAATCAAAATCTTAGAGTGGTCTCAGCAGGCCAGAACCTTGACAAAACTCAACAAGGCATAAATTTGTCAGGATATATTGTACATCCGGTGTTTTAGATCTGCAGTAAATTAGTAAATCACCACAAGCTTAATATGAGCTTGCAGTTACGATTTCCTCTTTTTAAGTACACGGGATTGGGGTGTACTTAGTCACAGGGTACTTGGTACTTGCTGAGCACACATAAGACTCTCCATTCCATCTCCAGCCCCACACTTTTTTTGTTTTTAAATCCCACTGACATAGACTTTGGTTATATTAATAAGCTGAAAGATTACAGGGAATTATAGCATTATAGATAGTGATCATTTGGAGTTTAGGGTTTGACATCATCACATTCTATGAGGAGTTGGACAAGCCGGAGTGTTTCTGGGGCTAGTAATCGGGTATATTGAGTCTCTCAGAAACTAAGGAATTTATAAAGACTGCTTAGCAGAATTGGTAATTGCTACAATCAAGGAAGAAACGTATTTGCAGTTTTTCAAATCCGTAAGCACTGATATTTAGAAGAGAAAATTGGCTAGCTCAGTATTGGGCTCACACAATTATTGTCATGTATGATTTGATCTTGCTGTTTTTGTAAATAAAATTTTGTTTACATGGCCCGCACTATTCTCTCTCCCTCTCTGTTTCTCTCCCTCTCTGTCTCTCTGTGTCTGTCTGTCTCTCCCTTTCTTTTTCCTTACAGCACTGGGAATGGACCCAGGCGTCTCCCCTGAGCTGTACCCCAGCGCCTCCCTATTTTTATTTCGAGGCTGGGTCCTGCTGATCCGCCCAGGCTGGGCTGGAACTTGTGGTCTTCCCACCTCAGCCTCTCACTCACTTGTTTTTTTTTTTTTTGTTTGTTTGTTTTTTTTGCGGTACTGGGGATCGAACTCAGGACCCTGCGCTTGCTAGGCAAGCACTTATTCCACTGAGCTATATCCCCAGCCTCTCACTCACTTGTGCATGATGTCTTTCAGCGCAGCAGCACTGTTTAATAGCTGGGGAAGACACCACACGGTCTGGGATCTTACAGTACTCAACCCTTTACAGAAATTGCGTGCTTACTCTTGCTTTTGAAGGTGTCAGGGTCTGTTGGTACAGTTGTAGAGAAGCTGACAGAACAGTTTAAGAGATACTTATTTATTTAGAATAGAACTGTCAGTGCCGGAATAGACTTTTGTCCTTATTATACCTTTTTCACAGTGAGAAATTGGACTAGGTGATTTTTCATCCCAAGATTTCAAGTGGAGCTGGGCATGGTGGTGTACACCTGTAGCCCCAGGACTCAGGAGGCTGAGGCAGGAGGATTGCTGAGAGTTGAAGGCTACCCAGAGCTACCTAGTGACTTTATGGCCAGTCCGAATTATATACTGAGACCCTGTCTCCAAAAACAAAAAATTTCAGGTGGAAAAATAAGTCAGGGCAGATGATAATAAGTAGTTATAGTTCTATTTTAAACTATATATTCATAGTTATATGCTACTCGGCTGTCCTTTGTGGATATTATTATTAATTTTTTTTGTTAATTTTCATTTCCTTTTTTAAAAAATTAGTATATGATGTTTACATTCATCTTGGGGAGTGGGCACACCCTCCCACCCGCCTTCCTCCCTCTGCTTCTAAACCCCTTCCCTTGAAATGTTCAAAAACATTTTCATTCTTGTTATTGTTGTTCTTAGCTCAGGACATATAATTCATTGAGCCTTTAGGTCTCTACAAGGCATATCTTAGTTCTACTTAAACCCTCCTCTCCTTCTCCTCCTTCCCTCCCCTCAATTTCCTGGACTCCTGTTTGCAAGCTATCTGGCCCCTCATTTCCTTCTATCCATCCCTCGTTATTTTCTTTGTTCATTTTATTACGTGCATTTGTAGTACCATGGTGATGTAAGAGAATGTCCTTATCTTTAGGAGAGCATGCTGAAGTATTTTATGAGTGAAATGTTATATTTGTAGCTTGTTTCAGATAGTTCAGCAGTAAATACTACACATTTATATATCTACATAAAAACATAAATATGTTAAAATTAGTTGACTGTACCTCCTCCGCCCTGCTTTTGGTGCTTAGGGTGAAACGCAGGGCCTTGTGTACGCTGTGCAAGGGCTTTGCCAGCAGTCCTAATACTTCTCCCTTTTAGAAAAGCGTGTGGGGTCCTACTCAACAGTCTGTAAGTTTTGACTATTTCAATTAATTTTTCTCCACTCTTTATAAAAATCAAGCTAACAAGGTGGTGTTCTGCAGAGGTGTGTGGCCTTGGCTCTGGTTGTGAAGGATGGTGTAGGGTGAAGGTAAGCACTGAGAAATGGTGAGAGTGGTCCTTCCAGAGGGAGTCAGGGAGCATGTCTCAGATGAGATATGTTTAGGTTTAGAAAAAATTATTTTCCATTTTGCTGAATGCTGATCAAGAGTGAAAGAAAAAAAAAAGGACTAGAAGAACAGGAAAAGTAAAACTTTACGGAAGTTTTCACCCAGTCTGTATAAAGGCCTGCCGTGCTCAGGGAGTGGCTCTCATCTTACATCTCATTTGAACACACAGGTTTCCCTACTTGGATCCACCGAATGAGAGACTTATTTTAGAAGCTCTTAAACAACTTTACCAGTGTGATGCTATTGACAGGTAAAAAGTAAAAAAAAAAAAACAAAAAACCAACCAACCAAAACAGGTTGATTTCTCTTTGAACATGTTTAACTACCTTTCTTTATCAATGGAAAATAATTTGATTTGATTCACTGGATTATTTACTTGATTTGTCCTCAGTCTTTCTTCATCATAAGTCTGATTTAAACACTATACTATAAAACCATTTTTGTTTAATATTGTTATTATTTAACAGGTAATTTCTGAGGACCATTTCAGTGCCAGGCGTTATACTGGGTACATAAAAATAACAGCAGGGCCAGAGTCTATTCTTATGTCTGTGGTGGGGAAGGGTTGGTAATTTCCTGCCCTGATTTCTTCAAAGGTAGCCTGTGCAAGTCTGCATAATGTTTGTGTCCATTGTCTTACTCTCTTCTGCCTTATCACTTAGTTTTTGGGGTGTATTAGGGCTTTTGGCAGCAGAAGGTGTGTATCTTTATGTTTCTCTGTCAGGGACCACAGTGTTTTATTTCCTTGAATTGAGTTTCTGGAGGCGATTTAGGAAAGTCTAAATATGTGATTTGTTCTGAATGATGAACATGGCATTCATTTCTTCAAGGTGGACAGAGCTAAGAAGGTTTTCTTCCTAATAGGAGTGGCCACGTAACCAGATTGGGTTTGTCTATGGTGGAGTTTCCTCTTCCTCCACACCTGACGTGTGCAGTCATCAAGGCTGCGTCTTTAGATTGTGAAGATCTACTGCTTCCAATAGCAGCAATGTTGTCTGTGGAAAATGTCTTCATTAGACCGGGTAAGAAGTTTATTGATACATTTTACATAAAAATGTAATTTTTAGTCTTTTCTTTTGGGGGGTGGATACTGTGGACTCAATTTGGGGTCTTTCTACTGAGCTATATCTCTAGTTGCCTTTTTTTTTTTTTTTTGATCTTTTTGAGACAGGGTCTCGCTATGTAGTTTGGGCTGGGCTTGAGCTCACTTTGTAGCCCAGGCTGGCCTCGAACTCATGGTGAGCCTTCTGCCTCAGCCTCCCAAGGGCTAGGAGTATGGGCGTGTGCACCTTGCTTTTTATTTTTTATTTTGAAACAGGATTTCCCTAAGTCAATAAATTGTCTAAGCTGGGTTTGAGCTTGTGGTCCTCCCGTCTTAGCCTCCCAGAGTGCTGGGTTTACAGGTGTGCACCACTACACCTAGCTTTAGTTTACAGGCTCCTTTAGAGGACTTTTGAAGGTTTACAGAAAAATTGAGTAGAAAGCATACTGAAGTTCCCATTTATCCCCTCTAGCTCCCATAGGCACAGTTTCCCCTATTACTAACATCTTTTATTTGGGAGTACTTTGGTTATAATTAATGAGCCAATATTAATAACATTAATAGGATTCTTCACTGTGTTGTATATGTTATAAGCTTTGACAGGTGTGTGATGACATCTACACACCGCTAACATCTATCCACAGTCCACCATACATAGGAATTTCACTGCCTTAAACATCCACCACATGCCACTTACTCACTCTACATCTCTTCCAATTAAACCTTGGCAACTGCTAATCTCTTTACTGTCTCTATAGTTTAACTTTCTCCAGAATGCTGTATATTTGGAGTCATATAATAGATAACTTTTTCCAGATTGGCTTATTTTACTTAGCAACAGGCATTTACAATTCCCCTATATCTTCTTGCGGCATGATAGCTTATTTCTTTTTATCAATTGTTTTGGTTTGGGGTTTGGTTTTTTGTGTTTTTCAGGATGACTTTGAGCTCACTATGTAGCCCAGGCTGTCCTGAAATTCTCAGTGATCCTCCAGCTTCAGTCTCCTGAGTGCTAGGATTATAGGCAGGGGCCACCACACCTGGCTTTCACTTCTTTTTATCAATAAGTAGTATTGAATTATGGGATTTATTTGTTTGTTTATTCATGTGTTGAAGATGTATTATTTTTTCATCTTTGGCTATTGTGAATAAAGTTGCAGTAAATACTGGTGTGCGGCCTTTGATGTATACACAGCTTTTCAACGCATTGCTGGCTGTACGGTAATAGCATGATTAATTTTGTTGAGAAAATGTCTGCTAGGGACAGCGGGGATCATTCTAGCTACTTGGGAGGTGGAGGTAGGAGGATTTTAGATTCTAGGCCAGTGTTGTCGAGCCAATGGCATGGGTGTTATTTGCTTTTAAGACAAAAGTTGTTAAAAAGTTGCATTGTTTTTTCTAAACTAAAACCTCAGTATTCAGGTTTAATTGCAGTGTTGGTGCTTTGCAATAAACAAGTGAGTTTTCGGTTGCAGTTTGGGTGGTCGTCTCTGAAAGGTTCGCCATTGCTGCTCTAGGCCATCTTGGGTGACTTAGCAAGACCCCATCTGAAAATAAAGAATATAAAGGTCTGCGAATATAGTTCAATGGTAGAGCACTTGCCTCGTATTCTTAAGGCCCTGGGTGGTTCAGTTCCCGTGAGTCAGGGGCAAGCTACCCTCCAGAGCGGCTGAACCATTTGGCCTTCAACCAGCGTGACTCTGAGCCTGCCTGTATCTCCACATCCTTACCAGTGTCTGGTGGTGTTAGTGTCTTGGGTTTTGGCTGTTCTCCGAGGTGTGTGTAGTCGCCTCCACAGGCACAGTGTTCCCTTCTACTAACATCTTTTATTTGTGGAGTACTTTTATTACAGCCAGTGAGTTTCAATTTGTAGTTCTCTGTTAACATCAAATGTTATCTTTTCACCGTAAATCATCTTTGGTAAAATATCTCAGATCCTTTTTGCTTTGTCTTTTTGAGATAGGATCTCTCCATGTAGTTCATTCTGGCCTTGAACTCACTTTGTAGCCCAGGCTGGTGACCAATTCTCAGTGATCCTCCTGCCTCAGCCTTCTGAGTGCTGGGATTATAGGTATGCACCACCATGCCCAGTTGTTCAGGTCTTTTTAATTGTGTTATTTTCATTTTGTTGAGTTTAAAATGTTCCCTGTGTATTTTGGACAACAGTCCTTTATCAGGTACATCTTTTGTAAATCTGGAGATTGCCTTTTTCTGAGAGAAATTTTGAATTTTAATGAAATCTAGCTTATAATTTATTTCTCTCATAGGTCCTACCTGGAGTATTGTGTCTAAAAAGTCACTGCCATGCCCAGCATCTGGACTTTTTCTTGTGTTGTCTTATAGTAGTTGGGTGTCCAATTCTAGCACCATTTGTTTAAAACACTATCCTTTTTTTATTGAAATATCAAAGTTAAGTTGATTATATTTATATGATTCCTTTCCTGGGCTGTGTATTCTGTTCCATTCATTGATTTGTCTGTTCATCTACCAGAACAACACTCTTAAATATTGGAGTTTTATAGTAATTCTTCAAGTTGGGGAGGGTCAGTTCTCCAGCTTCCCCTTCAATATTGTGTCGGCTCTTCTAGATCTTTTCTCTTTCCATGCAAATGTTAGAACCAGTGTGTTGAAGTCAACAGATAACATGCTCGGCTCATATTGAACCCAGTAAGTGGATCAAATTGGGACAAACTGACGTTATGACAGCACTGAGGCTTCCTGTCCATGTACACAGAATATCTCTCCAGTCTTTAGGTCTCCAGTAGTTCACTGCGCGTTTGTTTAGGGTTTACCGTATGCCTAGCCCTGGGACAGGAAAGCGAGGATAAGTAAGTTTTGTATTTTGTTATCCTTTAACTTAGTTGTTTGGCAGGGAGAGTATATAATGTTCCTGTGCTGTGTGCACCGGAGAGATTGCAGTCTTAAGTGTCAGAAGTTCCTTTACCCGGTAAAGGAAGAGAGTAAGGTGAACCTTGTCCTTCTATGATACATTAGTAAAATATTAACCTTTTCCCTCTAGAATAAAAAGAAAGGGTAGTTCAGCCTTCATATCTTTTAGAATCTTTTGAGTTTCCTTGTCTTTAAATTTTTGCTTTATTCCTGTCTTGGTGTGGCACTGTGGGACACAAATGAATTGCTGTGTATCAGCTTTGCCCTCACCCTGTGGAGTACTCTGTTTGCCCCCAGGGTGTCTGAGTAGGAGCTATACCTTGTGTGCGGTGGGACCGATACTAGAGTATGCCGTCTCAGTGGCTTTGTCTGTTCTAGGTTCCGATTACTGGGTCCAGACTGGTTTATCATTGCCATGATTATAATGGAGAATATATTTATCTATGAAAAATATTTCCCATACCAAATAGATTGCAGTCTTAAGTGTCACAGTTTTTTTCTTACACACCCAATTGCAATTTTCTCTTAGTAAAATATTCATTAAGTAACACCAAAGCCAAACATACTATAACAACTATTATAGAGTACTGAAGGAGGCTAGGAGTGTAGGGTTTTATCTGCTCTACCTTTATGTTATGAGACCATGGACCTGGCTTTTCTGGACATCATAATTTAATTTGTAAAACCAGGGAGTTGAATTAAGATGATTCAACTTAACAGTTAAGGCTAGCAAAATAAAATGTTCTTTCCTGTTGGGAAATTTAAATAGGTAAAACCAGTCTAGTGGTAGTACCTCTCTGTCGTTTTTGAGTCTCATGTTCCCCGTGTTGGCTTTCAACTCCAGGCGTAAGCAGTCCTCCAACTTCACTCAGCCTGCCAAGCAGCTGAGACAGCCAGCACCCTTTGCTGGGCATTGAACTCAGGGCCTTGCACATGACCAGAAACACTCTACCTGGCCCAACATGGTGGCACAGTCCTATTTTTAGCTCAGGCCTATAGTCCCAGCATTTGGGAGGCTGAGGCAGAAGAATTTCTGAGTTCAAGACCAGCCTGTGCTACAAACTGAGTTCAAGGCCATTCTGAACTGCATAGTGAAACCCTGTCTAAAAAAGACAGAAAGAAAAAGAAACGGGCTGGAGGTACAGCTCAGTGGGGTAAGTGCTTGCCGCTAAGCACTAAGGCCCTGAGTTCGATCCCCGGTCCCGGAAAAAAAAAAAAAAAAAGAAAAAGAAACACCCTACCCCAGCCACATCTATAGTCCCAATTTTATATTTTTCAGGTAGGATTTACAAAGTGAAATGCATAAAACTTAGGTATATAATTCAGTGAATTTGAGGCAATGAATACACCCATGCAGCCCCCTCCTTGTTGACATACGGCACACTTTTGTCACCCCCGGAGTCCCCTCAGTGCTGTCTCCAGTGCCGTCACCCACACCCCCCCGCCAGCTTGTTTTTCTGATTTTTTTGAGATTATTTCTGCCACTTCTGAAATTTCATGTAAATAGAATTTATCCAGGGTCCACTTTTTGTTTTCCTTTAACATTTGTGAGGTTCATACTGCTGCATGCGTCAGTGCGTTGTTCGTGTGGAGTGTGGTCCCTTGGGTGAGTTCTCCAGTGGTTTGTTTGTGGACGTTTGAGTTGTTTCTTCCTTAGTGCTCATATTTATTTATTTTATTTATGTGCCATTTGCGAGTAAGGTGTTTTGAACATGGTTGAATCTTGCATAGGTGTCTGTTTTATTTCTCTTAGGTAAAGTAAATACTTAGGAAAGAAGTTATCATGTTATTTAATGTATTTTTAAGAAGCTGCCAAACTTTTTCCCAGAGTAGTTGTACCATTTTAAATACCCACCAACAGTGTTCGAGAGTACAGCCTGTATTACATGTCTTCTTCAACTTTTAGTATTGCCAGTGATTTTCATTTTGTACATTCTGTTATAGTGTGTTCGTGTGTGTGTGTGTGTGTGCATGTGTGTGTGTTTATGATCCTGGGGATGAAACCCAGGAACTTTGCACTGAACTATATACCAAACCCATTTTTTTTATTATTATTATTAATTTTAAGACATGGTCTCAGTGAATCACTAACTTGCCCCGCCTGGGTTTGAATTTGTGATCTTCCTGCCTCAGCCTCCCAGAGCCCCTCTCATAAAGTTTTCGTTTGCTTATTTTGCCTGTCACCTCTGCTGGTTGATTTGATCATTGGTCAGAGGTTGTGCCTAAGCCTGTTCTTTGTGTGTGTGGTCCTGGGAATTGAACTCAGGACCTTGTACTTGCCAGGAAGGCTTTGTGCCACTGAGCTGTCTCCCTGGCCCTAAACCTCTTAAATCAATGACACTTTCACCTTTTATGTTGAACTGTGTTGTGTGGTTTGGAGACTGCTTTTATGGTTGAGAGAGTTTGTCCTAGTTTTAGCTCAGGCCCAGAACCTGCTGTGTCCCTTGGTCATTGTGCCTCAGAAGATGCAGCTTGGGCAGGTACACAGTCTTTCAGAACACTGGGTGTTAGCAGGTTTTCTGTGTCCTTCACTGGTCTTCCTGTCAAGATGTTTGGCTAGGAAGGCTCTGTTGTTATCACGCCGTTCTGGAGTCTTCTGACGGGTAGCACATTGCGCTATTATTTTTGACAGTGCTGTGGGACATGAATTACTCCATAGTCTTATCTAAATAAAGTTGGGTACCTCAGCAGGGGCCAGGTACTACAGCCCCATCCTGTTCTGGCAGTGACCTCCATGGAATGGAGCAACATGAATGCTTTCTATTGGAAGAATCCTCAGGTCTGATTTCTGAGAGGGTCAGCTACTAGCAGTACTTAAAGAAATAGGCTTGCTTAAATGACGTAGGTTTTAAACCTTGGTCAAGCTCCTTATGCCATGTATTAGATACTTTCCCGTCTCTCCATGGGACACAGTACTCAGTAGATGTACCTTGAAGGAAAAGAGTTGGCTCACGGGTCTGGTGGGTTCTGTGCATGGTTGTCTGGCTCCCAGGCAGGAGCTCAGATAAAGGGCATTGCAGGGGAGAGTGCTCACCCCGTGGCGGCAGGCAGCAGGGCAACAGTGACAGTGCCTGCTGTGCCCTGCCCCCAACCAGGCCTCGCTTCCAAGTACATGAGTCTTTTGGGGGAGCTTAAAAAAAGTTTTTATTTTCATTTCAAATTCCTTCCTTCTTTATTATATTAGTACAGGTTTGTAATTCATAATGAATACATTCATTGTGGGAGTTGTTACATATCACATCTTAGTCTTTTAGGGGGTATTTTATTTTATGTGCTTGGGCTCGAACTCAGGACCTTATGTTTGCCAAGCAAGGTGCTGTGCCACTAGAAGGTGCATTTTAGATCTAAAGCATAGCACACCGCTGTTCCCCAAATAGGTCTGTAATTAAAAATTCAAATACTACAAAAGGAGTAAGTATATCTGCTAAACATACCCTCGGGTCTGATTTCTGAGAGGGTCAGCTACTAGCAGTACTTAAAGAGATAGCCTTGCTACATACTTAAATGACCTTGGTTTTTAAAACTTGGTCAAAAGGAGCTTTAGCTACTGCAGATGAAGCCTCAGGTTTTAAGCATGAGACTTTCTAAGATCTTGTTACACCTAGACTGTACATTGGCTTTCTACCTGCTCTTAAAGTCGTTATTGGTTAAGGAGTCCTTTGTGGCTTAGGGCTAGTCATTGTAGCCCATCTAATTTAGTTTACTATATATTTATTATTGGTAAGTTAGCTAATATTCTCATTACTGAACACTGAATTTAGACTTTAAATATGAATTTGGACTTTCAACATGAAAACAATTATCATTCCTCTCGTTTGCTGTGGCAAACTGTATACAGTATTGGCTAATACAGATATTGCTTTACATATCAGGCAGTAGAGTGAGGGATGTTCAGTATTATCTAGGTGGTAAATAGCATTGCCTTAAGATGGAACAAATTTAAAATAGTAGTTTCAGGTTCTAAAATTTTTATTTTTAATGTTTTAACTATGATGTTTTCAGAAAACGGCACATCGTGTGGATGTGGCAGCTACTTGCCTTATCCCCCTGATCCAGATCTGAGGGCTGTGCAGAAACCCTTGCTCTGTGGGGCTTTTGCTGCCTCAGGCTGGAATGTTGCTCAGTGATAGAGTACTTGCCTAGTGTGTGCACAGCCCTGAATTCAAACCCAGGACTGCACAGGGGGAAAAAGTTTTCTTTTCTGATTGATTGCTGTGCAGAAAAGTACTGCATTATTTTACCAGAGAGAGAGATTGAGCTCACATATCTTGTTTGTTCCCTCAGCTTCTTGTTCATGCTTTTTGCCCGGTGGCGTATATCTGTTTGCACAAGGTAAAGCTGGTCATGGAGTCTCATCTGGGGAAAGTTAATAAACTAAAGAAAATGACAAGTCTACTGGGAAAAATAAAGTGAATAATGAAACTACTGTTTAGTTAAGGGATAGACTGGCCAAGATTGTAGAAACCATGTGTAATACAGGTTTAGACGTCCGTTTACGTACCTTGAATTTACTCTGGGACTTTTGCCAGAGTAAATTTTAATTAATGAATTAGGTTATTTTTAAGGGAAGAAGTAGGGAAAAGAAAGGAGATTATGTTGTGTTTTCCCTTAACTTTGAGAATAATCTTGGAGGTTGAAGTACAGAGTGAGACAAAAAAAGAAGGTAGCGATTGGAAAGGAGAACCAGAGAAGCACTTCTGCTGTCTACTTTTTTGAAGTCTGAGCAGGTAGTCACTGTAAACAACAGAGACCCCACGTTTACCGTCTAAGGTTAATCTTCAAAAAATAGGAGCTGAGTTTTAAATTGTAATCAACTAAAATTTATTGCAAAGTTATGTTCCGTCTTCATAAGGGATGTTGAACCACACGTATAAATCAGGGTTGCTGGTATTAGGGCCAGCGAGTCAGGTGTAGGCAAGGAAAGGAGGAACTGGGCCATAGCTGGAAGCACTCTCTAGGGCTTCATAACCCTGGAGACCCAGACAGTTGGGCTCCCTTCCCGTTTTTTTCTTTTTCTTTTCTTTCCT
The DNA here is from genome assembly GCA_004027595.1 of Dinomys branickii. Taxonomy (NCBI): domain Eukaryota; kingdom Metazoa; phylum Chordata; class Mammalia; order Rodentia; family Dinomyidae; genus Dinomys; species Dinomys branickii. The sequence goes on along the minus strand of PVLD010001895.1, from coordinate 126,206 downwards.
TTTCCTTTTCCTTTCTCTGTCTAGTTCTCATTCATTCATTCATTCATTCATTCCTTTTGTGGTGCTGGTGATTGAACCCAGGGCTTCTGTGTTTGTGTAAGAAAAACCACTACAATTCAGGGGTTCCAGCAGCTCCACAGTTGGACCGGAGAAAACTCTCCAGTGCAGAGATTCCAGGAGCCCCCGCCTTGTGCATAGACTTGTTCCCTAGTGTTGTTCCCAGTGGAGTGGAGTCAGTGCCACATCTGGTGCAATTGGAAGTTTGATAAGATACAGGCCCTATGTCTTTACCTTAGCAAGGCCATTTCAAGAGCTGTCTTCTGTCTCCTTTTGTCTTCAGCTGCTCCCTTCCTTTGTTACCTAGATAACCGTTGAAAACTACTCAGAGCCAGAGGTAGAAGAATTCATGCTTCCATGAAGGCTTTGTTTGATCATATCTGTCTTCCTAGTCACTGCTAACGTGGCAGATTCACATTGCAGTCTATTTAAATGCTGTTCCCCAGAGTTAGGCAACATTGTGCCTCTGTTAGGTCCAACTGTGATGGATACACCGAAGGAGTAGGGTTTTGGCATAATGTGTTGCCATCAAAGAGAGAGCCTTAGGTAGTTTTTTTAAAAAATTGAACTGTGAAAGTTGAGCATGGGCAAAGTGCTATATGGAGAGGACTCAGGCAGTCAGAGAGCATGTCAGTCCTGAGTGGGGTCTGGGGAAGCGGTGTCAAGGTCCATAACAGGTAAATCTCAAAAACAATGCTGAGCAAAAGAAACCAGACACATTAAGTATATGATTCCATTTATAAAGGTTGAAAACAAGCCCTGCGTGCCTCTAATCCCAGCGCACTGAGAGGATGGGACCTGACGATTGTGAGTTTGAGCCCAACCTGAGTAACTTCGTGATACCCAGTCTCAAAATAAAAAATAAAAATGGAATGGGAGTGTAGCTCACCGTCAAAGCCCTGGGTTCAACCCCAGCCCTACACGTGCAGGCTGAGAAGCAGAAGAGAAAGAAGCTGTGGAAGAAATGAGAGCCCCCACAGGAACTCACGTGGTTCTGCTATATTACACCCAGAGAGCGAAGCAGACTTGGATAAACTTGAAGAAAACACAGGGAGCGGTGTTCATGTAAAGCAGAACTAAATTGCGTCTCCAATTCTCCTTAGTTGACCCTGAGTACCAGAAGGAAGCAGAGCAGAGACATCGCGAGTTGGCAGCTAAAGCTGGAGGATTTAATGACTTTGCGACTTTAGCTGTCATCTTTGAACAGTGCAAATCAAGGTATGTGAGGTAGTCCTTTGTACTAGAACATGGCAGTTCGCTCCTGCTGCTAGTGGGAATGGCACTGGCCATCAGTGAGGTTATGTCAGGTAACTTGTTAGTCATTTACCGGACAATACTGGTCCTCTTCTCAAACCGTCTCTAAAAAGTGATCTTAGAGAATTTGCTTTCTATATAGATCATTTAGATGAGAAAATAATTCAGTTTGCATTATGTTTAATTATTAATTTGTTAATGCCTATATGTAAAAAGAAATCTATTATAAAAATTATTTTTAATTTAACCAACAGTTGTTTTTTGAAAACAAAGTGCTTTAAAGTGCTTTATTAGTACTTGGACAGATTTCATTCAAAGAGTGTTGCTTATGGATTTCCACTTTTGCAATAAAATGAGACTGTTAGAATGGCTTTTACTTGTAGAAGATATTTTCAAGACTACAATATTTTTGGTTTATAGTGGAGCTCCAGCTTCATGGTGCCAAAAACATTGGATTCATTGGAGGTGCTTATTTTCTGCATTTCGTGTGGAAGCACAGCTTCGAGAACTAATCAGGAAGCTTAAGCAGGTGATTGCTGTAATGCTGTTTTTTCCTGAGTAGACACTTGGACCTATATATTTTATATTGAATTTTCTCTAATGTGTGAATTTTCTCTAACCTCTTATCGCCCCTCCTAGTCTACTGCCTTCTCTTTGTGCTTGCTTCTGCAGATAGCCGTCTCCTTTACTCCATGTGTGATTCCTACTAATCATAAAGAAATTTACCTGCAGAAATGAGAACGGTTTAAAAATAGCCTTACTGAGGTATAATTGACGTGCAGCAGAGTTCTTGATTAAAAAGTAAAATTTGCCCGGAATATAGCTCAGTGGCGTAGCACCGCCTGGCAAGGGCAAAGTTGTGAGTTTGATTCTTGGTACCCAAAGAACCCAAAAAACAAAAATGTAAAATTTCATGAATTTTGACATCTGTGTAGGCATATGAAAACATCACTACATTTGAGATAATGAATTATGTTCTTTTGAAAGCCATCCATCTTACCTCATAGGTGATCTCTTTTTTCCTGACCCAGCAACTGATATTCTACCTTTTGTCATGACTGACAGATTTGTATTTCCTAGTATTTTATGTAAGGGCAATTATGTACTTGGGTTTTTTGGAGGGGATATCTTTACTTAGCCTTACTACTCTTTTTTTCCCCAAATTTATATTTTTATTATGGGGAAGTACATACAAAATGTATCTTTGCTGTGTATGTGTGGTGCTGTGAACACAGGGCCTGTATTGTTTGTCTTTACATTCATAAATCTTTTCATCTATGTTTAATCTGATGGTAAATTCACCCATTATATTTTTCATATTTAGTATATGTGCTGCTGAAGCGAGCACTATATTTTTCATCTTTAGATGCTGAATTTGAGTGTCTGAAACAACAACAAAAATTTTCAGATCTCTCCATAACATTTTTTTGGTAGTGCTATTTGTGTTACTTCTGGGTTGATTTTAGTTGATTGAATATATCCTCATTAGGTGTAGCATTGTATTTTCCTACTTCTTTGCATGCTTGGTAATTTTTGAGGTGATGCCAAAATTAGTGAATTTTGCTTTGCTGAGTGCTAGATATTTTTGCATTCAAATTACTTGGAAATTGTGTGATCCTTTTAGATCTTGCTTGTTTTAAGATTTATCATGCCGGATCAGAACAGTGTCTACAGCTAGTTATTCCCCACTACCAGTGTGAGACCCTTCTGAGTGCTCTACACAAAGTCATGTGAATTATGAAGTATTCTGCATGGCTTATAACAATCACTGCTCCCAGCCCTATGTGAACACCAGGCACTTTTTGTATGGGAAGATTTCTTTTCCTGAGCTAATCAGTGCTGCACATCTTTGGTATTCTCTCTCTGTGCAATTCTCTTCTCTGCTGAACTTTCTTCTGTAAATTCCAGCCACCCTTGGTTTACTCAGACTCTAAACTCTGTCTTAATAATGCAGGGAGTTATCTGGGTTCCATTTGGGTTTTTCTTCCTGTGCCTTGTTCCAGAATCTCTCTCAAGACGGTAGGCTGACAATTGAGCTTGCTTCACTTCCTGTTTCTGTCCTGTGTTGGCTGTTACGTAGTGTTCTGGGAGTCACTGTTTGACATATTTTGTACATCTTTTGGTTATTTCAGATAGAAGGATAAATCTAGTCCTATTTTGTCCCATATTGGCCAGAAGTAGAAGTCTTAAGGAATGTGGGTTTTAAATCAGAGATTATTTCAAATTGTTCTGGGAGATTTACCACTGAATATTATTTCTGCAGCAAAGTGATTTCCCACGAGAGACCTTTGAAGGCCCTAAACATGAAGTACTGCGAAGATGTCTTTGTGCAGGCTATTTCAAAAATGTAGCTCGCAGGTAAGCAATATGAGCTTGAGGGATGAATTAAGCAATATTACTGTATTTGACCACAGTACTAAAGTACTGAATATTAAAGATTAAAGATTTTACTGAAGCTGTGTCATTAGGATGATTTCAGTTATGATGAACCTTGTCATAATTATTACTTGTGCAGGGAAGCTCAGTGACCCAGAGTAGGTATTGGAGTCAAGCAAGGTAGAAATAAAGCAGATTTAGGGCTAGGACAGGGACAGCATGGACCTAAGGTAAGCGACAAGAGGCTTTTTATAGAGCAGTGGTCCCATGTGGGGCGTGGGAGCCAAGCGGGTTGATGACGGCGTCGCTGAGGAAGGGTAGCGTGGCGCACAGTGTCAGAGCCCAGACAGGGTTGGGAGGTACTGTGTTGTTTCATGTGGTTGTCAGGTCTGAGTGCAGTGAGGAGGGCATCTTCATAGGAAGGGGGTAACTTTGCTAATGTGAAACCCCTTATGCAGAGAGTAATGGATTATCCAACTAAGAATAAGGATAATGGGGAAGGGAACTAGAAATAGAGAAGAAAGTGAGAGGGCTCCGGGTTGGAACAGCATTTCAGGGCATCGTGAAAGCGTGGCACGTAGAGGTGGGCGTGGTGGCACCTATCTGTAATCCTAGCACTTGGGAGGCTGAAGCAGGAGAATCACTGTGAGTTCGAGGCCTGCCTGGGCTGCATAGTGAGTTCAAGGCCTGTCTGTTATACACTGCAAGGCGTGTCTCAAAGGACAACAATGACGAAGTAATTTGCAGTTAAGGCCATGAGTTAGAAAAATGATACCTGAGCTGGTTGTCAGATTTTAGATTATTGAAAAATTTCTGTATCCTTTTGAGCAGAGATGTAGCATAATGTAATAAAGAGCACTGTAGTTAAGCCAGAAAGACATGTCTAGGAATTGCTTTCACTGTGCAGCAACTCCATGATCTTGAGAAGGCTAATTTATTTGAGTCTTAGTCTTTTTTTTTCCTCTTTTTTTTCCAGTATTAGGGATTGATTGAGCCAAGGGCCTCATGCATGCTAGTCAGGCCCTCTTCCGCTGAGCTATATCCCAAGCCCTGAGTCTTAGTTTTGACCTTTGGATAAAGTGCCTGATTTTCGTAGCTTCACAGGTTGTTTTGGCACAAACACAGTATTTTTGTTAATGTTACTACTTATTGACCAGAAATTCTTACACTTAATTGACAGAGCTGTTTGACTTGTATTACTAACTTAAGATGAGTTCTTAGGGAAATTATAGTGTCAGCTGAAGAAATTTAAACATCTGGGCAGAGCTTTGAAATTTTAAGTACCCAGCAGCCACTACTGAAGCCACACTCTCCCGCATGGCCTTTCCTGCCCAGCAAGCACCTCAGAGGAGAGCTCTGCCCGCGTCAGTGACAGTAGCTCACTGCCAGTAGTGTCCCCTGTGTGCAGTTCTCTTGCTCCTGCACCCAGCAGCCCAGTCTGTTGGCCCCGGTTCTGTCTGCTGCAGCTGGTTGGATGCTTTACTTTTGGGCATGTGCTGGGACACACGGTCACTGGCGGCTTCGTGGAGGTAGTGATGTGGGAGCCTGTGGGAACTTGGTTGGTGCAGCAACACCAGTGTGGCCCTTGCTCCTATGAAATAAAGCAGTTTTTGTAGTGTCCGTAGAACCAGGGTGATGTTAAACTGTGTGACAGTTTCAGTGTGGTGCTGATACAATGCAGACTTGCAAATAGATTAACCTAATCAAGAGATTGAAAGTGAAGAAATGGATAGTCAGCTTTCATGACTAAGTTATTATAATATAAAAATACAATTAATTGTGAATGTATAAAGTGTGAACCCATCAATCAAACCTCTTCTGTGCTACTTCTGTTTATTTTAAGATAGAGTATCATATTTGTAGTTTCGATTGTCCTTGAACTCACTGTGTAGCCCAGACTGGTCTTAAACTCAGAGATCTTCTGCCTCACCCTTCTGAATACTGGGATTATAGGCATGTGCCACCATTCCTGGCTCTTTTGTATTACTTATTGCTTCAGAATTGCAGTGCATCACAGCATTCTTTTTTTTTTTTTTTGCGGTACTGGGGATCGAACTCAGGACCCTGCACTTGCTAGGCAAGTGCTTATTCCACTGAGCTATATCCCCAGCCCCATCACAGTATTCTTTATAGAGATGGCAACATATTTAGGGTTGGGCAGGTATTTATGTGGCCTTCTTTTAACCAGGTGTTGTGATTTTGTTTGTGAATTACTTAGAATGAAATGATTTTGTCCACCTTCCTTCACAATATGGAAACCTCTGCCTATTGCACTTTTCATAGTAGTTGAACATATTGTCATTGTTCATTTTGAATTGAATTCTCTATTCAGTTCATTGTTTTACTGTTCAGCTCTTTATCATTTGGTTTTTATTTTTATAGATCTGTTGGGAGAACATTTTGCACAATGGATGGACGTGGAAGCCCGGTTCACATTCATCCTTCCTCAGCAGTAAGTCCTTTATTTCTAATGAAGAGAAAACACTTGTAAAGGTGGGAGATGTACAAGATGTCTTGTACTTTTTATCTTGGGGTTAAATTTACTTGTACTTATATTACATAGAGCTGTAAATAGATTAGTTGACCTGTGCCTCTTGATTGAAGAAGATAGGAATTAATTTAGAAGAACCGGGTCATCATTGCTTCATCTAATGTGGAATAGACAGGCTATTCAGTTATCATTCTTAAGTGATTTCTTTTATACAGCTTCATGAACAGGAAACCAAGCTTGAGTGGATCATTTTTCATGAGGTATTAGTTACCACCAAAGTCTACGCAAGAATTGTGTGTCCAATCCGTTATGAGTGGGTGAGAGACTTGTTACCCAAGTTGCATGAACTGAATGCTCAGGACTTGAGCAGTGTGGCCCGGCGTGAAGCGAGGGAAGATGCAAGGAGGAGGTGGACAAATAAGGAGAATGTGAAGCAGTTGAAGGGTGAGTGAGTCTGTCGTTCTACCCGACTACTGCGCCGTCCTGGTTCCCAGCAGTGAGTTACAATGTTTTTACATTTTATAATAGTTTATGAATTATTATCCCAGAACTAACTTTTTTTCCCACAAGGAACTTTTTCCTGAAATACTATTTTCTGAAATATTAATTTACTGAAATATTGCCCAGATGAGCAGCATGAACCATTGTGGTATTGAACTAGGACAGAAAGCTTAATTACCAGTTTATATAAACAAGAAACTTTCCAATAAAACTTTCTGAGGCTGAATTGTAGACCCCTCTGTATTATCCCTGTCTTCTCTTTCATTGATGGGACAAAACACTTGATACCACTTGTAGGAGCAAAACTCTACTTTGGCTCAGTTTGCAGAGGTTTCAGTCCATACTCTTCTGGCTCCAAGGCAGTGCAGCATGGCAGAGGAGAAATAGTTCGTGGTGTGGCAGGAAAGAGGCAGAAGCAGCAGGGAACCTTCCTTTCCCTTTTAGTCCGTTCAGTCTTTATAAGCCTGTTGGTTGGTTGCCACCCATAACCAGGGTCAGTTTTCTGTCTTCAGGAAACCATTCGGCCACGTGCAGAGCTGTGCTAAACCAGTGAGTGGACTAATTCAGTTATCGTGCTCCTAATGCAGTGTCACACACTCATGACCCAGCCGCCTCCCACCCACGAAGCATGAGGCACTGGGGGGACATCCAGATACAGTCCACATTGAACACCACCCAGGAAACAGAGTGCTGAAACATTACCCGAGAAATCACAGAAGGGTATTTTAAATGTTAACCACTAGATTTGTTGCAGTTATAACATTGTCCTGCATGGTTGAATTGGGGTCAGTTTTTTGACTCTTTGGCTTCAGTGTGTGTGTGTGTGGGTGCGCGCGCGCGCGTGCGCGCGTGCATGCCTGGGCATGCACGCCATTCTTTAACCTCGGGCTTTTCTTTCTTTTGACAGGGCAAAATTTAATTTCTTCTTTATTCTTTTTCTTAACATTGGAAAATCAAGACATCTCTTTCTGTTAACACTTGTAGTACTGAACCTCAAATGAAAGTTTCATTGGGTTAATTTGTAATGTTTTCAGATGGAATATCAAAAGAAGTCCTAAAGAAAATGCAAAGAAGAAATGACGACAAGTCCATATCAGATGCCCGGGCTCGTTTCCTTGAGAGAAAACAGCAGAGGATCCAGGACCACAGTGACACACTGAAGGAAACAGGCTAGGCAGTGAACTGTCTCATTCAGGAAGTAGGAAAAGCAGCCAGGAAATGTGCTTCTACTTTGCCAGTTATTTTAGACAGCACTATCAAGAGGAAGTGGTCAGGGGTTGTTACTAGCCTATGAGCTAAAAGTAAATCAAAGCTCATCAGTACCAACAAATGGAATTCTGAAATAAAAGATTGGGTCGCACACACATAGGCAATGGTACTTGAAACCGATGAAAGGTGACACATGTAACATTTTCCTCACTTATGCTTTGCTGGCCTTAACTGGTATCAAACGCTGTCATTGAGATATTTTCAAACAATATTGAATTGTGTTTAATCAGCGTGTGTTCCATTTGCATTGAAGCATTAAAAACTATTTTCCTTAAATCTCTTTAAGGCCTTCTTGTTACTATTAGAATAGTGTTATATCAGGTATGTGACCAATTCCTTCAGAAGGCTAAGACATAAGAGGTTTTTACTCAGCAATACTTAGATGTCTGTTTAATTGCTACAGAGCTTTATAGATATTTAGAGAAAAGAATCAATTAGTAAATAAAATTGCCTATGGCAGGATTCTTTCTTGAATTAATATTAATCCTTAAATTGATTTTTCTGGGATTATATAAATTCCTTTTTATATAAAAATATATTGTTTAAACAGTAGCTATAGCCATTAACCAAAGGACAGATGATATATATATATATATGTGTGTTTGTGTGTGTGTGTGTGTGTGTATATATATATATATATAATTCATATATATGTATATATATATATATATATGAATGAGTTCTTTTGTAGCTGTACCTACATACTTGTATCAGCAGCATGTATGTAGGTGTGACAGTGCTTTCAAGCAACCCCTCCACCTGGCCTACTCTCGCCTCCAGCTGCTTGGGTAGGACCATTGAGACATTATGCCAGTCTTGAAATGCGATTTCAGAGCAGCCGACACTACTTCGCCAGTGTTTCAAACTGGACCCTTGAGGCTAGTTAGTATTACACTCAGGCCACACTCAGCACTTGCCTATTCTTGTTTACTGCCTTGTATTCTACTTATTTATGTGTTTGTCTGGTCTCCCGCACTAGATTATACGCTCCTTGTGGGCAGGGACTGTGTCTTTTTCACCCTTCATATTTTTCATGGCATCTAGCATAGTGCTTTGCACATAATAGTCATTCAGTGTTTGTTAAATAAAGCTATTAGTGTAATTAAAACAAAGACAGTATAATGTGTTTTTACATACTGTTTTGTAAAAACTAAGAGGCTTAAGTTTTTATAAGTAACTGCAGTATTTTCCTTTGGCATCTAAACGGTTTTATGTTTGGTACTAGAAGTGAGAAGTCATAGGATCCAAATCCATGTACTTTTCCTTCAAGGTGAGTGGTGATAGTTTCCCTCTGAACAGTTCCAGAATCATTAATTTGTTTACTTTTATTATTAGTGCTCTAGACAGCGTTTCAGCATATTAATCATTCTGTCCTAATGGTTAATCTTCTCAGGTGTATATTATATTTTCAGGGGTTTCCCTTGGGCAGGGGGAGGGCACCGGTTTATGGAATGAGGGAGTTTGAATTCAGTCAAGTTTTTGTGTTTTGGTTTGGTTTTTGCCAGTAGTAGGGATTGAAGTGAGGGGCGCTCTGTTACTGAGCTCCGCCTTAGCCCTTTCTGTTTTCATATGGGGAGACCTTACTCTGTTGCCTGGGCGGGCCTCAGCCTTTGTCATCCTCCGGGCTCAGCTGCCCATGTAGCTAGTATTATAGGCACGCACCATAATAAGCTCCCAATATTTTTTAAGAGACTTTTCTCTAGTTCAAGATTCAGTAAAGGATCCTGTATTGTTATGAGTCTCAAAATTTTAATTTGGAAAAGATTCTCAGTCTTCCTTTGTCTTTTATGGCATTGACTTTTTTTTTAATAGTGCAGGCTAGCATGCATGCCTTTATAGCATGCCCTCGGTTTGAGTTTCTGTTTCCTCACGGTTAGATACTTTGGAATATTGCATAAGTGACACGGTGGCTTTCCTAGCTTATCACATCTCGAGGTATGTGGTATTTTCCCCTTAATGGTAATATTAACTTTGGTTAGGGGGTCTATTAATTTTTGTGTATTTATTTATGGAGACAGGGTCTGCTATATAGTTCAAGCTTGTCCTCAATTCACAGTAATCCTCATGCCTCAGCCTCCTAAGTGGGTGTGCACCACCTTACTGGTTAGGGTTGAACTTTCCTCAACTTACATGCTTTTACAATTCATAAGCCATTTGAAGGGATACAAGGATTTATTATCAGTTGATTTTTGCCTGGACCACTCTTATTCTTATGGTTGTGTATTTTTTAAAATCTGTATTTGTCGGTATTACTTTGCAAGGGAGAGCATTCCTTGAAGAATCAGTTTCCAGTAAAGATGGATGCTAGAAACAGCATGAATGAGACAGAACTAGAAAACTCACAGGGTATTGAGCAGGGGTGGCAAACACTCTGGTTTATGTGGTGCCTATCGAGAAAAGCAGTAGGATGAAAACACTGGTTGAGATCATATTAGGGAAAGTTTTGAAAACTGACCTAAGGATTTTGGAACTATTTTGTGGACTGTATGGATTTGTTATAGGAGAATGGCAACATTACAGCTTTGAGATGATTGTGGCAATGATATTAATAAAAAGTTCTCTTTCTCAGTTTCCACTGAGAGAGTTACATAGTATCAAGTGAAGCTGGATCTAGTTAAGGCAAGAAGGAAGAACTGTGGAGAAAAGGTAGTGGGTCTTTTTTTTTGTACCAAAAATCAAACTCAGGACCTTGCAGAGGTGGTGGTTTTAGATGAGAAAGAATGAGGATTCTCCAAATTACTAAATGAAACACAACAAAAACAAAGAAAAATGTTAGAAGAGAAGAAAAATAAGCAAAGGACATGGTCAGATATTTCATAAAAAGGAACTATGAGTGGCCAGTGAATAAGGAAAGATGATGAACCTTATTAATAATGAAGAAGGTATAGATGGAAACAGCAGGGAGGTGCTCTTCCTTCCGCCATATTGTCAGTAGCTCAGATGCCTGAGAAGTGTTGGTGTGGGAGAATAAACGGCTGTTACATGTTTCCCCATCTTCTTTATTGATGCATATTGGCTGTACAGATTAGTGGATTTATTTTGGTGGACTCCTACGTGCATACAACATACTTTGGTAATTTTTGTTCCTTTATCACCCTTGCCTCCCCCCACTCCCAAGTTTCAAATTTTTGGCGGGCTTTCAATGTGTGTAATACATTCTTAATTTCACTTACTTTACAAAATATTTTTGGTAATACCTAGCAAAGTTGGAGATGTGTCCAACCCATGACCCAGGGGGTCTACCTCTAGATTTGTCATAGGAATTTTGGAGATTATAATAAAATATTCTGTTCCTCATAAAGTTTGGCTCCTATAGATTTAACATTAATTGATGTTAAATACAGCATCTATAAAATGTTAAATATACCATTGCTTCTAATAGTAAAAATTTGAAAACAGTACATATATGTATATAACTATCAATAGGGAATGGTTGAATACATTGTTTTGGGGTGTTTTTTTTTGTTTTGTTTTTTTGTTTGTTTGTTTTTGACTTTTTGAGACAGAGTCTTCATATGCCTTGAACTCACTTTGTGCCCAGGCTGGCCTCAAACTCCCAACAATCCTCCTGCCTCAGCCTCCAGAGTGCTGGGATTACAGGCCTGCGCCACCATGTCTGGCCCAGTTGAATACATTGTAACATCTCCTTTTGGGGGGACCTCCCGCAGACCCTGTAGGGTAATAGTACAGCCAATAAATAACAGCTAGAGAAGTAAGTGGACTTTTGAGTTTTCAAGTAAAAGTCTTAGACTGAGTCAAAAAGGGAAGTTAAGAGATAGCAGATTTAAACAATGAAAAGATTATTTGTACCACTGCAAGGGCTTTTTTGAAGGATGTTGCAATGTCCAGTCTGTATCTTAGGTTATCACTAAGTAGGTCAAATGAAGGAAATTTGAGTACACTTTTTAAAAATTTTATTTATTTATATCTTTTTGAGACATGGTCTTGCTATGCAGTTCAGGCTGGCTTTGAGCTCACTTTGTAGCCCAGGCTGGCCTCAAACTTGGCAGTCCTCCTGCCTCAGCCTCCTAAGTGCTGGGATTATAGGCGTGAACCATCACACGTGGCTTCTTTTCTTATTTTAAAGAGGAAAAAACAAAATAACAACAAAGACCAAAACAACACAAAAATAACATACAAGATTTCAAAACAAGATGATAGGAATTAACAGTGATTGTTATATTATATATTGTTATCTTCAACAAAGTTGCTCAGATTACCAGATTTAAGAACGCAAGATTGGGACTGCAGATGTGGCTCAGTGGTAGAGCTCTTGCCCTGCATGCACGAGGCCTTGAGTTTGATCCCCAGCACCACACACATAAAAAAAAATAATAATAATAAATAAATTTAGAAAATAAGGATGCAAGATTGATCAAACAATTAAAGAGAATAAAAAATAAAAAACGATTAGAAACGATACGGAGCGTCACTAAACAAGATGGTAGGAATTCAACAATGGTTGTTGCATATTATTGTCTCCAAATCAGTTCTTCAGATTACCAGATATAATTGGTCAGGAAGAGATAAACCAGTAGACATCAACAGTACAGTTATCCCATAGCTATCGTTGTGTGTGTGTGTGTGTATTCTTTTCCCTTCCTTCTCTCCTTTCCCTGATCCCAGCTGTTCTTTCCCTTTGAGCAGTTTCTTTCCCTTTCCTTTTCCCTTTCACAATATCTATTTTACCTTTTGGGTTTTACTTACTCTTTCAGGTTCTTACACTAGGGAGACAACATGATGTTTACACGTGTGGGTCTGATTTATTTCACTTGTGAATATGGTCAGTAGTTGCATCCATTTACCTATAAAAGCCTCATTTATTTTTTTTTATGGCTGAATACCATATCTTTTTTATCCATTCCTCAGTTGATGGGCAGTTAGGTTGTTTCCAGGATTTAGCTGTGACAAATTGTGCTGCTATAAACAGGGGTGCACATATATTGCTGTGGTATGATGTTTTCAGTTTTTCTGGAAAAATACCCAGAAGGGGAATGGCTGGGTTAAGTGGCACCTCTAGTCCTAGTTTTTTTTTTTTTTTTTTTGCGGTACTGGGGATCAAACTCAGGACCCTGCGCTTGCTAGGCAAGCACTTATTCCACTGAGCTATATTCCCAGCCCCTAGTCCTAGTTTTGTGAGGCATCTCCACTCTTGATTTCCACAGGAGCACTGCCCTTTCTTACAGACTGAAAAATGTAACAAATCATCTTGGACTGCGGTTTTCATTTGGTATACAACATTTGTGGACTGCCACTGTGTGCCAGTCTGCTACTCCATTTAATTCTCTTTAAACAAATTGAATTTTTAAAAAGCTTCCTCAGTAATGACAAATGTAATCTCATCTCATCTCATCTGGTGGCTCAACTAGACAGTATCTAAAATACAAGAAGGTGGAAGCTATCTTTATCGGGTTTTTATTTAAAAGCTTTATACAGTGTTTGATCAGTGGACCATTTTTTTTTTTTTTTTTGGTCTGTTTGAGACGGTCTTGTTATGCAGTCAGGCTGGCCTTGAGCTGGTCTCAAACTCGCAAGGATCCTCCTGCCTCAGCCTCCCAAGTGCTGGGATTACAGGAATGCAGCACCACACCCAGCCTTGGACCTAACCTAAAGAGAGACCTTTTCATGACTCTTAGGGCTAATAGGGCAGGTTCAGCAGAGAAAAATACAATTTAAATCTAAGTATGAGGTGGACTCACATGAGCGCTACATACTTTTCATTACTGGAGTGTTAGGGAGTAAACAGTTACATGGCTATATCTTGATATCAGCAACAAAGAAAAAAAAACCGGTTTTGTTTTTTTTTCATAAGCCAATTTGACCAGTCATGACACTAGGAGGTAAAAGCATTTTCAAGTAATTTCTTGTGTGTCCTAGGTTTAGAACATAATTCATATGGGGCTATTTTTGTAAGGCATAGCATACAAAAACCAGTTACTGTGGTGCACATGAGGCCTTTTAAGATCCAGAACTACTTTCCCTCTGTCAGTTTTTTTCAAAAAGCCTTTACAAAAGCATATTTTTACCTTGTAGGTATTGAAAAATATTCGTTGAATAGATTTTTCCTTCACTTTTTAAACTGAATTTTGTATATTAAAATGTTTTAATTTGTATAAATAAAAGGACGTACTTGTATATAGTAAAATGGGGTCTGATGAGTCTGAGGCCAGGAACTTTTCTCAGTTGTGTAAAGTGGAGTTGTTCCAAATTCCACTGAAAGACCTAAATTAGCACTTCGGAGCATGCTGGCCCGTGCTGGCATAAGCTGGAACTCAGATGTTCTTTGGCCTCCCCTGCGGACTACAGGCTGGGGCTGAAGTGACTTCTGATGTAGGGATGTATCTTAAAATGAGCCGTTCCTCACGCCTAGTAAGTAGTACCTGAGCAAAGCACAGCTGAAAGGAGGACCGCTTGTGCTGTCGGAAGGCTTCAGGGCATGGCCAGCTCCCTGCCCATGGCTTGGCAGAAAGATGGCATAAAGGCCTGGCAGAGGAAAGCTACTGGCTTCATGGGGGACTTTTTGCTGATTTAACCAAAATGTATTTACTAAGTCTTAGTCCTTAGCCATTCTTGTCTGAGAAAGTTGATAGTTTACTACCATTAACCAGGTGTGTGCATTGGCTGCTGGCAGAACTATTCCTAGAGTGACAGAACTTTTAAGGTTGTTGAGGAACATGTGCAGGCCATGCTTTGCTTTGAGCCGGAGGCACTAGTAACTAAGAAGAGAAAGCAGGACAATTCTACCTAGTTAGACATGGGCAACAGCCTGTAACAGCCATCCCCACATTCCTGCACTCAGTGCCTTTTCACTCTCTAGGCCTCTGCAGCTCCCCGGGACTTGTCCTTGGACGGGAAAGGAATATTGTGCCTTGGCACCCCTCCCCCTACTGATCAGCAGGTTAACATGCCTTTGGAGTTTTCTGTCTACAGGGTTCTATAAAACTATATTTAAACCAACTTTCTGGAGATGCCCTTTTAAGGTAATATCATGAACCTCTTCACTCTTCTGCTGGCATCCGATTTAACCTTTAGGAAGTATGGGAGACCCTGCATAATGTGACCAGATTCCAGGGTGGATCCCCACAGCCTTAAGCTTTTCATTTGGAATGTGCTTGATGCTGATCCCCGGTGAAGGGTGAAAACAGGCTTGAGAAGTGAAACATGTCGAACATCCACAGCTAAGGTCCATTTCATGCCACAACAGAAAGGCCAGTTAAGGGTTTTTACACACTTAATGTCTTCATACCTTGTGTGCAGCCTTACCTATAATCTGCCTTATACAAAGCTAAAATACAGAAAGAACTGAATATTCACCGGGAGCTGACACCCAAGGGACACTCATTTTCTCACCAGCATGTGATACAGTGCTCTTTATCTTGCTGCTTGAAAGATAAGAGACATGATCTAATCCTGCTGGGATTCATATCTGTACCCCTAGGGGCTGTGATATTTTAAAGCTGTACATGGCAAAACCAGTCACGATACATGGGTAATGCTAAACCGTATCTCTGGTGGCTTTGTTAAAATCTAATTCGTAAATATCTGGCACAAAGGACTGGTTTCAAAGTTCTGCCTTTAGAATCATCTTGGAATCTTGAGAAAAGTCTTTGCTTTACGACTTGCAAGGCAGCTAGCTCAAGCTGTTTTTCAGTTGTTTGAGATGGTTTCCCCTTGTTACGTTGCCCAAACTTGTAATCCTCCTATCTCAGTCTTGCAAGTGGCTGATATATAGGGGTGTGTGCACTCCGGAGAAGATCTTTTAAAAGGTCAATTTAAAAGACACCTTGATGCAAGGTCTGCTTTAGGATAAACAGCTACGTAAGAATCCTACAATAAAAGGCTTGTTTTTATTTTGAGGTCTCATTCCATGGGGGTAATATACACATGTAAACATCACCATAGTTACTGACGTAAAATATAAAATTGATGGCAGATACAGGTTTTTTGGATAGATTTAAGAACTGCACTTCTCAACAGACCAAGCAACGTTCTTCCTAATGGCATTTGCTGTGACTCACTGCAGGGACCTACTGCTGATGAACATTGTGATTTTAAAAAAAAGCTTCAAATTGAAAGAACTTTATCGTTTGTTTTATTAACATGGCTTCCTTACTAAAACATTTTCTTAAAACCAAAAGCCAGGGTGATGATTCATAAAGTGCAGTAGTCTGTTAGAAAAAAAACATTCTGGGTGGCAGGATTTGTTTTTCGCTTATTAGATTACATTTTCACTCTAAGTGAAAATCCCAAAACGACGTCATTCAGGTATGGGTTAGGAAACTTGACAGTGCCTCACCCTTTGGTGCTTCTAAATTATCTACCCATAGCCTTTCTCCTGCCTTTACACCCTTAGCAATGTTGACATACTCCTATCAAACGCTTATTACCCCGCACCAAATTACTTATCTTCAAAAGGCATGTGGGTTTTTAAGTGTTTTATCACTTAGACCTTTTTTTCCCCCTCTTGAAAAATTTTGTATTAAGAGTACAGTGTTTAAAGCGATCTGGAATATCACAATCGTTTTTTCTAAATGATTTCTGAAAACAGTGCCACAGGAAGAAGTCATTTTAATAGAACCTCAGGGCACTTTTTGTTTAGATATTCCACATCAAATAGCTAAGCTAAAAAGTTGCTCTTGGGATTCCAAGTGTACTTTAAATACAGGGCATGCATGAAGATGCAAGACACTAATAAATTTTGACAGCCCCGTTTCTGATGTAGCTCTGCATCCCCAATTCTGAACTGAAAAATGTAATTTGATGAGCTAATTACTGTATTAAAACAGTAATCCTTTAGAATTTTAATTTAGAATTCGTCCACTTCCTAAAAGGATTTAAAGCAGCTAGTTAGACTGTCATTAGAATCACTTCAAATGTTGCAAACCACAGAACACTTTCAAGTATTTGTTCTAACAATGTGAAATTTTGCAAGCATAAAACCCTTCGCTCCTCCAACATGGTGGCGGGGCATTTCTTTGTAGAACAGTCCGGAACTGCTCTCTTACCTGCCATTCTTCTCACATCCCCACATTACCGTATTTGGGGAAATACGTGAAAAGCAACTGAAATGATTAAGCAAACTTATCCAAGTCAAACTGCTTAACACACAATTTTTTATAGCCCATAAGATATCAAGTTCTTTAAGTGAAAATAATTATTGAGGACTTTGCGTTTTTCTCAAGAGCTTTCTGGGGAAGAAAAAAAACCATCTCGTAAAGATGAAAGACACCAACATGTCCTTTCATTCTTCGTGGCACCGGTGCCATGGTGACACAGCGCAGCTCGCACGGAAAGCACCGGGGATAGGAATCGGTAAGGAATGTCGTAGATACCTTGATGCGGCGGAAGACCCGATGCTCCGGCTTTGACGCGCTTACGGGCCCACTGCTAAGCTACAGGCACTGTGGAGGTGGTCCCACTGAAATGCACGTCTAATCATCTTTCCTCCAAGAAGGTACTTAGGGTGTTTTTTTTTTTTTTTAAACCGTCCTTATCCTAATTAGAGACTCGAAATTTAATGTGACTAAAACCTCCTCCTGCTACAGTTAAGCGTCAAAATTCTCTAAGGCCAAAGTGATCACTCAGCGAGACTGATGCCAGATCCGCCAAAATGTCCGCAGAAAGCCCGGGGAAAGGTTATCACAAGGCCAGCTCGAGATAACTCACAAATGGCCTTCACTGTCCTTTGGGCTAATGAAGTACTATCCGAAGAAAAGGGTGCTTCTTGGGATCCGCGCATCAGGTTCTCCAACCATCAGAAGGGCGTGCATAAGGGCAGGGACGACTTGAAACCCCATTTCGTTCCTCCGCCCCGGGATGTAAGAAACCACCCACTGCAAGAAACTAGGCGGGGGAGGGACGCTCTGCGGCGAGGCCGTTTCCCTGAGTCACCTAGAGGGCGGGAGGCAGGGCCATCTGCCCACGCCACGTCCTCTTCCTCAGGGACTCAGTCGAAATACGCAGGGGCCGCAGGCGAAGGAAGCAGAATCCGCCTCGCCTCACGGTGGCTTAACGGCAATTTAATTCCCATAAGACGCCGCACTTCCCCAGCAGCCGCTGTCCCTTCTGGCAGCAACCGGCCGGCCCTTCCCTGGCAGCGTCACGTTCACCTGGAAGTGCGTGGGTGGGACCTAAGGCGCCGACGGAAATGACGTCTTTCGCTCCGAGTCGCATGATGTGGCAAAATGCAAAAAAAAAAAAAAAGGAGGGGGGTAGGGCAAAACGAGAGAGGGAAAGTGATGAGTCTAAAAAAGTAGTCCCTTCGGTGCCTCTATTTCTCTTGTGTCGCTGCAGTCACTGAGGCGCTCAGCGCCCTGCGCCCCGAATTCCTACGCCCGATCGCGGCGCGGCGCCCCGTGGAGGGGTACATAAGCCGAAGGGCGTGAGGTGGCTGGGCGGAGTTCTGCCGCCGGGATCCTTCCGCAGGGCTCAGCCGTTTCCGGAGTCTGCGCTGCGCCGGGTTCCGCCATTGCGGCTCTGTCGGCCCGTGGAGCCTCCGCCCCCGACTTGAGCTTTTTCGTCTGTCTGCCAGTTTCCTGCGTCCCCAGAGAGTATCCTGCCGAACCCAGCCTCCCCCTTCCCCTTCTCCTCCTCTCCCTCGGAGAGCCCGGGCAGCCACTGCCCTGCAGCCTCAGTGACAGGAGGAGACCATACCCCCCGACAGCGCCATGGCCCAGATTCTTCCAATTCGTTTCCAGGAGCATCTCCAGGTGCGGCTGGGCCCGGGCTGGTGAGGGCTCCGGCAGGGGTGGTGGGAAGGAAGGCAGAAGCTGAATCTGAGCCCGAGTGGGTGTCGGTCCTCGGCATAGATGAAGGGAAGGGGCACTGTGGTAAAAGCTTGAAGGGTTAAATAACACGGGGCTTGGATGCAAGTGAGTCGGGGTGCAAAGGGCGCTGAGGCCGGACCGGGGCGCGAGGGCCCCTCTGTCTTGCTTCCTGGGTGGCAAAGGCTGCGCTTACTACCTTCTCCCCTCCCGTTTTGCTCGGTTCATTCATTTGGGTAGGGGGTAAGGGGGCAGATGCTGCGGCGTTCTCTCGGAGCAGGAACCGTGCAGGGCTGTCATCTTCCCTGCCCTTTCCCCTTCGGGTCTGCACCCTGGCGTAGTGTGGCGGGTGGGTTGGGGAGGAGCAACCTTTTTTCTTCCTCCCTCTGTGGCTCGCAGCTGAGAAAGGCACCTTCTCGGGGGGAGGGGGATGGCGATGGCTCGTCTCTTGCCTTTCCCGACGCGGTGGAAACAGGTCAGTGAAGGAACTGAAAGAGCCTAGGAGGGACGGCGTTTCTCAGGGCCGTGTCAGTCTCTTGAGTGTGTGGGATTCTTGGGGGAGCTCTTCAGTTTTTTCCTTTCTTGATTTCTCTGAGAGTAGTATGATTCCTAACCCTTCTTTAATTCTAGAAGGTGGGAAGAGTTTTTCCGGAGTTTCTTGGGATCTTCGGAGTCTAGGAAGCAGTTGTAGGATCATGGCTTGAGTACCTCCTGCGGGATTGCACGGTATTGAACAGGCCCTGGGGATAGAGCACGCTTGAGCGCCTTAGTGCAGGGTTAGTTCATCTGTAATCGGCATCTTTTTAGTGGGTTCTAGAGTTCTTTCCCCGAGAGTTTTATCCTGGAGGCAACGTACTGTCTTACCAGGCAGCGTGCCAGTGCCCTACGTAGGCAGGTGACCATTGGGAGGTCTTCTCAGAATTAAGCTGCTTTGAGCTTCTGTTTTTCCCGGTTCCACAATCCTGATTTTTTTACTTAGCAAAAAAATTTTTAATCAGTATCCTTTACCCCCAATATCCTTTAAAGAAGCCTGAGGGCTAATTTTCTGATACTGGATGCAGTGGTTTGAAATTAATATTAATAACTGATTGAACAGCTTATCACTGAAGCCGATTTATTTAATTTCCCCTATTGATATTTCATAAAGGATTCTTGCTAATAAGAAAAGTTTAATACCCAGGCTATGAGTAAAGTAATTTCATATTTCTGTCCAGGTATTATCACATTTGCTTGCAACAGCAAGAAATTGTTTTCCTTTAATACTTACAAAGAATAAATTTTTACTTATAAAACGAGCAAGTGCAGCATCTTTCAACTCTAGTTTTCAAATACTGTAACTCCTGTGACCTTGGCAATAAAAATAGTTTACGAAGTGTTAAGTGACAGTGAATGTAGAGGGGTTATTTATTTTCATGCTCAATTCATGTTTGTGGTTACCTATGTTACAGTGGGAGGTAAAGGTGGAGGGTTGAGAAGGGTACTGTTCCTGGATATGAAGAAAAATGTGGGCTTGTCCTCTGCTCACACTACAGTGCATCTGAAATGGCTTTCTGCAAACAAATGCACACACACACACGGAACACCAGAGAATTCTTTCACAGGACAAGAATAGACCACGGGTAAATCTTGTTGGCTAGTGTTAATTTTGATTAAGTCATTGCTTTTCATGTTGGTTGAAGAGGAGACAAGAATTATTAAATGGTTCCAAAGATTGGAATCCAACCTTTTTATTAATTAAAGGCAGAGTTGATATAGGTCTGATTTCTAAATGATTTAGGGTTTCTGAGAATACTTGAGGGGAATGATTGCCTTCTCACATGACTTGAAGATTTTGAGTAAGAAGCAGCTTTGTAGAAATACTTGAAAAATGTGGACATTCTTTTTGGAATGCTGTGTCATACCTAAACTGTATGCTGTGTGTATGGTGCAGTAGATAGTGATTAATTTTCACAGGAAGCCCAAGTTACCAATGTCTTCCAGAGTACTAGACCTCCTGATTTCACATTCTTATCCCTTCACTTTAAAAAAATAAATAAGGATTATTTTAGCACCCAAAAGCCTCAGACAGGAGAACTGTGAGATCAAGGCCATCTTGGGCTACATGTTGAGACCCTGTCTCAACAAAAACAAATAAAAAAGGATTATTTTAATTGACAACGTAAGTCTGAGCCTCTGCTGGTTTGCTAAGTAGCAGAAAACACCCTGAAACATTTAGTATAAAAACTAAATGAGAAATTTGGGTGTGGAATTAGTTTGTGGAACTTTAAATGGTGAGCTGGAAATTATTTTTATGCCCCTTAGCTCCGCTGTCCACCTGAAGGATTCCATCATCAAGGCTTGGCACTGCATCAGATGAGTGTTAATATTTTGTTAGAAGGAGTTTTTTTCCTGTTTTGGATCTTAGATTGGTAGTGATCAGCAAAAAGTGCCTAGCTGTCAGGCATGAGTTCCCACCATAGCCGCACCACATTTCTTAGGGCATGTACGTTTATTTTTGCTTTTACTACTTCTCTTTACTCAGCCCAAGTTTGCCCTGTAGAGCCAACTTCTCCCATACCCATTTACCCTGCACTTTTCAAATGAAAGTTTTGGCACTGTTAAAAAAGGTAAGTGCCTGTATGAATAAGATGCTGCTGGATTTGCAGTTTCTGAAGAAATCATAAGCTACATGTAAACTACTGTTCACAGTTCTCAATTTTTGATATGTTACATGTCTTTATGCCAAGCAATTGTATTCCTGGGTTTTTAATTCAAAATTTACCCTTGCTGTTCTTTTCCCTAATTTGGTCATGGACCAGCGTGTGGTGGTTCACACCTGTAATCCCAGTACTCAGGAGGCTAAAGCATGAACATCCTGAGTTTGAGGCCAGGGTGGGATACATAATGAGTTCAAGGCCACATAGTGAGACTCTGTCGTAAAAAACCAAAACAATGACAAAATGGTATGGGATATTTTTTGAGTTGAGTAATAGGGCTTGCCAAGGTTATTTTGGTTTGCAAAGAGAAAGCAATGTTAAGTATTACTGGGATGTGATATATATGTAGCTAGACTAGAAGGGGTATACCACCTAGAATTCTGCTACAGTCTGTTTTGGGAGTAGTGTTTCAGCTTAAGATGTTCTTTAAATTTTTTGTAATGGTCAGTTTATTCATTTTTACAGGGTGTGGCTAATTTTAATGAAAGTACTTTCACTCTGCTTAGGCAATACTGTAACTCCAGACAGAACTGTGTGTATAGAACTACAATCATTTCATGTTTAGTGTGCAGTGAAATTTACAATTTCAGGAACCTTGAGGGTTTGTTCTTGGAACAATTGTTTCTGGCTGTAGTTGGAATTTTCACCTTAGTTTTAAGAGGACCCATTTATATTTAGTCTTTAGCTTCTTGTTTGTTTTTAATTTTTTTGAGACGGGGTCTCACTGTGTAGTCCAGGCTGGTCTTCAACCCACTGTGTAGCCCTGGCTGACCTCAAACTCAGCAGTCCTTCTGCCTCAGCCTCCCAAGTGCTCGGATTACAGGCATGCACCACCACATTCAGCTTAGTTTTTAGCTTCTTTGTGAAATTACTTTTAAATGTGTATATTCAACACTATATGATATTTGAATTATATTTAAATTAACTTTTCTGTCAGTGATGTGACTTTCACATTTTGAGAATTACAGTTTGACAGAACTTTCTTTAATGATGGCTATGTCTACTAGCTTTGTAGGGGTGTTGAGCACTTGACCTTTGGCTAGTGTGACTGAGAAACTAAATTTTTGCTTTTCAATGTAAATATTAGCCAACATATAGTTATTGGCTACATGATTGAACTGCACAGTGAGTTGTAGGCAAATACTGATGGGCTTTGTAGGGCTAAGACTTCGTGGACCACCCATATTTTATACACTTAGATCACTTTGTTAGCTAAAATTAAAACACTCCAAAGATACTCTTTGAATACTGTCTTTTTTGGGAAGAGGTGGTGATAAATAATGACTGTTGAATGCAGAGAGGAGCAGACTTCTGGAGCCTCTTGGGCACTATTAATGTGGCATGGGTATTTTCCGATCTTTGCTTAATCCTGCCCCCTCCGCACACCTTCCCCCCAAAAATAAGGCCCAAAAGTAGTGCCCTGGGATCACAGTGTCAGAATGACTTTTATACTTGGAACTTGTAGAGATGGCTGCACATCCAAGTGTGCTTCTTATTATGTTTTGGACTTCAGCCTAGAGAGGAGACTTTTCTCTGTTTCCTTAAAATGTGATTAATGACGTGCAGTTTAGTGGACAGAGTGGGAGTTTGGGTGTTTTGGAGACCAGTGGTACCCAATAGAAAAATTACATGAGTCACGGTATTTTGAATTTGTAAGAAGCCATCCTAAAAGTAAAATACAGGTAGAATTAATTTTTAATGTACCTCATTAAATTCATTATGCCACAGATTATTATTTCAACATGTAATCAGTACAAAATTTACTAACGAGCTCTTTTAGAATTTTTGCAGTAGATTTCCAACTACTGCAAAGTATGATATGTATTTTACACTTAGAACACATCTCAACTTATTCTTATTTCTTTTTCGTTGTTTGGATTTTTTTTGGTCTTTTTTTTGGAGACAGGGTCTTGCTATGCAGTTCCGGCTGGCCTAGAGCTAACTTTGTGGCCCAGGTTGGCCTTGAATTAGCAAGGATTTTCCTGCCTCAGCCTCCTGACTGCTGGGATTACAGGCGTGCGCCACCACACCCAGCTTGTTGTTTGGATTTTTGAGACAGAGTTTTGCTCTACAGTAGAAGCTGACCACACCCAGCTTCTGTTTTCTTTTTCAATATATATTTTTATTAGTGCATATTACATTATAAAGTATTGGGTTTCCTTGTGGCATTTTAATACATGTATAAAACATTGTGATAATGCCCATCCCCCGTTATCCTCCTTTATATCTCACCTCCCTTCTTATTCTCTCCTCTCATGTAATTTATGTTTTAACTTTCATGCTTTTTTTTTTTTTAAGCAGGATCTTGATACATACAGTAGTTCAAGCTGGCCTTGAACTTGATGTGATCCTCCTGCCTCAGCCTCCCAAGTGCTAGAATTACATGTGTGTGCTACCACACCTGGCTCATATCTTTTTTTTTTTTTTTTAAGATTTCCTATATGGACAGTTTTCATTGGGAATACTTGATCTGTATTCAGAGTTTATAAAAATAAGTTCAGAACTTATTTTAATCTTTTATATTAAATGAAGCTATTTTTCTAAATTTATTTACATATGTGCCATGCTAGAGTACTTCATAAAATTGGCTCATCTTGTGAACCAGTGCAGAATTTATAGCTCTAGGTGCTGTCCCCCATGGTTAATGGTCTTAACTGGAATGAATGACAGGAAGCTTTGATCTGAATGTACTATGAAAAACCCATCTGTCAAATGTGAATTTTATGAGTCTCTTCTTTTGTGTTGTGGAAGACATAGTTTTTAAAATTGTACTTTCAAGGGAATAACCATCAAATTTTAATTTTCCTGTAATCTAATCTATAAAATCAAAATACATGGACTGTTATAACTGTTTGAGTACCTAATATGTACTACACAGTGGTAAGTATTTTATGTTCATTACCTCATTTATTGGCAGAAGAGCCCCTTTGAGTAGGTGGGTTAACCTTATTTAATGGGGAGAGTGAAGTTCATAGCAGCTAAGAGTCACACACACTGTAAAACTTGTTCTTTCAGTTTGGCAAGATGCCTTAGTTGGTGAATGATTTGTATAATTTGAACTGCAAAATATACAATGATCGTGTCTTTGATACACACATTCCAGCAGAAGTTTTAGGGCAGTACTTTCATGGGAACAGTAGGGCCCAGTAAGCCAACATTTGACTTTTTATGCCTTAAATGATTATTTAATATCTTTGAAGGGATTTCATCCACATTTCCAGTGATAAATGGTGTGAAATGATTGGGCTCAGGTTAATTTGTAATTGGAATTATCTGTGTTCCTCTCACAATGCAGAACTTTCCTGTAGACTTTTCCTTAGTGACAAGAGTCAGTGCCTTCCATTGAGTCCATGTGTGAATGCTGGAAGCTTCTGCTTTCTGTTTCACTCTATATTTCCTGTTTTGCATTTGTGCTAATAGAAAACACTGATTAGAACTCCAAGGAAGACATTTGTGCTTCAAAAGCACAGCAGAGGGAGGTGGGATTCGAACGTGTTTGCTCAGTTTTGAGGATGGTAGTGGCAGGAGAGGAGATGGTTATAAACCTGTAGAATTGTGCTCTGGAGGCACAGCTGCCAGTAATATTAGTGCTCCCTGTTCCAAATCATTGGGGAAATAGTGAATTCTTTGAGTTTTAAAGTAAAGAAGAACCAGCTTGAGTGGTACATGTCTTAATAATCCCAGCTACTGGGGAAGGTGAGGCAAGAGAATTGTAAATTCAGGGCCAACCTAAGTGATTTAAGAAGACCTTGTTTCAAAAAAGTATAGCTGAATATGTAGCCCAGTGATGCTGCACTTTCCTAGTGTGTGTGAGGCCTTGGGTTCAATTTCTAGTACCTCAGAATAAATTAATAGCAGATTTTAAAAGTTGTTTCTTAAAGAATAGGAACCAAGTTCATTAATATCATGTTAGAGGGTTAGGGGTGTAATTCAGTAGTAGTATGCATGAGGCCCTGAGTTGAGTTCCCATTGTACCACACATGCATCCTAACATCATATTTAAAACATAAACTCTAGTTGGGCATGGTGGTGCATGCCTGCAACCCCAGCACTGTGGCTGAGAAGCGGGGACAGCAAGTTCAAGCTCAGCCTGACAAACTTAGCTCAACCTATCTCAGAGTGAAAGGCTGTGTGTGTGGGTACAACTTGTGTGAAGACTCTAGGTCAGTCTCCAGCACACACATACATTTTTTTCTGTACTGGGAATTGAACTCAGGACCTTGCACTTGCCAGGCAGGCACCGTGCTGTTGAGCTATACCCCGTCTTTCATTTATTAAAATAATGCTTCCTAACAGTTGTGAGGCTGACTACAATATAGTTTGTACTTAGCCCTTACAGACACTTAAATATTAATTTTCCCCTCTGTTCTAGAGGATTCTCTGTTTACTTGAAGTTAAGCATATATACCATGCTAAAGAAAACTATGAACGATCCAGTTTTTGAAACCAAGATCTATAGTTACATTGGATTCCTTTCCTGTATCCAGACTATTTCAAGAATAGGGAAGAGAAGAACCCAGGAGACTGACAAATTTAGGGATTTTTGTTTGTTTGTTTTTGGTCTCAATATATAACCCAGGCTGGCCTTGAACTCAGATCCTCCTGCCTCAGCCTCCTTAGCACTGGAGGTGGATTACAGGTATGTGCCACCATGCCCAGTTAGGAATTGCAGGTTTTGATATCTTTGTCCTTTGAACCTGAGAGTTGTAAATGAAAAGTTGTTGGTTTAGTGTTGCTTTCATTTCTGATCAGCTACTCGTGTAAAAAACGACTAAAGTAAAATAGTGAAATAAAAAATTATCCATAGACTGTATGTTCAGTTTGGGAAACAGCTGACTGAATAGATATCGTTGTGTGAGGATGAGTAATTGGCTGGTCCTGTAGGATTTGCAGCCTCATCCCTTTCACTGCTCTTAAATATTTGAGCGTATCTGACTATGGAAAGTTAAGATGGAGTTCTGTATATGGCCTCACATTCGCAGCTGTTAGATAGCACAAAGTTTCCTGACATAGGGATTGAACCCAGAGGCTTGATATGTGCTTGAGTGTTCAGACACTAAGTTCACTCCCAGCTCATTCATGAAGTTGCCCAGGCTGGCCTCAGACTTGGAACCCTTTTGTCTCATCCTCCCCAGGATGGGAGGACAGGCATATGCCATTTGGCCTAGGTGCATAAATCTTAAATGTTTTCTATAACCTTTAAAGGTACATTTCTGGAGGTCATAATTCATATCCAAAGACAAATGAAAAAACAACTCTACTAATATGCAAATGGGAATTTGAGGTATGTTATAAAATTCCTATGATTGTATTACAATGTTTTGTTTGTTCGTTTTGGAGGCAGGGACTTGCTATTTAGTTCAGGCTGGTCTTGGACTCACCATGTAGCCCAGGCTGTCAAACTGTGGGCGATCCTCCTGTCTTAGCTTCCCTATTTCTGAGATGGATTACAGGCATGCACCACCAAGTCCATTTCCATAATGGATTTTTCAAAGGTACTGTGGAATGAAGGCACTAATACAAAATGCATATGATGGAGTTTTTATCCATTTTTTTGTTGCTCTTAACAAAATACTTGAGACCCAGTATTTTATGAAGAATTGAAGTCTGGCTCATGGTTGTGCAGGCTGGGAAGTCCAAGGGCATTTGCTCGGTGTCTGGTGGGACCTTCTTGCTGATAGAACAAGAGAGCTATTTCAGGTCGGTGTGGCTCTTACAAGTCCACTAAGGGCATTATGGAGACCCCACCGGAGAGCTTAATTCTTGCTATTTCCAAGGGCCTCACCTTGCAGTATCATTAACGTAGGAGTTTTTAATTTAGTCTCCAACATATGAACTTTCGGGGGACACACTGAAGCCACAGTAAAGTGAAAACAATTTCACACAAAAATTATACTTAAAATATTGAATTTGTGTTTAGTTGCCAAATAGATACTCAGGTGTTACCTGAAGACAAATTATTGTCGTTTAACCATTTTAATGTTGTTCATTCCTTTTTTTAATTTTTTTTTTTTTGGTCTATATGAGACAGGGTCTCGCTATGCAGTTTAGGCTGGCCCTGAGCTCACTTTATATAGCCCACGCTAGCCTTGAACTCGCTTTGGTCCTCCTGCCTCAGCCTCCCTGAGTACTGGGAGGTAACTTCATACTGATTATTCATTTCATTCAGTCAGTCTTAAGATTTGTGGCATTTAAGTTCACAAGAAAAATTTTGGTAACTCAGCTGTTAAAAAAAAATTCTGGACTTATAACTTACAGCAGCTGTTAGGCTGATCTGGTTTAACAGAGTGACTCAACCAGAAAAATGAGTGAGAGAGCAGAATATCTAATTTCCTAACAGATCTGTCAGTATAGGGTGAAAAATAATGATTATGCTCAGCAGAGTTAGAACTGAACTCAGTTGAACACTGAACTGTCCTGTAAAAGTACACGCAGAGAAGCTGTGTCACAGAATGAGTTTTCCTTAGGGTATTTACAGCTCGTTAGGAAACTGACCAGTTGTTTTAGTTTCTCATACCAGGAAACCCGCCCAGGGACATTCATATCCTTAAAGGCCTGTATGTTAAGTCAGCACTAAGCAGTATAATCTTAAACTCTGGAAATAAACCTTATTTATTGATTACTGCTTATTGATTGGTTGGTTGACTGACAGGGTCTCACTATACAGTTCAAGCTGGCATTGAATTCACTGTTTCCCAGGCTGGCTTCAAACTCACAGAGATCCTCCTGCCTCAGTCTCTTGAGTGCTGGAATTTTAGGTGTGTCTGTTACCCTGCCTGCCTGGAAGACTCCATCACTCGCTGTCTGGCTGTCTGTATCTCTCTGTCTGTCAGTCTCTCATGTGCCCTCTCTTTCTCATCAGGGATTGAACCCAGGGCCTTTGTGCTGAGCTACAAATGCCCAGTCCTTTTATTGTTTTTTATTTTGATGCAAAGTCTTTCTGAGCAGCTTAATTGCCCAGGCTGGACTCAAACTTGTGATCCTTCTCCCTCAGCCTCCCAGAGTGGATAGGATTATAACCATGCTTGGATTAAGGCTTTTTTCCTGTTTGTTTTTGAAAGGCCACTTGTGCGCTGCCTCCCCCCATGCATCGTTACTGGTAGTTTCGTGTCATCCTAATGGAATTTATACAGGAACTAGCATAATCTTGGAAAGTATACTCATCTCCAAGATTTGGAACATAAAAACTTTTATTCCTATGTACCCCTGAAATTTGATGGAAATTGATTTAATCTTTCATCTAGTTACTGGATGGTTATTTTATTCTTTTACAAGTGAGTCTAAAGTTTATGAAATTCACAGTTAATAATAGTTTATAAGGCAGAAAATACCTCCTGGTAGTTTAGCAAAGATAACAGTCTTAACAATCCCTGTCTTGTGCTGTGGTGCCTTGCTGAACGTACCATTTACAATTTGGAGTTAGTGACGTAAGTCAGAGACCCTCCTGAGAAACAGTAATTCTTTCAAAGGCTGACATGGAAGAGAGACAAATCTGAGTTCAGGAGTGGCATCGGCAAAGGTTAAAGGCCTTTTGTTTGTTGTTTGACATCTGTGGAGCCTACAAAAGGCTGCTGGTATCCTGTTGGTGGACGAACTGGAGGAATGCTGCATTATCAGCATTTTTCTCCATTTCCTGTAAAATACAGCAACTGCAGTTTTAATTTGACATTCTGCTAGTTTCCAGGAAGGGCTTAAGAAGTGACTGCTCTCAGCACTTTTGTTTTCCACAATGATTGGTACTAGTGAAGGTGAGGATGTTTTGGAGTTTTTAAAGGAAATTGTGCTGAGTGACTTACTTGGGTTGAGAAGTGAACCAAATCTTGAAGCATGTACTTAAAAATACTGGTATTGAGATTAGTGGTAGCATAATGGCGATCAGGCATCAGCAAGTCTCTAAAATTGTTGACCTTTTAACTGTATTGGGGACACACATTAAATCCTTATAATACAAGGGTCATTTACAGAGAAGGTAACCAAAATAGGACCACACATAGAACACTTACAAAATAGCTTTATCTGAAATTAGCTCACAGATGACTTCCTTATATGTTCACTGTTCAGACATAACAAGAAGGAAGGAGCTTGGAAAATGTAAAGCCAAGCATGGATTATGAAACTTAAGTCTTTAATAATGCTGTCATAAACATAAGTTTTAATATATTTTAATTTTCAGCTGATACAGCTGGTAAATGAGCTGTTCCAAGTTTACTAGTCATTCATTTAGGAAGCAAACTCCTTAAGTATACTTGTAGGAAAGCCAGTTTTTTTTTTTTTGCGGTACTGGGGATCGAACTCAGGACCCTGCGCTTGCTAGGCGAGCACTTATTCCACTGAGCTATATCCCCAGCCCCAGAAAAGCCAGTTTTTGATTAATGTATTTTTACCAAGTGTAAGAACTCCTGGGTAAAATTAGGCTCAAGGCAAACCTGTTGCTTCTTTTACGTGGTGTTTGTAGGCACAACCGCAGTTGCACTTGTGTTAGTGGAGAGCTGTCTTTAGTCAGGATGGAGCATTGAAAAACAGCATAGTTTTATTTATATTTGTTACACTCGCATTTTCTGGCTCTTAATAATATATGCTACTGGATTAAATACATACATGGCCCACTTGGCTTGTAATGGTGTTTTCATAGTTTGATCACTAATGCCTCCTCATCACTGGGGTTCCTGGTTCCTTGGCATGTCTAGGTTTTTCTGCTCTCCTGAGGAACAGAGGTGAACACAGCAGGATAGTTTGGGTGTACTTTGAGTAGAATGAAACACAGTGTTGGTAAAATGTCCATACCACTCAGTTTCAGAGCAGTCAGTACTGCAGTGCTAGAGACCCAGGGCCAGATAACTGAAAGCACAGAACTCCCTGCAGTAAAGTGGTTATGTGCTTCCACGTTGATCTGTGTGCTTGATGCGTGTTAGATCACTAACTTTTCATTAATCTTGCAGGCATATCTTTACTTCTCCTAAGCAAGGATGGACTCTCCCTGTTCTGTTTGCCACATTAACAGTAAAATAAGTATTTTTTCAAAACCAAGACATGAAAAACAGTTTACTGCATTAAAAATGTTTAATGCTTTAGCTGTTAAACACTGATGTGTGTGTAACTTAGATTTGTGAATGTACTACTGCTGAAATTTAAAAAAAACTGTATTTCTCTAATTTTACTATATTGCTTGGGTGTTTATGCATTCTTCTTGGAATTAGAGACTCATACTTGGGTACTTTTCTCCCAAAAGCTTCGGAGTATGATAAACACGTGAGAAACTGAGGCAGCAGGTCGTGGTAGTGCACACCTGTAATGCCAGCACTCAGGATGCTGAGGCAGGGGGATCCTTGCGAGTTCGCAACCAGCCTTGGCTACAAAGTGAGACCAGCCTGAATTGCATAGCGAGACTCTGTCTCAAAAAAGCCAAAAAAAAAAAAAAGGAGAAACTGAGGCAATGGTAACTTTTGAAGCAGGGGTAGAATTCCCTTTTCTCAGTGTTAAGGAACTGCATCTTTTCCATTTTACATTTTTATACTATTGAAATACTCAGTCCTTCCTGGTCTCTCCTAACCCTAAGCTGTAGCCGTTTGAATGTTCAGAGTTGAAGGGGGAAAAGATTCCCAGACTGAGGAATTTTTCTTAGACTCTCTTGCTTGGTAACATTGTAGCTTTCAGGGTGTTTTTTGTTTATTTTTAACCTCTTGCAGATCTTATGACTAAAACCTAAAAATTGTATTTCCTGACTCACTTCACTTTGTTTCGCCTGAAATGCTATATAGTACTAGTAAATGGTAGCTCTTTTTGCAAGCCATCCCTCTCATATTTTGCAGGAATTAGATGTAAAAACAGTTTTCCTTTTCTCCTTGTTGGCCTTGCAAGAAAACTTCTGGAAACAATGCCATCCAGTGGAATTGCTTTTTATTGTGTCATCTGATCCGATAGTCATTATAGCTACTAAGCACCTGAATGTCACTGAAAACATTAAACTGAAGAACTAAATTTTAATTTTTTAAAAAAGTTAGTTAAAATTAAATAGCCAATGTGACTAGAGGCTACCACATAATCATGACATTTTATAATCATGGCATTATTATGGCCCATAATATCTTAACATCTGAATACCTAAAAACCAGTCCATGTTTCTCTCATTGTTTCCAAATACTAACTGTATTTGTTTAAGTCAAGATCTAAGCAAGATCTTTTGCTTTCAGTTGTGTCAAAAGTTTTTAAAAATATTTTTGCATGGTTTATTTTTTTCAAGTCAACTTTATTATCCCTCACATACTTCACAGAAAAGTGAGTTTAGCAAATCAGTCGGGGTTGTGTAAAAAAAAAAAGGAAAAGATCCTAACACGGGAGCAGGGATGTGCCCCGTTAGGTACCGCAGTTGCACCTCCTGGAGGCCCCTTTCCAGACAAAGCCTTAGGCACACTTGGCAGCCTGGAGGCCTCCAGAGTTGCAGCTCGTCTCGCAGGAGATGCATTTGCACCCTGCGTGTATAGAGTCCTGCACAGGTGCGTGGCCACAGCCGGCACAGGGGCAGTTGGGATCCATAGCGAAGTGGCGGCTGGAGCCCAAAGACAGGTGTGCGCAAGTGCCCAAGGGCTTGGAAGAGGCTTTCTTGCCCTGAAGAAAGTAATTCTTAAAATAAAAACATTTATTGGCATTGAATTATAAAGGTAATCAAAACAATAACATTTTCCAAGTACAGTTTATTTTCTGATTTGCAGAATGGTTTCTAATGTACAGAAAAGTTGGAGGAATAGTGCAAAGACCTTGTGTGTGCACCGTTTACTCACGTCCATCTGTGTTAGCATTTCACTGCTTTGGTTTACCCTCTTTTGTCTCTTGCGATACTGTTCTTACTGAATTGGATGAAGGTAGTTGCCCGTGTGACACTCCTTTATCACTGCATGCTTCAGTGTGTATTTACTAAAAATAAGGCGATCTTTTAAAATCACAATTATCTAAGTAATGAATTTAGCAGAATACTGTTACATCAGATATCTGGATATTGTTAACTCTCATTTCATCAGTTATTCTAATAATGTTTATATCAAGAGAAAATCCAGGGTGTTGAGCTGCATTGAACATCTATCTCCTTTGGTTTCTCTAATTGGAACAGTCTTTATCTTTTAGGATCTATGTTTTGGCTTACCTGATAGGTTGTCATGATTAAATTCAGGTTTTATAATTTTGACAGGATACAGCAAAGTAATGTTGGATAATTTTTAATTCATTATGTTAGGAGGCACGTGTTGCCAATTTGATTCATTGCTATTGATAGTAGAACTTTTTTTAGTGGGATGTAGTGACGCATACCTGTAATTCCACCACTTAGGGGCTGAGGCAGGACGATCACTGAGAAGGAGTTCAAAGCCAGCCTCAACTGCACGGTGTCTCAAACACCCCCCCCCCCAAAAAAAAGAAACTTTCTTCAGTTGATAAAAATTGTGCCTAGGAGGTTTCTTCATCATAAATCTCCTTTTCCATTTGTATTAAGTATCTTGTGGGGGAGATTCCTTGAGACTCAGTATACCTGTTACTCAAAATTTCTTCCATTAGTTTTATTCTCCATTGGTGATTCTTCCCTGGAGCAGTTCATATTAATGAGGATTGTCAAGTAATGACTAAGAAAGATCCATCTACCCTTCTTTTTTTTGGGGGGGGGTTATTTTGAGACAGGGTCTCGCTATGCAGTTCAGACTGGCCTTGCGCTTACTTTGTAGCCCAGGCTGGTCTCAAACTTGCAGAGATCATCCTGCCTCAGCCTTCCAAGTGGTGGGATTACAGGGGTGCATCACCACACCTGGCTCCCTTCATCACTTTTGATTTGGCTTTTTCCTAAAAAAGGAACAGCTTTTCCTTCTCACCATTAAAAAAAAAAAAAAATCGGTCTATTAGTGTGGACTGCTGAGTTTTGTCTCTTTAATCTGTAATTGCCCTGAAAAGTGAAGCTTGGTCTTGGAATGGTGTTGTGGGTGGGTGAGTGTGTTATGTGTGCCGGGCTTTGAGCCGTGTGGCTCCAACCCTTGCACAGTGAGAAGAAAAATGGTGTGCCTGCTATTTTATCTTTTTAGTCTGAGCTTTTTGAAGTAAAGAGTGTTTTCATGATTACCTTATCCATTTGTCCATATGTTTGCCCCAGCTTCCCAGTTTCTCTCACACCAGAGGTGTTGGAGACATACTTGGTACGTTTGTTAGAAAGCCTTAGCAATACTGTTCTGCAGTACCTCTAAAAGTAAGAAGGGCTTTTCAGGATGACCATATTTACATGGTTGCATAGCTTTGGTAATTCTGGTCCCTACATTTAGCTCGACAAAGGGCAGAATTTAAAGTCTTGGTGCAATTTAATTCCTAAATTAGGAATTTAATTTGGGACGGAGTAGGAAGACATTTCACATTTATTTTACAGTGTCTTCAGTAATTTAACCTCCTAAAGACCACTAGTTCATTGTCAGTAGTTAGAAGAAATTCACACCCAGACTTTTGAGCAAATTTATAGACGGCTGAATGAAGCAGATAATGAAATGCAGATACCAAAAGGCTAACCTTGAGTGGCCTATAGTACTGGTACGCTGATAGGCAGTATCTGTTGAAGCCCTTACGGTGTGTCAGGCATTGGTTAGCACTTAATTCAGAGAATAGGTACACGGTCTCACATGTTTCAGATGAGAAAAGAGATACCCAGGGATACTAGTCCCTGGAAGACTGGGACTACACTCAGACATTCTGACTCTTAGGAGGGACCCACAAAAGCGGTCAGTTCTAGCCGTCACTTGTGGTTTACAATCAAAATTGTAAATTTGTATTATAATTGTCTACTTGAATGAAGCTTTTCTGTGTTTTGTTGGTTATGGAAAATCTGAAATAATATTTCTCACAACCTAAAGATTGTACTGTCTTGCTTTGCTACCACCCTTCCCTGACATGTTAATCCCAATTAAGGAGCAGGGGCAATGAAGTATATTTTTCTGTCACTTGTAACATTAACTCCATGGCATCGCAGTGTTTTGGTTTGGCTGATTAATAACCAATCTTTTCCTTTACCTTTTGGAAGCAAGTTTTAAACTGGGAATCCTACAGTAGTTCCACTTGTAGACCACAATCCAGGCTGTAAACCAAATTGCAAGCTACAAAGTTTATGTGCTTCTCTATAAAACTAAACAAGCAGTCAGGAATTAGTATGCTTTTGTATTGTGCTCGTTAATGTTTTTTGAAAAGAGAGGAGTAACTATTCAAAAAAGTTCTTTTTTTGCTAGGCAGGCGCTTATTCCACTGAGCTATATCCCCAGCCCTAAAAAGTTCTTTTTTTGGATCTAAGTTTATTTTGACTTTTTATTCTTAAACAACAAAATAAAAGTCCTTTGGAGTTTAAAGGACCTTTATTATAGAAACTGCCAAGTTTGTCTCAAAATAGTATGCTCCAACTCGCACAGGAGCACCATTTTGCCACTTGAGAGGATGAAAAATGTGGCTGTACCTTGGGTGTTATTTTATATCTTCTGAAAAATAATTGCAAATTTGGAAACTATTTTATGTACTCTGAATATATTGGTGATTTGTTCCACAGTTTATAATTCACTTTCTGTATTCAAATACCATCACACCTTTATAACTGACTTGCAATAATTTATGGTTAGTGTGTGCTATTTTGAAAATAAAACATATTTAAAGGTATTCTATGGCATTTTAAAAGTTTTCATCTATATATATAGTTAGATATAGTAATAAGGTACTGTAACCGTTTTGTATGATTATACTCTAAGTGCACCCAAGCCAGAATTTTAATTAATGATGGTGACTTGTCCTATTACCATATGCTTTGGCATATTTCTGTTTTGAATATATTTCAAGAAAATAACTGGAGAATTGGTAAGTGCTTCAGGTGTGTGCTCTAAAGATTAATACTAAAGGGCTGGGGATATAGCTCAGTGGAATAAGCGCTTGCCTAGCAAGCGCAGGGTCCTGAGTTCGATCCCCAGTACCGCAAAAAAAAAAAAAAAAGATTAATACTAAAGGGAAAAAAAGATTTAGCAACTGTTTGAAGAGGTGGAAGCAATGTAACTTTCTGTTCCTATCATTGCTTTTCTTAACAATTAGGGAAAGCCTACTTTTTTTTTTTTTTTTTTTGGTATCAAGAATCAAACTGAGGACCTTGTGCTTGCCAGGCAGGTGCTTGTGTTGCTGCGCTATATCCCTGGCCCATGGGAAAGCTTTTAAAGGAGGGAGCAGTTTTCATATTTAGTTTTGTAAATGGTTATCACTGGAATTTGTCTTGTTTTGTTTTTTTGAGACAGGGTTGGTTCAGGCTGGTCCTGAGCTAACTGTGTGGTACAGGGAGTCCTGCCTCGACTTCCAGAGTACTGGGATTATAGGCATGCACCACCATGCCTGGCTGAGTGTACTTTTTAATGTATACTACTATTAAGAATTTGCCACTGTACCTTGTTTAATTTTGTAGTGGTTTAAGAGTCATAAAGGGATTTATTAGTCAGAATTGAGTGACTTCAAAAGGGAGAAATGCCTACTTTTTTTTTTTAATATGGGATGTATGTCTGTTTCATGTAAAGTAGAAACATATACTTCCTGTACAGGGCAGTTTAAAGATAATCTGTGTCTTTTTGCTATATAGCTCTGTGAACTCTGAACCACAATCTTGTTTTCTCTAATTATGGAAAGGTATTCCATTAAGCCTTTAAGAGTCTAAGGACCCTCCACTCTGAAAAATATACCTACTCTGAAACTAGACAGGCATGTGTGTTTGTAAAAGGCCCCCCCAAAGCTTAACCACAGTGGTCTGTTTTTTGGGGGATGACTTGCATTTATTGTTCTCTATTTATTTTAAATTACATATGTTTGAGTTTGTTTTCCTTGCATTGCAGAACATACTTGAACTTATGAAGCTGGTTAATACTTGATTTTATTATCTGGGGTTTTTTTTGGGGGGGGTCTTTTTGAGGCAGGGACTCCCTGTACAGTTCAGGCTGGCCTTGAGCTCACTTTGTAGCCTAAGCTGGCCTCGAACTCGCAATGATCCTCCTGCCTCAGCCTCCCGAGTGCTGGGATTACAGGCATGCGCCGCCACACTTTTCTGTTAATGTTTAGACAGCTGTTTGACTCCTTGTCCTTGGTGCTCAGTGACCAAGTTACCCTAACTACACTTCGTAACTCTGCCTGCCTGCCATCACTGGTGTAAGAGGGAAGTGAGAGTAAAATGCAGCCTCTTGATGTCACACTACATCTTACTCAAATTCCGGGCTTTTTTTTTTTAAATACTGGAGATGCCCAGGCGTGGTGGCACATGCCTGTAATTCCAGCACTTGGAAAGGCTGAGGCAGGAGGATGACCTCGAGTTTGAGGCCTTTCTGGGTTGCATAGTCACTTCCAGCGTCAGTCTGAACTACATAGTGAGCCCTGTCTCAAAAAACAAAATATCCAGGAGTTTCTCACTGAGCTACATCCTCAGTTGTCATGCCCAAGTTCCCATTATTTGCTTTTTTTTTTTTTTTTGCGGTACTGGGGATTGAACTCAGGACCCTGCGCTTGCTAGGCAGGCGCTTATTCCACTGAGCTATATCCCCAGCCCCCCCAAGTTCCCATTATTTGGAGGACAGGTTATCCCAGAAGTTGCCCAGGCTGGCTTGAACTTGCCATCTTTCTACCACAGCCTCCCAGAGTGCCAAGTATCAGTGTGTCCCACACCAAGTAACTATGGTTTGGTTCTTTTTAAGCCATAGTAGCAGAAACATTTGACAGAAGAATTTAGATAAAATCTGGTTAAGTTGGCTCAGCAAGTCGAGCGACAGTCATTGGGGAGGAAAACTGCACAGTTGCGGGACAAGGAGAGGAGAAATACTTGTCTTTTTTTACTTCGTCTTTTCTTTTTCCCTTGTATTTTGTGCCATGATGAATTTATTACCTATGGAGAAAAGGATTCAAAAATTAGTCTGGCCAGGGCTAATAAAATAAAGGCTACATGCCATCACTTTGTGTGATGTCATCTGTCACCTGGCACTCACCTATCCAGAGCATTAGTGACCTACTCTGGTAGAGACCCCTTTCAATAATGAGCAACTTTTACAAGGTGTTTTTATCTACTTGATACTTCAGTATCTTGTGAGTGTACAAAGTAAGTCCCCACTCTCAAGGCGGCCAGGCACAGGGCCACACACCTCTAAACCCCCAGCTATCAGGGAAGCTAAAATAGAATTGCAATACCCCATCTCAAAAAGGCTAGGGATGTAGCTCAGTGTTAGAGCACTTGCCTTACTGTGGGTGTGTTTGCCTGGGAGGTGATTTTTTTAAAAAATCCTAAGTATCTCCCATAAAATAAATTAAGGATTCTTACTGAAGTACATTTAACCTGTCAGGATAGCCCTTGCTTATCTCTGTACCCTTAATTTTCTGTTCCTCAGACCCCTTGGGAACTAATTCCAACACTGTGGAAGTTGTGGTAGCTCCTCAGACCCTCCTTTAGCTGGTGACCCCGCTGTGGAGGGTCCCATAGTCCTCGCTCCCTTGGAGACGTTGCCTTCTCCACGGGGCTCCTTATGCAAGGCCTGTCTTACATATCTTTGTTTTGCAGTGCTTTCCATAGTATTGTAACTTTAGTTGTCTGCTCTTAATAGTTCATGTTCCATCAATAACTGGCATTTTAAATCTTTTTCTTCTTTTTTATGCTCTAATTTAATTTACGGAGTTCTGAAGTCTAATTTATGTAATTACTAAATATTAAAGGGAGTAAGAGAGGATAGATATAGTAGTTTAAAGATCATAAAATAAATGAAGAAACACGATGGGCTAAAACCTCTCAAACCATAAATGCTGGCTCTTAGTGCTTTTTGGTGTTTTTTTTTTTTTTTTTTTTGTTAAGACAAGATCTCACTGTAGCCCATGTTGGCCTCCATA
Organism: Dinomys branickii; assembly: GCA_004027595.1. Lineage (NCBI taxonomy): Eukaryota > Metazoa > Chordata > Mammalia > Rodentia > Dinomyidae > Dinomys > Dinomys branickii. Next base: position 87,909 of record PVLD010001895.1, on the reverse strand, counting down.
CTCATGACAGTCCTTCCTGCCTGGGCCTTCTAAGTGCTGGGATTGCAGGCATGCACCACCGTGACACCTGGCCTGTTCCTCTCTTTAACTCTTATCTCTAGTCTACATTTTAGTTATAGCTTTGAAGTTGTGATAAGACAAGAAGAACCACTCCTTATCTGTTAGTTGCTTCACTTTAATCAGGATAATGAAATTGTCACTATTTACTTTGCATTAATGACTAAGAGGATTAATGTGACAATATGTTTCCCAACTCACTTGTTAACATGGTTTGTTAATTTTTTTGCAGCTCCAGAACCTGGGTATTAACCCAGCAAACATTGGCTTCAGTACCCTGACTATGGAATCAGACAAATTCATCTGCATCAGAGAAAAAGTAGGAGAGCAGGCCCAGGTGGTAATCATTGACATGAATGATCCGAGTAATCCCATTCGAAGACCAATTTCAGCAGACAGTGCCATCATGAATCCAGCTAGCAAAGTAATTGCATTAAAAGGTATAAAAGATTGTGGAATGTTTTTCTTAAAACTCTTTGTGTATATTGCACAAATAAAATAATTAGGGTTTTAGTTTTTTTGGTATATTGAGTAAATTTAAGCAGACCTGTAAAGTTAAGGGTAATAGTTCTACTTTCGTTCCATTAATTTCTTAATACATTTGTGGGTATTTTTCCAGGAGCTATGCTCTTTAACCAGACTACTTTACATGATTTAAACTCTGTATTTAGTAATTGTAGGTTGAATATCCCTTGTCCAAAATGTTGGGACCAGAACTATTTTAGATCTTTTGGAATTTTGGAATATTTGTATAGACTTTACCTGTTGCACATCCCTAACCTGAAAGTCCAAAATCAGAAATGGTCCAAAATCCAAAACTTTCTGAGTTTGGCAGTACTCAGAATTTCAGTTTGGGAGCATTTTGGACTTTTGGGTTAGGGATGCTTATGCTAATAGCGGTTGGAGAGTGAACACCCGTGTGGGTGGAGGTGAAGACCAGCGTGATCGGAGGAGCCGGCCACTGGCACGCTGAGGTCAGTGTTGTCTTATGGGAAGGTCAGAGTTTGCACCTGGGAGAGGTGCTGCGGCAGCAATTGTTTTGCTTATTTAAAAAAATAATATATTGTACTTTAGCGTTTTAAGCTTCCTTCAGTCTCCTTGAAGAATTTAAGCTCATGTACTTAGCACCTTTCTATTAAAGGCCGTCATTTTAATTTGGTTCTGATTCTTTTCTATTTATAATGTTATTGTTATCTTATCACGTTTCTTAATGCTTTCTTATGTGTGCAGATGGTGAGTTATCTTAAATTAGATTGTATTAGTTATTGTCCTGTTCCATAAAAAGAATAATAAGTTGAAAAGATTTCCAGAGCATGTAGAGTAGTGTCATAGCTTTGTGCCTGCGTGTCTGCACTATGGAGTTAAGCTGTCATCTCTGTCCTCCCTCCCCAGACATGCATTTATGCACACTCCAGCTCCTTTTATGTATAGAGTAGATGTAATCTGAGGGTTGGGGCAGGCGGCGAGGAAAAGCATGTCATTAAGAGAATGCTGCTTCCCTCTGAAGCCGCTTTAAACCCCATGGCTTCTTTTTATAAACAGGACTGTAACTCTCACAACTTTTCAAGTCTGACTGTGGTTTATGGACTGTGTGGGTGGGAGTAACATACCTTGTCTTATAGAAGTTTTCCCACATGGGGTAAGAAGAGTTGTGGTGCCACGCTTTGTCTCGTCCCACCTCCCCGTCCCCCACTCTTGTTTTGTCCTTGAAGAGCCAGATTCTCTGTGGCTCAGGAATGGAGTTTTCCTTAGTCTCTAAAGACTGATCTCAATAGCCCAGTGATTATTGTGGGCTTTGACCTCTAGTACTTTTAAGCAGACCACTTTTGGACTATGCTGGAGTTGTGTTACAGTATAAGCCCTTGCATCTGACTCAGTGAACTTTTAACACTCAAGGCAAATTTCACCCTCCTTTTACTAAGTGCTTGATGTCTTCACTGGATGAAGCTTGAACTTTGTTCTTACCTCCAATACATTAACAGCATCTAAAACTGCCCTGTTGTCTCCCTCTCCTTTCCTCCAGTACCTCTACCTTCCCTTTGTATCTTAAACCGACTGAATGTAGCATGTACTTTCCTTATGGGAACAAAGAAGAGATGAAGTAGATCCTCTTTTTGAAAAGCAGTTTCTATAAGATTTAATTGGATGAGAGATGACTGCATTTTAAAAAGTAGATGTTTTTCTCCTTGTGCTTTTATTAGATTTACTTTGTCTTGTGTATATGCTGTTACCTTAGTTTATGTGTAAAACAAACATACTTAGTTACGAGTGTGAAAGTTACAAGTTGATTTTCCATCATGTTAAGCTATTCTGTATACTGAGTTGCAGTTGGGGTTTGGAATACTGTGGAAATCATACTTTTTGTTTAAATGTGTTTATTAGGAGTCATATAGTTTTTGCTTAAAAGGTAGATGTAAATGACTTAGTTGCAACTGTTACGTCTTTAATGGCTGTTGTTCCATCAGTTTGCCTTCTGTAGTTGGGCCCAGCCTTATTATAGAGCTGTTTAGTTTGGAAGTTACAGCTGATCTGAATATTAATTCATCCTGAACATTTCCTATTCAGTGATTCAAATAATCTTTAATTCTGTGTTTAGCTGGGAAAACTCTTCAGATATTTAACATTGAAATGAAAAGCAAAATGAAGGCCCATACCATGACTGATGATGTCACCTTTTGGAAATGGATCTCTTTGAATACGGTTGCTCTTGTTACGGATAATGCAGTTTATCATTGGAGTATGGAAGGAGAGTCCCAGCCCGTGAAAATGTTTGATCGCCATTCTAGCCTTGCAGGATGCCAGATTATCAATTATCGCACAGATGCAAAGCAGAAGTGGCTGCTTCTAACTGGCATATCTGCACAGGTAACATTTTCCTTGTTTTTGCTAAGAGAAGAGATCTATTGAACTATTTTGCCTAAAATGCAGTATATTTTGAAGTTAAGTATCTTATGTACTGAATCATGTTGACTTTGACTTAATTTAGAAGAGCTTTACTCCTTTTTTTTTTTAACTTTTTTGTTACTTTTAATTTTTAGATATAAAAGTTACTGGCTTAATAGCTTTAAACTGACATAAAATTTCAGAGTACTCCTTTTGTTGTTGTTTTTTGAGAGTGTTTAACTGTGTAGTCCAGGCTGGCCTTGAACTTGCTATGATCATCCTGCCTCAGCCTTCCTAGTGCTGGGATTACAGGTGTGCGCCACAATGCCCTACTATTTCAGAATACTCTTTATCAATTGTTTTTAGCCCCTTTTATAAACTGGTCTAAATGATTTGGAATTTATTATGGAATATGTATATCCCTGCTGAACAAATGAATACTTTTATGTCTTCATTAAGATTAATGTGAAGGGGAGCATATATATGGGGCATATTTTAAATGTTCATGTTAAGCTTTAATAAAATAATACTTAGAGCTGAATTTTAGAGTAAGCTATATCAAATCTACATTGAGAATCAGAGAACTACAAATTCTGCTGAACATGGTAAGGTATTATATCACTAGTTGATGAATCTAGAAGTTTTTGATTTGTTGGATCCCCAGACTTTTTTTTCTTTATTTATAGCAAAATCGTGTGGTGGGAGCTATGCAGCTATATTCTGTAGATAGAAAAGTGTCTCAACCCATTGAAGGACATGCGGCTAGCTTTGCACAGTTTAAGATGGAAGGAAATGCAGAAGAATCAACATTATTTTGTTTTGCAGTACGAGGTCAAGCTGGAGGAAAGGTATGTTTAGGCTTTGGTAATTATTGTAGTGAGACTTTGTCTTTTTGCTACTACAGCATTTAGTTACCAAATTCAAAAGTTATTCTTTGTTTTTAATGTTCAGGTTTGTGGTGACTAATGTTACCAAATTCTGTTACTAAGTGTGTTCAAATTGTGCATCTAGTGGTACCTGTCTAAAATGAATAATGTTTTTCAATGATTTTTCTCTATCACTTGTTTATTTTTTGAGGGTACTGGGAATCGAATTTAGAACCTTGTGCTTGCCAGGCAGGCAGGTGCTTCTACCGCTGAGCTACATCCCCTAGCCCTTATCAGTTGTTTATATTCCTTAATTAAGTAGGGTTTGGTTTTTGTTGTTGTTGTTGTCGTCGTTTTGGGGGTTTTTTTTTTTTTGTCTTTTTGATACAGGGTCTCACTATGCAGTTCAGGCTGGCCTTGAGCTCACGTTGTAGCCCTGGCCTGCCTCACAAAGATCCTCCTGCCTCAGCCTCTGGAGTGCTGCGATTACAGGCATGTGCTGCCACATCCGGTTTAGTAGGAGTTTTGTTGTTATAGTGCTGAGGATTGAACTAGGGTCTTCACACTAGCTATATTCCTAGCCCTTTGTTATCTTGAGACAGGATTTTGCTAAATTACCCAACCTGGGCTAACCAGGTGATCTTCCTGCCTCACCCTCCCAGAGTACTGGGATCACAGGCATGCACTGCCACACTTAGCTTCTATTTTTTATTTTGATTGCTTTCATGAATATCATTATGTTGGTGATTTTTAACATTAGTCTGCACAGAATCATTAAAGCTAAAAATAACTCGTGTGCTGTAAATCTAGAGTCTTGGTAAATGGTTCCTATAACTAGCATTTTTAAATACCCTAAATGACTATATGCAGAAGAGATATGGGCCATAGTTTAAGTAACATTGCCTTATGTTAGGTATTCTCAACCTGGGCTACACACTGGAATCACCTGGATAACTAAAGTACTTTGTATGTTAGAATTCTTCAGTTGTAGAGAGCAGAAGCAAGGTTGGCTGATTAAAGCATTACAAATTTAGTGAAGGGCTGTTCGACCCTTGATGGCTGTATGACCAAGTCTGGACAGGGTGAGAAATAAGAGAGAATGGGCAGTGGCCAGAGTTGTAGCCTAAGAAAACATGCCACAGAACTCTTGAGAACTCTATTGTACTGTGCCTGCATTGCTAGATGCCAGGGTACCCAGTCTCCCGACTGTTTCTACTGTCAAAGTAGAATTCTTAATAACTATGTTTTGAGCTCCCTGTTTGAAATCTAGTGTATATAAGGTCACATACTTACATCTTATCTCTGAGGATCACGGAAAACAAGTATTTGGTACTTCTAAAATGGAATGTTGGCCTGGGTGTGGTGGCGCTGCCTGTACTCCCAGTACTTCCAGCACTTAGGAGGCTGAGGCAGGAGGACTGCTGCAAGCTGAAGGCCAACTTGGGCTACGAAGTGAGTTCAAGGCCAGCTTGAACTACATAGCAAGGCCCTGTCTCAACCCAAAAAAAAGGAAGGTTGGCCTTACTTGTCATCAGAATTTACACAAAATACCCTTGCTCCTGTCCCCTAATCAAGAAGAGGTCTTAGGGTTTAGATGCTGGTACAACGTTTGTTGTTTACCCTGGTGAGTAGTTTTAAAGAATTAAGATAAACCGGGCATGGTGGTATACTCTAGTAGGCTTAGGCAGGAGCAAATTTGAGCCCAGCCTGGGCAACTTAGCGACTTAAGAGACCCAGTCTCAAAAAAAAGGTGGTGTGCAGGGTGCCTTGTACCACAAAACAAAGCAACAGAAGTACTAAGAGATTGCCTGAAGTATCATCAGTAATTTCTCAGCAGAGTGGAAATATATACACAGAGAGGTATAATTTTGCCTAAAACTGCTGAACCAAAGAATAATCCTACCAGCTTCTGATCATTACTAAAATAGAAAGTAAATTGTAAATTGGTGGAACTTAAAGAGAAAAGATACATAGATTTTGGAAATTAGATGTTAATCCTTCAGAGGACTAGGTTGTTTTCTGAGAAGACCAACTAAAATTAGCTTATTTTGATAGTATCTGAAAACCTGTTTCCAGGTTCTTGAGACTGTTTGACAGAAGACTGTCTAGTGCGTGCGCTGTGTACTGGATAATCTGCCGAGGCCTTTGAAGGCAGCTCCCAGTTTTCCTTTGTTGCTTTTAATTTTAAAAACCTGGGAAATTGGGGATTGAACCGAAGACCTTGCATGTGCTAGGGAGATGATCTACCGCTGAGCTACTTTCCCAACCCTTTTTGTTTTAAGTCGTTTTGCTAATTTGCACAGGGGCCTCAAACTTGTGATCCTCTTGCCTCAGCTTCCTGAAAACTGGGATTCTAGATGTGTGCCAGCATGGTTATCTCTGGTTTTTCAGAATGCCTAGTCATCCTGAGATGAGAGCCTGTTACCATGTGATATTTATCTTAACTGAATTTTTTTGACTGAATATATTCCTAACATGACTAAGAAAAGCCTTTAATACTTTGCCTTGACATTAATTACCTTCTTTTGCTTGCTTAATGTGCACTGTCAGACATTTTGAATGAAAATATTTTCATCCTTTTTGGGGGGGTATATGAAGCTTAGGCACGTACTTTTTATGTTAGAATGCACACACAGAGAGGAATTTAACTTTACTTAAATTTCTATTTGAAAATGTTGTTACAGTACAATTAAAAGCTCAGCGGTACAGCGCCTGCCTGGTGCGTGCAAAGTCCTGTGTCTGATTCCCAGCAGATCCCTCCCTCCATCCCCCCTCCAAAAAAAGCCATGAGAAAGCATCTTTATAGGTAATGTGTCATTCTGTGCACTGTCTTTCAGGTAGATTATTATTTTATTTCAGATATTCAAGAATGTTATTTTGAAATAATATAGACTCATAGGAAGCTGCAAATACAGTCCAGAGAGATCCCGTTTCCTCCTCCTGGTTTATCCCAATGGTTACACTGTACATTGCTGAAGTATAGTAGAAAAACCAGGAGTAGTTATTAGTGCAGTTGTATGAGTCTCTTGTCAGGAATAAATTGAAGATACGTAACTATTCCACCACCACAAAGATTTCCCTCCTGACTTTGGAGTTGTATCCACTCCACCTCCCTTCCACAATTCCCAGCCTCTGGTATTGTCTTTCTCTGTAATTTTGTCACTTCCAAAAGTGTTACATAAAAGGAATCACACAGCCCGTGGCGTTTTGAGACTCTTTTCCCCCACTCGGCATGACACCCATACCCTTTTTATTGCAAGTGTTTCATCCTATGGATGCACCAAACACAGTTCCCCCATTACAGGACATTTGGGTTTTCAGCTTGGTGCTTGAAATAAAGAGGCAAGACCAACTGCTAAGAGATCCCAATTTCTGTGAATGTTATTTTCTTTTGAACAGTTACATATTATTGAAGTTGGCACACCACCCACAGGGAACCAGCCCTTTCCAAAGAAGGCGGTGGATGTTTTCTTTCCTCCAGAAGCACAAAATGACTTTCCTGTTGCAATGCAGGTATTTTAAACAAAATAAGTGGGCTATTAAAAAAAACTCTCTCAAAAAATTAATTCTAACATAATTCATAATTGATATAATAATCATTCTAAAATGAAACTGTAAAAGAATACCTTGACTTTCATGTTTTATACTAAGTTGTCAAAATTATCTTCTTGATTTTATAGATTTTATTCATATCCATCCTTGTGTGCTTGGATATGCCATATTTAAACATGCTGTATAAATGAAGGCAGCGTTACATAGTAATGTTTTTTTAAACTAAGACTCTTGCTAAAGTCCTAGAATTTGCATCTTAAAATGGAATTGGACTATATATTTTTTTTGTAGATATATTATTTTCCTAAAGTGTTGCTTTTTTTCATGCAGATCAGTGAAAAGCATGATGTGGTGTTCTTGATCACTAAGTATGGTTATATCCACCTCTATGACCTGGAGACCGGGACCTGCATCTATATGAACAGAATTAGTGGCGAAACAATTTTTGTTACTGCACCTCATGAAGCCACAGCTGGAATAATTGGAGTAAACAGAAAAGGACAAGTAAGGGCAACTTGAAACTTGTTAAATGAAGTAATATTATTGTTACATTTATTAAAAAATGTGTCATTGGCTATCAGAAAATAATACATAAGAGGGGAGAAAAACCCGAGATATAGATCAGAGGATTCAAAATAGCAGACATGTAAGATTTAAAGTTCAGAGATCTTATGTCCACCATGATGACTAAAGTTAAATAAAATTACATTAGGAAAGAAAATTGTATTAGGGATTTCTAAATTAAAGTTTTAGCTGCTCTTGTTTAATAAAACTGTGAGATGGTAGATATTAGTGTGCTTCACCATAATCAACATTTTACTGTATATAATGTATATAATATATACATTTATATATAAATGTATATACACATTTTACTGTGTGTAATATTTTACATTATATAATGTTGATCTTGCCCTTTACTAGGTATCTTGCAAATTATTTTTTTTCTCAGACAGTAAGCAAAGGAGATACATCAGGACTTTTCCTCCTTTATTCAGTTAATTTTTAAGACATGGTGTCTATATGAACAGACACTTTCTTTAAGGACAAAGAGTGTTTCCCCTCCCTGACCTCAGCTCTAGACCTTGTTAGATGCTTCTGCTTTTTATGTTTCTGTAATGAATATGGCCCTCCACAGAACACTTGTGACACAATTAAAATTGCTCCTATAACTCTGCCACTGTTCTTTATTAGGAGAGGGAGCATACTTTTAAAAATTTGTATTTGTATTGTCAGTGTCTGACACAAAAGCAGTTTTAAAAATTCAGTAGCTGTGGCCAGGCACCATATGATTGCCTGTAATCCCAGCTACTTGAGAAGCTGAGGCATTAGGACCACAAGTTCCGGGCTAGTCTGAGCAAAGCCCTGCAGAGTACTTACCTAGCAGGCGCCAGAAGGTAGACAGAGCAGACACAGCAGACTAATACCAGTCTGTTTGGGTTACTGAATTTTCACATATTTTCCTTATAGTTCTTTGGGCAGAAATTTCCTGTTGTCATTAATTGAACAAACATTAGCCATGTGCCTTTGTGCTGAGCACTACATGTTGCCACTGATAAGAGCTGAACAAAGACATCCTACATCCTTCTTTGCTCGTGTGGAATTGTGACTGGGAAACAGTTACAGTACTTTGAGGAGTGCTACTAGAGGAAACAAGTGGCTTACAAGCTAGGGACATAAGCTCTGTTTTGTGGGTAAGAGATCTCCCTTTCTAGGGCAACTGACAGCCGCTCAGCTATGGGGCAAGCAGAACCTTGTTCTGTGGCACTGAGTTTTAAGATTTGAGGGTGACTCTTCTCCAGTCAGAAGCAATTAGAAATTACAGTGATACTTCGCTCACCAATGCTTGTATTTGCTTTGCAGACAGTAGCATTTGGCAAAATTTTGCGCCCATTCACAAAACCCCACTTTGCATGACAAACACAACCTTAGCCATCTTTCCCACTCCAGCACTAAATACAGCCATCCTCCCCCAAATTGTAAAATAGATTAAGTTCATAAACCAAGCACCACTGTACTTTTTACCTGTGCTGCATTTATTAAGCATCTACTGTGTACCTTGACTTATGATAGATACCTGAGGATTCCATGATTCTGTCCTTCTCTTGAATATATAATCTGACCTATAGGCATGTAAATGTAATAAAGAAAATAGCAAAAAATCATTGCCAAATCATAAAATAAAAAGAAGTATTCTTTACATTTCTTCCAGGTGAGTCCTAGATTCATAATTTATTTAGAGTCATTTTCTGTAGGTACGAGGATGGCCTTCTGCAAGGATGTACAGAACATGTAGAATTAATTGTCTCGCAGAGCTCATTGAAACAGAGCTTTAACCTTTCATGTTAACCATGAACAGATGGTGCTTGGTATAGTGGCACACACCTATAATCCCAACCCTTGAGAGGATGAGGCAGGAGGATCCCTGTGAGTGTGAGACCAGCTTGGGCTATATAGTGAAGACTCTGTCTCAACAACACAAAACAGAATGGATAGATGATAGCAAAGCAATTAGTTTGGACATTGTGAAGTAAGTAAGAAATTATATTACAGAATGGCCATATTTTGGGGGATCCCAAATAACTTGCTTTTAGATCTCCTAAATCCTCTCTCACCTGGGCCTTTTTTTTTTTTTTTTTCATCTTGTACATTTTTAAAATTTATGTATTATGGCAGTAAGAAAGCAGTTGTCAAAATCTGTTTATCCTGTGGTCTAGTAGTAATCTATTCTTACAGATTGTCATTTATATTCAAAGAAACAACTGTTATTTAATCATTAAATCACAGGTTTTGTCAGTGTGTGTGGAGGAAGAAAACATAATTCCTTACATCACCAATGTGCTACAAAATCCTGATTTGGCTCTGAGAATGGCTGTACGTAACAATTTAGCTGGTGCTGAAGAACTCTTTGCTCGGAAATTTAATGCTCTTTTTGCCCAAGGAAATTACTCAGAGGCTGCAAAAGTGGCTGCTAACGCACCAAAGGTAAACAGTTATGAAAATGAAGTTCCCATGCTTGGATTGATGTTATTATTCTCTATTTCTATTATGGCTGGATGAACTGGCTTTGCACGGAGAAACAATCACTTTCAGCCCTTGGTGTAGAATATGACAGTTGTCAATGCCTCTAGATTTGCTTATCAATTTGAAACTCAGAATTTTATAAGGATAGGGGCTGGGGATATAGCTCAGTGGAATAAGCGCCTGCCTAGCAAGCGCAGGGTCCTGAGTTCGATCCCCAGTACCGCCAAAAAAAAAAAAAAAAAGAATTGCAAAAAAAAGAATTTTATAAGGATATGTAGATCCAGGAAACTGTGATTTATGTAGATTTGATAGTTGACCACGTAAATGCTAGCTACTGATTTCCAAGACATTGGACCTGAAAATAGATCCTGTGCAATTTGTGGTAGGTAGAGATATCAGAAATTGGGTTGAATTTATTGCTACCCACCTTGCTATTGGTTTGTGTTAGATTAGCACTTTATGTTCCTGACAAGCATAATGAAATTTGTACTTAATTTAATGTGAGTTTATCCAGGCCTGGGGACACAAGTCTATAATCCCAGCACTCAGGATGCTAAGGTAGGGGGATCACTGTGAGTTCAAGGCCAGCCTGAACTATATAGTGAGACCCTGTCTCAAAACAAAAATTAATGTGAACTTGTTTTAATAACTAGCTATAACTACAGCAAATCTCTGACTTGAAAACATTTGAGGGTGTCCTATTCGGGACCCCTCTTGTTTCTCAGGAGCCATTCCTATTCTCCATTTCTTTTCCCCAATAAATTTTCCTAGTCTTAAAAATACTCAAGTTGCAAGCTTTCACAGATACTAATGGACTTTGCATTATGAACATGTGTAGAGGAAATAGCTCACGTGTCTGCCAGACACTGTTGCCGTTGTGCTGCTGTGTGCTTACTGTGCAGCGCAATAATGGACAGCAGTACAGTGCTCATTCACGGGCCAGGATGTCCAGAATCAAGAGGAAGAGCAGTGGCGGTGTAGATGGGACTGCCAGGAGGTGCAAAGCAATAACCGTGGAAACAAAAGTGAAAATAATTGAGAGATTCAACCAAGGCGAAAAGATCGTATTTGTCACTCATTCTTTGTGTGTGTGTATGTTTCGTTTTTTCATGCTTTACATTGTATATTTGTGTCAAAGGTGCATAAGACTCACTTTGTCAGACTTTTGCATGAATCTGACTTAGAAACATTCTCTTAGAACAAAACTTGTGTTGGGGACTTACTGTATTTCATGATTGTATTTATGCTGTAACACATTAACATTATAGTTCAGTTGGTACATTTCTGATTCTGAATAATTTATAATGCTGAACCAGAGGTATGAAAGAATTGAATAAATCTGTAATAAGTGGTAAAGATTTGAAACTTCTTTAACATGTTGATTCAGGAAGTCCATAGGGTTATTAAATCACCTCTGAGGAGTTCTTAATATTGCTTCTTTTTAAAGGGAATTCTTCGCACTCCAGACACCATCCGTAGGTTCCAGAGCGTCCCAGCTCAGCCAGGTCAGACCTCACCTCTCCTTCAGTACTTTGGAATCCTTTTGGACCAAGGCCAGCTGAACAAATACGAATCCTTAGAGCTGTGTAGGCCTGTTCTTCAGCAAGGGCGGAAACAGCTTTTGGAGAAATGGTTAAAAGAAGATAAAGTACGTTCATCTGTGTTGACATGATTTTGCTTTGCTTGAATTAAGGACTATATTAGCAAGTTAAGATTCATTAAGTGGGACCAAATATCTTCCTTACTTATTTATTAATTATAGAACTAGAACTAGAACATACAGTGCTTAAAACATACGTATTTATCGCTTTGCTTTTTAAAAATACATTTATTTTTATGGCTGTTGAGATGAGATTATCAGTATCGATGTTTTAAATGGAATCCAGCAGTCTGGCCTGGCAGTAAAATTACTAACCTGAATGGAGTTGCTATCCTTTTCTTTTACTTCAGTGTGCGCTCACGTGTTCCAGCACAGGTGACACTCGCTGGGACAGGAGATGCGTTATTTCCCGCATCCCACACTTGATATGTAAAGTAGTTCCGGCAGGACAGATACCATCTTTAAGGAGCAGACTGTCATAAAATTTGGGTATTTGTTGCTGTCAACATGTTTAGATGTATAAGCAATGTGTACATAAAGTGAGAGCATTCGTATGTTAGGACATGAGTGCTATCTAGTTAGGAGTAAAATACTGTTTGGCAGTGATTTCACAGAATGTTCATTTTTTTCTGAAAATGGCTAAAAACTTAAAAAGCTACAGCATGTTCATTCTGTGAAAACAAAATTTTTACCTTGGTTTTAAATAGGAATTTAAAAAAACACACATCTTAGCCAGCTTTCTTCACTGTAGGGTTTCTCGATGCCTTTTATATTTACTTGGTGCTGAATTTTTTCTAGCACATTTTCTACAACATATTATTTTTTTGTGGAATAGTGACTTAGAAAGACTTAACACTATAAATGTTATTTATTTGTAAGGCAATAAACAAGGTTAAGCAACCTTGTGTATTACTCCTCTTAAGGCACACTGCAAATGAAAAGCCTTTCTGCACAGTATTGTAGTCTTGAGTTGCATGTGTTTTGTCATTGTCGAAAAGTGAGATAACACTGTTCAAAATACTCATTGAGCCGGATATGGTCATGTACAGTTGTAATCCTAGCACTTAGATGAGGCTGAGGCAGGAAGATTGCTGTGAGTTCCAGGCCAGCCTGGGCTACATGGCGAGTTCAAGGCTAGTCTGCACTACATAGTAAGACCCTCACTCCAAAACACAAACAAAAGAAATACTCATTGAGTACTGAATAACAATGTTACCATACCTTTCAGTGTTAGTGTATGTTAGTAGTGGTGTTTGGTTTTTAGGTAGTATTTTTACATTACTAATCTAAGTCCTTGCTTTTTGACCCAGCTTCTGGCAATCTTTTAGGATACTGGAGGATAGTACTTCAGAGTTGAGATGCATGGAGATGAGTCTGCTGAAGAATAGTTACTAGCTGCACTAGCGAGTCTTTGAGGTCTACCCTGATTGTTTAGGGTAAGGGAGGATGGGAACAGTGAAGGCTACTGAGTTGACTTGTATAACAGGGTGACAGCTTTTTGGGTATTATTACCAGTTTTTGTGAACAGTCATATGGGATTCATTTCTCATAAGAGAAACACTGCTCAAGTCTTCCTCAGCCTGTCAGTTAAGATGTAGAGGCTGGTAGAATTTCCTACTCTCAGCACTGAATTGTTAGGGTGGTATCTAATGCTGCCATTAAAAGTAGAAAATCAGCTCTAACATGTAAAGCAAACTCTAAGGAAGCTGATGTCCAAATTGGACAGCTGCCTGAGGCAGGCTAAGTGATAATTGGGTGTCTGCGTGTATACTGCCTAAACATTCTACAGTTCGTACCTGTTTGTTCTTATGAAATTAGAGGATTGTACCTTCCAAGCTTAGTTCCTTCAAAGTCTTTAGATTTAATGATGGTCCTTATGATACAACTTCTTTGTTCCTTGAATGTCAAATTTTAATTTGTTATTACATTTGCCTAGCATGCACGAAATCCTAGACTTAGTCCCTAGCACTGCAACAATAACAGAATGACTTTTTATTTTTAATGATTTGGGGCCACATAGGTGTGACAACAGAATATTTTTAGTAGCTAAAATTATGTGGTTCTGCTATATGTTCCTAACAAGGTGGTTCGTAATATCTATAATTGTGAAAGCTTAGTGGGCTTTTCTGTCCTTGTTTTAAGATATATGAAGAATTCTACTGAGACATTGTTGTAAATACAGTATCAAATGTCTTTGCCAACCATAATCCCTACATACTTATATTTGGGGAAATTGAGGAACTAAGGACTTGAAGTATTAGTTACTATTTATAGGGAAATGGTTTCAGCTGCCCATTTGAAAGGCAACTCATGAGTCGCTAACCAATCTCTTTTTTTCTTTGCCTAGCTGGAATGTTCTGAAGAACTGGGTGATCTTGTGAAATCTGTGGATCCTACATTAGCACTTAGTGTGTACCTGAGGGCTAATGTCCCAAATAAAGTCATTCAGTGCTTTGCCGAAACAGGTCAAGTACAGAAGATTGTTTTATATGCTAAAAAAGTGAGTGCAGTGAAGTAACTTCTTAATATGAATTTATTAAAACATTCAGGGAGCCAGGCATGGTGGCACATGCCTGTAATCCCAGCACTCTGGAGGCTGAGGCAGGAAGATTGTTGCGAGTTCGAGACCAGCCTGGGCTACAAAGTGAGCTCAAGGCCAGCCTGAACTTCGTAGCCAGACCCTGTCTCAAACAAGACAAAAAATAAATAAAACATTCAGGGAGAAATTAACGTGTACTTTAATAGTGAATTTTCTTAAATTTTGAATTACTTAGAAAAGTATTAAAATCCTGTCTTGGTTTTCATAAGTAGAATTCAGACTTACTGAAAAATGGACACAGTTACTCTTGCATGGCTTATTAGAATTTAAGATATCTTGCATGGTTTATTAGAATTTAATAACAACTTTTGAAGTTATTCATTGAAAATGGAGCCAGGCATAGTGGCACATTCCTTGGGAGGCTGAGGCAGGAGAATCGTTGTGAGTTGGAGACCAGACTGGGCTACACAGTGAGCCCAAGGCCAGCCTGAAATGCATAGCCAGACCCTGTCTCAGAAAGACGAGGGAAAAAGAAAAAAGACAGTGGATAAGCCAGTTATAAAAAAGTTGAGTGCTTTGTTCAAATGTCATCTCAGATCAAAATTTGAGCATCTTAAATTATAAATGCATTTGTGCTTTCCTGGTAGTTCTTTATTAACAAGATTTTATTGTGCAAAAAGCCTTTAAGTTGTTTAAAACGAAAACTTTATAGCAGGGTTTAAGTCTTTGTCCATTTGTAGGTTGGATATACCCCAGACTGGATCTTTCTGCTGAGAAACGTGATGCGCATCAGTCCAGATCAGGGGCAGCAGTTTGCCCAGATGTTAGTGCAGGACGAAGAGCCTCTTGCTGATATCACACAGGTAACACTCTGTGGTTCACTGAGATGAAGAATGGGAAGAATCTGAGTGAATAACTTTGTAGACTTTTAGACTTCCAGTCTGTGGAAAGTAGAGGTAATAAAAAAAAAAAAAAAGAAAGTAGAGGTAATGTCTCACCTCTACACAGACAGACCTGAAATTTCTTACCAGAAAAGCACGTTGGGCAGCAGTGGACAGTATAATATCCTCTGTGTGCAGGTATAAAACGCACAGACTCCATCCTGTTTAGAAGTGTTACATTTATTTACAAAATGAGCAAACACATGACAATGAGGAAGTATCACCTCGCCAGTGAGGAGGGAGAGGTTTATATAGAGTTAGTTGATTGTTCTTCATATTGGGGGTGACTTTCATGCTTTTAAGTTTATAGCTGGGGGTGTAACTCAGTGATGCAGCGCCTGCCTGGCAAACATGAGGTCCTGAATTTGATTCCCGGTGCCCAGAAAGAAAGTTTGTAAAGATTTTAAATGTATCAGTTTGTATTCTGCTATTATGTAATATCCCGACATTTTTGTAGTTATTTTTTCCATATCTAAAAGTAATTGATTTCTCCAGAGGATAAAATTTATTCTTAAAGTAGGAAGTTGTGTTGTCGAAATAATCTTTACATCTGGTATTTTGTCTGAATTTCATCTGTATGTAAAGAAATCATGTTTAATTTCATAGAGATATTGTCAGTTATAAAATACATAGTATACATCTTTTTTGCAGATTGTGGATGTCTTTATGGAATACAACCTTATCCAACAATGTACTGCATTCCTGCTTGATGCTCTGAAGAATAATCGCCCATCTGAGGGTCCTTTACAGACGCGGTTGCTTGAAATGAACCTTATGCATGCACCCCAAGTATGTGTTTTAGTACTTTGTAGGCAAGTCTCCAGCAACCATTTTAGTAATTACTCAGCTCCACAGGTTATTACTCAGTTACAAGGTGCCCACTACTTATTCAAGAACATGTAGCTGTCTTTCCTTTGTGCTTTATTTCCTTTACCAATTTTCTGTTGAATCTTAGTATGTAGTCTGGAAGTTGAATTACTGATATAAATGAGGTGACAAAATGAACTCATCCTCTTTCTGGTTTTTATAGGTTGCAGATGCCATTCTAGGGAATCAGATGTTTACACATTATGATCGGGCTCATATTGCTCAGTTGTGTGAAAAGGCCGGCCTACTGCAGCGTGCGTTAGAGCATTTCACTGATTTATATGATATAAAGCGTGCAGTTGTTCATACACATCTCCTTAACCCTGAGGTATTTTGTTTCTTACCGTTGTGATTAATTCATATGTTGAAAACATGTTTGTTATTAGATGATAGTAATTTTGGTTTTTTGAGGGGATGGGGGTGCCAGAATATAACTCAGCACCTTGCGCTTGCCAGGCAGGTGCTGCGCCAGTGAGTTATATCACCAGCCCGAGATGATAGTAATTTTATGTCACCATGAAGTTCAATGTTATTTCATTTAATTAATTCATTTCTCTTGTCCTCTAGTGGTTAGTGAATTACTTTGGATCCTTATCAGTGGAGGACTCCCTAGAATGTCTCAGAGCCATGCTATCTGCTAACATTCGTCAGAATCTGCAGATCTGTGTTCAGGTGGCTTCCAAGTACCATGAACAGCTCTCAACTCAATCTCTGATTGAACTCTTTGAATCTTTCAAGAGTTTTGAAGGTAATTGGGAATTTGTGAAAAGTTACTTTAGATGTCAAGAGAGGTATGTTTATGGTCAGGCTGTTGGAAATTGTGTTTTTAAGTTTTGTTAATAAATGTAATGGCCCTTATATATCAGGTCATGGCAATATGGATTGTATAAGACCATCAACTTGGATATTTTATAAATGAATTAAAGGCAGAATGTTAAGGTAAATGTGTGTTTTTTGTCCCAGTTATAAAAAATGAAAATAGTAATGGTTAGGTATAATATTTTATGCTTATATGTCTTGCTTTTAAAATGGCAGGTGAGGAAATTGTGTGACTTGTTACTGCACAACAGAACTTCTCAGCCTCAGTACTGTAGGTATTTGCAGCTAGGAACTTCTTTGTTCTGTGTGGTAGTCCTATGTATGGAGGATATTGAGCAGCATTCCTGGTTTCTACCCTCTGGATGCCAGTGCTATCAGTGCTATCAGTTGGGACAACCAAGATCTTCTTTCGATGTTGCTAAATCCAGGGAAGCAAATTACGCTGGATGATAACTGCTACTGTAGCATACTAATGTGACCACGGCCTTGGAGGCCACTGTTGGGCTCGTTTACTAGCTAAATTCTGCTCCACTTAACCTTTGTTGCCTCCCTTTACAGTATTAATGCTCCAGACAGAAGAGTAAGAGATTATATCACTTTTCTCAGTTTATATATGTTAGCTATGCACTAAATTTACTGTTTAGTTCAGTAGCCACTAGTCACATATAGCTATTTCAAGTCATGTAAATACAATGAAATGTAAGACTTAGTTCTTCGGTGACTCTAGTGGCTTCAGTGCCCAGTAGCCACAGTGTGGGTGCCATGTGCACCAGGCTGGGGGAGGGGCGTTTCCATTATTCCAGCAGGTTTTGTTGGGCAGCACCATGTTAGGGTGTTTCTGAATTACCTTTGTCTGTTTTATGTTTACTTCATTATGGAAAAACATCTGGCATATGGAATGTAATTTAAAATTTCTATGTGGAATGTGATATAATAGCTTTGATACTGAGTAGAAGTATTTTATATAATTGCTTAAGTATTTTTTAGTTTTTGTTACTCTCTAAAGTGCCTCTAAGCTTAATTTCATTTATTTGTTTTTTAAGGTCTCTTTTATTTTCTGGGATCCATTGTTAACTTCAGTCAAGACCCAGATGTGCACTTTAAGTATATTCAGGCAGCTTGTAAGACTGGACAGATCAAAGAAGTAGAAAGAATCTGCAGAGAAAGCAACTGCTATGATCCTGAGCGAGTCAAGAATTTTCTCAAGGTAAGTATTTTTGAGTAGTGAGTTTTCTGAAAGAGTTGAAGATCAGCAGTTCCCTGTGACTTCAGTCACATGTCTGAAGTACTTTTTTCCTCCTAAATGTGAAATTCTTAGCATTCTTAAATTGTATATTGGGTTATTTCTTCTAAATACTCTGTGGTTTCCTTTGAAATAGGGAAGGAAATTAGTAAGTAATACTTAAGAATGACCATCTGTTTAAGAAGAAATAAATAGCACTGTCTCAAAAGAAAATTTTCCTTTTTTCATTTTTTTCAGAAGAAACATTTTGAAATCGTCTTGTTCTCAATGTCATTTTAGAATCTCATTTAAATTTCTTTTCAATATTGTAGTCAGCTGGCCTGTGTTATTTTTTAGCATATTTTTATGGGGTTTTTTATTAGTATATGTTTGTGGTACATAATAGTTACATTCATTTTGGGGAAGACGTATCTTGATCATTTTTCATCCTCTTCACTCTCTTTTTGTCTGTGTGTGGGAAGTACTGGGAATTGAACCCTGGGCTTCTGCACGGAGCCACTTCCTAAGCCCCCAGTGGGGTGGTTCGTTGGTTGGTTGGTTGATTGAAACAAGCTTTTGCTTTTGCTGAGTTCCCCGAGTTGGGTTTAAATTTGCGATTGTCTTTTTCTCAGCCTTCCAGAATGCTGGGACTACTGACATATACCACCATACATGGCTTTGGTATCATTTTGAGAAGACTTTCTGGCAGAAACCAAGACATCTGTTGCTTACAAACTAGTTTACTGCTATCATCAAGTCTGCCTGATTCTAGAAATAAAATATTAATTACATGTAATTCATAAAGGAAATACCAAACCAGGAAAGTTCAGCTTTGTTAGACATGAATTCAGTTGTAGAGAAATGAGAACACCCTGTGTTAGATTGAATAGTACTACCTTTGACTATGAGCTCCTCAGAACATATATAAGGATAGGTAATTTTCCTAAACATTTAACTTAGCTTTTAGCTTCATTCTCCTATCCACCAGTTACTTTGTATGGAAAATAAAGTTTTAAACTTTGCAGTTGTCTGTAAAAGAGTGAGAAGATCATCAAACACTCAGGTTACCACCCACCCACTGCCAAATATATATACACCTATATATGAAATTATTTCAGAGAATTTGTATAAAGTTCTAAAATATTTTTTGGTCTCCTGGAAGAATTTTAGGTGGAAGACAAAAGTAGATGTTTATTATATGAAAAACAGGCTTATAGTGGGCATGGGGGGCATGTACTGAGCACTTGAGGGGGCTGAGGCGGGGGATCAATGTGAGTTTGAGGCCAGCCTGGGCTACATAATGAGACCCTGTCAAGAGAAAAACAGCTGGGTGTGGTAGTGCACACCTGTAATGCCAGCACTCAGGAGGCTGAGGAAGGGTTAGCACTGTGAGTTTGAGGTCAGCATGGGTACATAGTGAGATCTGGACTCAAAAAATGAAAGAGAGAGGAGGAGGAGAAGAGTAGACAGAAAGAAAAGCAGCCTTTCTGTATTACTAAACTGTCACTGGCTGATGTTCTTTCGAAGAAATTATTCCCTGGACTCTGTTAAATAGCTAAACCCTTAAGGGGTTTTAATATTTTCATTAAGTACCCTACATGCTAAAATTGCCCCATACTTTGGATTAAAAGATAAAACTTCCAAAAATGTATAGCTTTATAGTATTATGACTTATCTTTGATTCCTATCCTGGAAAATCTGGCAAGTTTGATATTTGAACCAAATCTAGGGTCCAAAAAGCCCCTCCCATGAGGAAGAGCTGCTGCTCCGTGCTTGACTGGTGTGCACACAGCAGCCCTTAGCTTCACTTCCTCTTCTGAGTATCATTACCGTTTTCCTCCTAAATTACTACCAGAGCCTTACATCATTTCCCCTTTTTAACAATCAAACTCTCAGCTCTTGTGCTTCAATTTTAATTTCTTCAGCCTTAGATATTAATATTTGAATTATTTATATTAAAAAGAACTGTTATCACTTAATGTTTTTACATGTTACTTTAAAGAGGAAAAAAAACAAAATTTCAAACCAGGTAATAGGAGAGTAACAATGGTTAATGCGTTGTGCATTGTTATCTTTAAGTTCGTTACTTGGAGTACAAGATACAGGCATGTAATTTTGCAAACAGTGTTTGAATTATTCATATTAAAAGGAAGTTAACTATTAGCATTTCATTATGACATTCTTAAGCTTCCAAAAAATGTCCTGGGAATAGTAACAGTGTGGAGCTGCCTCAGGTTGCTAGTCCATCGGGTCTACTTAGATGAGGATTCCCCCTCCATGTTGGTGACACAAGCCTGATATAGTAGGGGAGTAGGTGTAGATTAGGAGCCTTTGAACCAGTTACACCTGTTTCACACTCTATTTTATTACTAGTGTACATTCTATTGTTTGTTCAGTATATGGCTAGTCATTCAACCATAAATTGTATTTATTAAGTACCTTGTATGCATTTAGGTGTTTCAGTGATAATCTGATAGCCATTATTAATAAAGGTGTTGATGGGCCTTGGAAATCAGATGAGGTCAGCCTCTGTGTCAGGCAAGGTTATTTCCAGGTTGCTCTTGCCTTTTGGAAGGAATTAGAATTGCAGGTGAGCCTAGCACCTCATGTTGAAGTTGTTGGAGGTGGAACTCTGCACTAAGTGTAGTTACTGTGTCCAGCTCACCCCTCTAGTGAGAGTAAACACGAACCTGTTGTTCATTCTTCTTTGTAGGTCTGTGGTGCATAGCTGGAATATCTCTGCTCTCTTCCCATGAAACTTCATTTTGCGGTTGCTAGCTCTATTACGTTTGATGTATGTAAATTCTATATCCTAAGAAAAGTACTTTTCTGAACTGAATCTTGAAAGTGTAGGTGCCAGTTGTTTGCTAGTCACCAGCAGTATGGAGGTTATTAGAACATAGCTTCTCATCTAAAATACCTGTGCGGAACAGGGGTGTAAACTCAGAAGTAGAATGCTGGCCTAGGGTGCGCAGGGCCCCAGGGTCAAGCCCCAGCACCACCACCCAAAAAAGCCTAAAATACTTGGAACTCTCACTTTCATCATTTGATTTACACTCTAAACTTGAACTTTATCTCTTTGTAGAGAGCATTGTTCTTTAGAACCAAGATCTGCATGCTCCTTGCTATCTTTGATATTTTTTAGTACTGGGAATTGAACCCAGGGTCTCACACAGTCTAGACAAATGTACCACTGAGCTATCTCCTGCAGCTCTTTTTGTTTGATTGTTGAGATAGTCTTGCATAGTTGCTTCCCACGCTGGTTTGGAACTTCCTGCCTCAGCCTACCCAGTATCTTGGCTTGCAGGCATGCACCACTGTGCCCAATTTTCTACCTTTAATCTATCTTCTGTCACTCTTTGTCTCCTGGTTTTGCTTCAGTCACACTGGCTTGCTTGCTTTTTCTATCAAAAACCGACTTGCTCCCTGACCTTCACCTTCTTCAGGTTTCTGATCAGATGCTATAAAAGATGTTTCAGGTTGCCTTACCTAAGCAGAACCTGTCCCTGCCCCATTCTCATCCCCTTTGTTCTGCTTGCTTTTGTTACTGTACGTGGTACCCAATACTGTCAGGCGTTCTCTCCTCCCACCAGAATGGACTTCCTTGGGGGAACAGACTCTGCTTGCCTTACTCCCTGTTATAACTCGCTGTCTACGAAGTCTGATATATAGGTATTCAGTAAATATTTGTTAATTGAAGGTTCACTTTTAAGAAAACCTTTGGGTATATTTATATAGTTAAAATTTTGATCTTAAAATTGTTAATGTTTATAACGAGATTGACTAATCGTTGAGAAAATAAATGTTAATAACATTTCCAACTATGAAACCATATGTAGATCTAGACAGTCTTAAATTTTCTTTTGGAATACAATTTGTTGTCTGCCAGAGAAATCTCACTCATATAGGAACAGACTAATCTTAGATTGCTTGCAGGCATGTGTTTCCCTTCAGTGACAGTGTGATATGTTCCATGTATATTAAATATGATAAGACTACTGTGTTGGTGTACCAACTGATGGATGTTCATTTAGAAAGAAAAATATAACCTCCTGAAATTTTTATATATGTGGACACAGATTGTGTGTGTGTGTGTGTGTGTGTGTGTGTGTGTGTGTGGTACAGGGGATTGAACTTGGCATGCTAGGCAAGTGCTCTACCACTGAGCTACATCCCTCAGCCCCACTTCATAGAAATAACTGTAACAACAATTAGTGCAGAGTTTCCATGGTTTTAAAATAAGTACTTGCTTTAGACTTTCCTTAATGTGAAAACTCTGCAGTTGGATTTGCACTTCCAATTATAGCTATTACAGTTTTAATTTAGGGAGAGCTCCCCAATTTTTCAGGGTGTTGTCTGAACACTTTGTAGACTAGTCTTCATGTAGTGGGGTGCCTATACTTTAGTGTTAAGAATCAGTTTATTCTAACCTTGCAAGTAATAGCTCTTGTTGGGAGAGTCCTATTCCACTTAGTTCTGCTTCCTTAGTAGACTGTTTTAGAGGAATGTTTCACTGTGTATAAATGAATTCCTGATGGACACTGTTGTTTTTTGTGCTGTACCTTATATCTGTGGAATGTGGCAGGACATGTATCAGGTAAATGCCCAGCACAAGTCTCACTTATCTGTCCATAGCATCTTGTATTGGTCTGTAAGTAGGATTGTAGCTTGGTTAGCTTGGTATTTGTACTGATAAAAGCAGATGGCAATTTAAAGATGTTTCTTTAAATGCTCTTTTCTTTTGCCTTTTTCTTATAGTGACCTGTGTATTTAATTCATGGCCATTTCCATCATGCTACTCCTTTTAGGCTTGATTGTAATAGAGGTTAGAGGCTGGCTGTGTAGCTTGGAATTGGGGAGGGGTAAGAAGTAGATCAGTTGTTTAAAACAAATGTGAGCCATTTATGCCATGCTTTCTTTTTTTTTGACAGCTGACTGTAGTTATTAAATCAACTATCAAATTTGTCAGAGTACTACTTTAATGAATATCCCAGTGGTGGTTTTATGACCCGAGTGCCATTGGTGGCTCACAAATCTTAATTTGTTATTGCTTTGGTGAAAGGGTGTGTGTGAGAAGAACCTGGTGTTTTGCTGTGTGAATCTGGGTTGCTTACCAAAAATTTATTGAAACTGGGATATTACATATTCAGCTCTTGGGACATTTCTGTCTTTAACAGAAGAGCCGAGTCTGTGGGTCTCACCCCTCAGGGCAGAGCAAATTCTCATGCTGTACACAAACCTTTTACCTCACACAGGAAAAAGTTCAGGTTTTTTCTTCTTTTTTTTAGGAAGCAAAACTGACAGATCAGTTGCCACTTATCATTGTGTGTGATCGATTTGACTTCGTCCATGACTTGGTGCTGTATTTATATAGGAATAATCTTCAAAAGTATATAGAGATATATGTACAGAAGGTAAGTAGTGCTTAGATCATTTAAAAGTACATTCTGTCAATGCAGATTTTCTTATATTTTGAATGTCTTCATCCTTTTTTTAATTTTTATTTTTATTAGTGCACGTTTGCAGTATCCTTGTGTGCCCAGTAAGGGGGCTCTGTTAGATAGAGTAGCTTTTAGCATTTTTGTTCCCAGTACACTCTTCTCTTTGGTTAAAATTTTACATACTTGCTAAATCTGTGAAATACAAGAATGGTCCGGCTGAGGTTGGACAGGTTCAATTGGATGGCCTAGAGCTCTAGTAAATTGACAGGGCTTAATGTACACATAGAGCAGCCTCTAACTCCAAAGCACAAGTGTCGACCATCTTAAGATACTAGAGACTGTATTTTCTAACTGGAAATTAAAAAGTGGATTTGCTATATTTGGAGTCTTACTATGAGGTAGTCCTCCACATTTATTCTTTGACATTAGCTTCTTTGTGCTTATGATTTGGAGCAAACTTGGGTAATTAATTCATTAGGCCAATAGAGTAGTCTTGAGGGCACGTGCTTCCAATACTTGGAGACCATAGACTTGTTTTTTAGCTGGACTTGGTGCTAACTTCCTCTCTCCAGTTGCAACTGTAGACTCTCAGTTTATTGCTGATTTTAAAAACTAAGCTTTAAAAAGGGAAATACGTTGGCTTTTTGTTTAACTCTTCTTTGCATTATTTGTTAATGCAGTGCATCCTTTTTGAAACCATAGGTGAATCCAAGTCGACTTCCTGTGGTTATTGGAGGATTACTTGATGTTGACTGCTCTGAAGATGTCATTAAAAACTTGATTCTTGTTGTGAGAGGTCAATTCTCTACTGATGAACTAGTTGCTGAGGTTGAGAAAAGAAACAGGTATAGTAGCATTTTAACCTTCATGACTGGGATAAGTTAGTAGCCTTTTGCAGTATAGTAATGGATAAAAATAGAGCTGATCACTTGCTTCATAGCTGCCCAGTAATCCATGGAGAACAATGCCCTAGAGACACCGAATTTAAAGTCGAGAATCAGGTTTATAAAGAACAGGTGTTTTCTGCACCACTGCAGCTGTCCTAGAGAAGATCTGTTAGATTGGTTCGCCATCCTCCCCCGTGCTGGGGAACAGACACGGACAGGCCCCCACCCTGCTGCCCCCGCCAGCTGGCCGCCTGTCTGCATATTTGTGGTGGTCTACTGTGTGACCTAGCTTCATATACACCTCAATGTAAATGATGTGGCGTGATCAAATAATACAGTTAATGCTTACATTTTCATTTGTTTACACTTTTTTTGGTATCGGGAATCAAACTCAGGGCCTTGCACTTGCCAGGCAGGCGCTTGTGCCACTGAGCTATATCCCCAGCCCCTTTTTTTTTTTTTAACACTTTTAAAAAAAAGTTTATTAAGTAAAAGATACATTGCCAGTACTTCCCCTTGCTTAGAACGCACTCAGTCGATCATTCTTGTCACTTTCTGAAGCAGTTCTGCAGTCTGCTTTCATACTTACAGCTGCACATCTGTAGTTCTGCTGCCTCAGTGGCTTACATTGATTGGAAACATTCACCTGTCATGGTCATTTGGACTTCAGTGAAGAACCAGAAACCGCATGGTG
Source organism: Dinomys branickii (assembly GCA_004027595.1). NCBI lineage: Eukaryota > Metazoa > Chordata > Mammalia > Rodentia > Dinomyidae > Dinomys > Dinomys branickii. The sequence goes on along the minus strand of PVLD010001895.1, from coordinate 62,517 downwards.
TTTCATCCATTGAATAAAGTGGATGAGAACATGCTGTAATTTTTTTCTCTTTCATTCTTTTGTTCTTTTGGGTTTTTTTGAGAGAGGGTCTCTCCATGTAGTTCAGGCTGGTCTTAAACCCATTGTGTAGCCCAGGCTGGCCTCAAACTTGTGGCAGTCCTCCTGCCTCAGCCTCCCAAGTGCTGGGATTACAGGAGTGTGCCACCCTGCCCAGCTGTAATGTTTTTATTTGACAAATTACCATAAACATTTGATCAATGAGGGCTAGTCATAAAATACGGTAAATGTTTAAATTAAAAACTTTTAACTGGAAAAGACACATCACTATTAATCCCCCTCAAAATACTCCCTTTTCAGTTGAGCATATTTGTTACATCATTCTTGGCAATTGCCTATTACTGTAGTAAGTTTTTTAAAATTTAAGTATTCACCATATCTTTTGATCACCCCTTATATGTAGTAAGCCTCCTTTAGTTAGGTATTTTATCAGTGCACTCAATAAGTTTGGTTTGTTTGTTTTAGGGTGCTGGGGGTTGAACCTGGGGCCTTTGCCCTGAGTTTTATCCCCAGCCCTTTTTTTTATTTTTTATTTTTTTTTTATTTTGAGGCAAGGTCGCATTCAGGCAGGGTCATCACCATGTTTTCTAGACTGGGCCTGAATTTGTGATCCCCCTGCCTCAGCATCCTAAGTAGCTGGGATTACAGGCATGTACCAGTGCAACGGCTGTCTTGTTTTCTTCAGATAGGTCTTGCTATGTTACCCTCAAGCTCAGGATCCTCCTGGCTCTGCCTGGGGGGGTAGTTGTGATCCCACGCATGCTTCACTAGGCCTGGCTCTTAACAAGTAATTCCTCACTGATAAAGAGATAAAAGGAGTTCCAGGTGGGGTTAAACTGCTGCATGTTCATAGTAGCGCCTAATAGGAAAGTGACCTCAGGTGATCATTTGGCTTGAATCATACCACACCGAATCCTTCCCCTACAAATTTATTTCTAAAGTCTAGGTAATTTTGTCTAGTACAGAAAAGTATAATTTGTAAGTCTTATCTTACATCCATATGTAAGACAATTGGTGTATTTTATAGCTTCATAGATTTGGGAGTGACAGTATCAGATACCTTCTGTATGTCTTGGGCCACTCAACCATCTCTGTATTTTTAATTTACCTTTTTTTTTTGTTTTTTTGAGACAGGGTCTGAGTATGCAGTTCAGGCTGACCTTGAGCTCACTTTGTAGCCCAGGCTATCTCGAACTCACAGCGATCTTCCTGCTTCAGCCTCCTGAGTGCTGGGATTACAGGCTTATAGGCATGCACTACCATGCCCAGCTTAATTTACCATTTTGTAATAGGATTTTTAGAATTAAAGATAACATACGCAAAAGCACAGTGTAGACCATAAAATGCTTCTGCAGTTAGCGTGTCCAGAAAGGATTATTTAAGGGCTGGAGGTACAGCTCAGTGGGCTAAGTGCTTGCCGCTGAGCACTAGGGCCCTGAGTTCGATCCCCGGTCCCGGAAAAAAAAAACAAAAAAACAAAAAACAGAAAGGATTATTTATAATACAATATGTGTGGGTTTTCTTTCTTTTTCTCCTAGACTAAAACTGCTTCTGCCGTGGCTAGAGGCCAGAATTCATGAGGGTTGTGAGGAGCCTGCTACTCACAATGCATTAGCCAAAATCTACATTGACAGTAATAACAATCCAGAGAGATTTCTGCGTGAAAATCCTTATTATGACAGTCGTGTTGTTGGAAAGTATTGTGAGAAGAGAGACCCACATCTGGCCTGTGTTGCTTATGAACGTGGCCAGTGTGACCTAGAACTTATTAATGTGAGTACTGATAGCTAAGCGTGTATAGAAAAGGCTGTTTTTTAGAACTTGTTATATAATGTCAGGCCTTTGGAATGATAAATGTATCTAACACTTACCCTGTGTGACCCTCTAGCACTTGAAACCCCCACTGGCTTTATCCTCCAAGTTCTGGTACACTGTCAGACATACACCAATCATACAAGTATGTTTACATACCGTATGATGTTTTAACTATATTAGAATAAATTATGTACATCATGGCCTTATACCCCTTAGGGTATACTTCCTATGAATGAGGATATTCTCTGAATAAACATTTTAAATACCAGCTACAGTGCATATGACATTAATAGTATACTTGAAAAGAACTTTAATTCCAGTTTTGCCAATTCTCCTAGTTTTTCCCTCTAGCTCAGGATCACATACTGCTTTCAGTTGTCCCGTTAGCCTCCTTTAATATGAAACAGTTCTTGGTCTTGTACGACATGGAGATCTTTGTAAAAAATATACTTTGTTTTTCTATTTGTAGCCTTTTTTTTATACACATAAAATTTGTCATTTTAAGGTGAATGGTTAGTAGTTACTACCACATTCACAGGGTTGGGTGCTGCTCTGTTTTTGAGAAGTCTCCTTAGGTAACTCTTGATGGCCTCAGACTTGCAATCCTCTTGCCTCAGGCTCCCCAGTGCTGGGACTACAGGAGTGTGACACTATACCCAGCTACATTCGCAGTGTTGTATCATGCATTTGTCCAGTTGCAAGTTTTCATCATTCAGAACTGAGACCCTGTGTTCGCTGAACAGCTTTTCCACATCCCCCTCGCCCTACCGCGTGGCCCCTGGCAACCGTGCTTAGTTTCTGTGCATTTGCTTATCCTGTATATTTCATGTAAACGTCGTCTCTCTTTTTTTTTTTCATTTTGATTGTTTCTCCTGATTTCACTTTTAGACACATTTACACGCAGAATACTAAGTGATGTCTTTCTTGTTTCTCAGTCTGTTTGCTCTAGAAGCTTTTGATGTGTGTTTGTCCCATTCAATACATCAGTTACTAAGTTGCAGTATTTCTCTATTGAGTGCTATTTTAATATCAGGCAGATATGTGAATAGACATTTTAAACCATGCAAATATCCTATTGCTGCCTTCTTCCAATTTAGCATTGTTTGATTTTTGTTAAACACTTTTTTAGTGTGTTGATTGCAAAATGAATACTTTTCTAACTTTAGCAGTCTTCATATTTATCAGTCAACACTCATGTTCATGCACTCAGATTCTTGTTTGAGTCAGTGAATTTATTCATTGTTATGTTGATACTCAAATTGTCCCTGCTCTGGCTGATGGGAATTTCCTTAATCTCACTCCCATGTCTTTGTGTTACTATCCAATCATTTTTTGAGCACATCTTTATTTTCTTTTTTTCTTTTCTTTTTTTTTTCACATCTTTGTTTTCTGACACCTCGTAACACCAAGCTCATTTTTTTAAAAATTAAGTTTAGGGTCAGGGATATATCTCAGCAGCATAAGCGTTTGCCTGGCTAGCCTGAGGTCATGAGTTTAATTCCTTGTCTAAAAAGGGGGAAAAAAAAAAAAAGAAAAGAAAAAAATATATATATAGATACACACACACACACACATATATTTATAAATATATAAAGTTCATTAGTACATTTTAGGTGTACATAATGATCACATCACAGGGAATTTATACCTGTACATGATATCTCTTGATTCTTTTTTTCCCGGTTCCTCTACCACAAAGCTCACTGTGTACATTTCCTAGCCTTCCAGTTGCCCGTTTCTCCAGGACACCCTGATCTTCTAAGACCTGGACTCTTTTCCATCATGTGAGCTGTGAAATATATAATAATCATCTATGTATATACATGAATTCATATATCTGTGTACACATACACATATACAGCTGTACCTCAGTTCACAAACTGGATTCTTGCCATGATTGTGGTCACAAACTGAGTTGGATGAGCACTAAAGCAAATCAGTGGCTAAGTTCAGTGTTGACCTTATAGGGAAATTTGATTCAGTGCTTATCCAGTTCAGTATGTGACCAGAATCACAGAGATGAATGAGTTGGTAAGCAGAGGTACCACTGTTTACAGGGAAGATTGTGCACATGAAAACAGCTAATGAAACACTGAACAGAACACCCTGAAGGTGGACTAGCCCCACTCAGCATTACAGCATGTTACAAAGCCTCTGTAATTAAAACAGTACCAGTCTATGAACAGAGAGTTAATAGAGTAGAATATAACTTCCATATAGATCCAACATCAGGATGGTTTGTAAAAGCCTTCAGAGATTATCAGTCTTGTTTCTGTTAGTTTTTTGGTTTAGGGGTTCTTTTTAGTTTTTTGAGATAAGGTCTTGCCATGTAGTTTGGGAAGGCCTTGAATTCACTACATAGCCCAGGCTGGCCTCAAGCTTGTGGTGATCTTCTTGGCTCAGCCTTCCAAGTGCTGGGATTACTGGTGTGCACCACCATGCCCAGCTCTCCTTCAGTTGGCTTGACTTCAGTAGGAAAAATTAGAGTGTGATCAAGTTGACATTATTTGTCAAGGTAGTAGACTTTCTATAAAAACAATAAACAGGGCTAAATTACTGGAAATAATTTAAAATCATTCAGTGGAAAATCCTTACATTGAAATTAATGTTTCTTATCTCATGTAGGTTTGCAACGAGAATTCCCTCTTCAAGAGTCTTTCCCGCTATTTGGTACGCCGAAAGGACCCAGAACTGTGGGGCAGTGTGCTACTGGAAAGCAATCCTTACAGGAGGCCCCTAATCGATCAGGTAGCGTTGGCAAGCTTTAACTATGGATAAAATCTTTGCCCTTACTATACATTAATATACTCAATTGGGCGAGGGATATAGCCCAGCGGCACAGTGCCTGCCTGGCAAGTGCAAAGTCGTGAGTTCAATTCCTGGTACCACTCCCTGAAATGAAAATAAATAAATATACTCAGTGAATTATATTTAACTATGAGAGGCAATAAAATGAAAATTATATGTTATGCTATATATAAACTATGAAAATGTGTATAAACATATATATATATTATATATGCTAAATAAAATTTCCAGAAACAATCAACTCAGTGCATTGGAGTTAAAAAGAAAACTGCAGTGTAGAAAGCAATTACTGGGCTGGGGGTATAGCTCAGTGGCATAAGCGCTTGCCTGGCAAGTGCAAGGTCCTGAGTTCGATCCCTGATACCAAAAAAAGAAAAAAAAAAAAAAAAAAAAAAAAAAAAAAAAAAAAAAGAAAGCAATTACTTACTAGTGCTGCAGTTTATGTATTATACTACATATATATTATGTATCTCTGTATTATATATAGTACTGTAGTATATTAGTTCAGTTTCAGTAATCGCGGTGATGCCAAACAACCACACAGATTGTGCAGCGGGCAACGGAGATAGTGCACATTTGTTTTCTAATGGGTCAGTGTACGCAAACTATTTAATGTATAAAATTACTTAAAATATTGTAAAATTTAAAAAGAAAACAAATTTAACATTATTTTAAAAAATTAATTAACAAATTGTTAATTTAGGTACATCCTGAGATGTACTTAACTTTTTTGAAAATATTCAAGACAATGATAAATCAAGTGATAAGTCAAAGCCCGTGTGATGTTAAATTTCACTAGTAATCATAGGAATTGCAAATAAAATGTTTTTATATGTATGGTTTTAAAGCCTTATATATTGAGGGTTATTATAATGTTTTCTAAGTTCCCCAGATGTATAAATACAACATTTTGAAAGATAATAGATTGAAAAGTACTTTTTATTCCATTTCTGTGTAGCATTTTTAAGGAACATTCCCAGTTTAGGCACAAAGCTTTATGGAAAAAATACTCATTGCAATGAGTGCTGTGCAAATAAACCAAAAATCTAGGAATTAGATAGTTGAATTAGACCTAAGCATTAATGCGATAGTGGTGGTAGTGTGGATAATGTTTTAACTAGGGAAAAGATGCTATGCAATTAAGTTGATTTGAAGAGAATAGAATTACAGATAGTGTGCATCTGGGTAGATTTTTGTAGGAAGACCTTTGAATGGTAAATGTAATTATTTTTGCTCCTTTGCTTTTTTCTGTCTATTTGAAGTTTTCTAGTGAGAAGACACCTTATTCTTGCTGGGTAATGTCTTTAAGAATCACTTTGATTTTCCCTGTATGTCTTCTTTAGGTTGTACAAACGGCTTTGTCTGAGACTCAGGACCCTGAGGAAGTTTCAGTGACTGTGAAGGCCTTTATGACCGCAGACCTTCCTAATGAGCTCATTGAGCTGCTGGAGAAAATCGTCCTTGACAACTCTGTGTTCAGCGAGCACAGGTATGCGGTCACATGGATCCACTGGTCATTTCTGTTGTCCTTTACTGTGGCCTTACAGTTTTGGGAAGGAACAAAACCCAAAAATTACAGAAAATTGCACCAATTCTTGCTCTCTTAATGCTTTCTCCCTTTTTACCTGTATCTTGAGACAAAAACCCCCCTCCAGCCACCTATCACTGGTCAGCTTTTGAAATACTACAGGTAAATGTCTTTTTTTTCTGAAGGAATCTGCAAAACCTCCTCATCCTCACTGCAATTAAAGCTGACCGTACACGTGTTATGGAATATATTAACCGCCTGGATAATTACGATGCCCCAGATATTGCTAATATTGCTATTAGCAATGAGCTGTTTGAAGAAGCATTTGCGATTTTCCGGAAGTTTGATGTCAACACTTCAGCAGTGCAGGTAAATGTTTAGATAAATGAATCAAGTTGCTGTAGGCTTCTGCTGATTGAAAGTATGCATTATCCTATGGGAGTCACTGTGGGAATAGGAGAGCAGTAAGCTGCCAACAGCTTAAATTTAATTGCTTTGGGTAAGATCCATGTTACTGTAACTGTTTTCAAAATGGCTGCCTAGGTCTTGATTGAACATATTGGAAATTTGGATCGGGCATATGAATTTGCTGAACGCTGCAATGAACCTGCAGTGTGGAGTCAACTAGCCAAAGCCCAGTTGCAGAAAGGAATGGTGAAAGAAGCCATCGATTCTTACATCAAAGCAGATGATCCCTCATCCTATATGGAGGTTGTTCAGGCTGCCAATACCAGCGGTAGGACTTCTTACCTTTATGTGTCTGAGACCTCAGAAAATGATGAGGCTGAACCTTAAGGTATCAATTTGAATTGTCCCACCATTCTGTATTGCTTGGGTACTTTGGAAATTAGCTCTCCATCTTGTTGCAGGCAAAGATGTGCTGCATTTTGTGAGTTTATAAAGTCGGAGAAAGATTAACTTTCTGTTTTGAATTCTTACAAAAATCCTGATAGAGCTCTAATTTTTTAACTTTAAGGGAAAAAGCAGAGTCAGCCATTCATTTGGTCAGTGATAATACAGAAGTATAGTAGACTTTGCAGTCTTAGATACACTGTCCTGTTTATGTTTGTCGTTCTTTGTAATGTTAAGAGAACCCATAGCAGTTCGTTCGTTCTTGGTTGAAAGGTAAAGTAGGATGTTTTATGTGGACTTAATTTTTTTCTCTGTACGTAGGAAACTGGGAAGAATTGGTGAAGTATTTGCAGATGGCCCGAAAGAAGGCTCGAGAATCATACGTGGAGACAGAGCTGATATTTGCACTGGCTAAAACGAACCGCCTTGCAGAGTTAGAAGAATTCATCAATGGGCCAAATAATGCCCATATCCAACAAGTGGGTTTCCTGCTCAGAATTTTAAGCAATGTAAAAATAAGTAGCTGAGCAACTTTACTAGCTTAGTAGAGTCATCATAACTAAAGAATTCCATGGAAAAATCTTACGGGGAAATAAATTGTTTCGCATTAAGATGTAAATTTGGAAAGACGATTAAGCTGAAACAAACCATATCTCTGTTCATATACTGCTGGTATGTTATCACAGTGACGGAAATCTGACTAAGGCTGACTGAAAATGGATTCTTTTCTTCCCCCACCAGGTTGGTGACCGTTGTTATGATGAAAAAATGTATGATGCTGCTAAGTTGTTGTACAACAACGTTTCTAACTTTGGGCGCTTGGCATCGACCCTGGTTCATCTGGGTGAATACCAGGCAGCTGTTGATGGAGCTAGGAAGGCTAATAGTACTCGAACATGGAAAGAGGTAACCTAAACACAGGATTGGATGAAGAATTAAGATTCTATTTGAAAATGCTGTGTATATTGATTAATTGAATTAACTAGCCATTTTTGTATTTGAGTTCATAAAATGGAAATGTTTATTCCAGGTCTGCTTTGCCTGTGTGGATGGGAAAGAGTTCCGCCTTGCTCAGATGTGTGGGCTTCATATTGTAGTACATGCAGATGAGTTAGAGGAACTTATCAACTACTATCAGGTAATAAGCATGAACATGCCTTTTATATGAACTGAGGCCTTTTCCCATAGTTCTAGCCTTTAATTGCACTTTTCTCTTTTTTAGGATCGTGGATATTTTGAAGAATTGATAACCATGTTGGAAGCAGCATTGGGACTTGAGCGAGCTCACATGGGGATGTTTACCGAATTAGCCATCCTGTATTCTAAATTTAAACCACAGAAAATGAGGGAGCACCTGGAGCTTTTCTGGTCCAGAGTGAATATTCCTAAGGTAACCACCCGTTATTATTGTGAGACAGCTGCATGGCAAACACTACCACTTTAACATATGTTTTTCCCCACAGTAGACTGTTACCTCGATGTACTGGCCTGAATCTGACACAGTGAAACCTTTCTTATGCAGGTGCTAAGAGCTGCGGAACAAGCTCATCTTTGGGCAGAACTAGTGTTTTTGTATGACAAGTATGAAGAATATGATAATGCCATAATTACCATGATGAATCATCCAACTGATGCCTGGAAAGAAGGGCAGTTTAAAGATATCATTACCAAGGTATGTGACTTCTTCAGAAGATAGCAACTTCGGATGAGAAACGCTCATTAGGAGAGAGCTCTGACTTATGTATCAACTTTTTCCATTCTAGGTTGCCAATGTGGAACTATACTACAAAGCAATACAGTTCTACTTAGAATTCAAGCCTCTGTTGTTAAATGATCTGCTGATGGTGCTGTCTCCACGATTGGATCACACTCGTGCAGTCAATTATTTCAGCAAGGTAATAATTTTAAACCAAACTTTCATAGTGTTGAATTAAGGCATATTTATTTCTAGAACTTAAACAATGTGTGATATTTATAATAAATTGTTTATTTCAAAGGTTAAACAGCTGCCACTGGTCAAACCATATTTGCGTTCAGTTCAGAATCACAACAACAAATCTGTGAATGAATCACTGAACAACCTTTTTATTACAGAAGAAGATTATCAGGTAAAACCTTTGACTCTTGAACATACTCTCAAAACTCAGGTTATGGTAGTAAATTGTAAACTGGTATGTTTTGCACTAAAATTATCCACTGTCCTTTAGGATTGTAAATAGTAGATAATTCCTATACCTAGAATATAAAGTTTTCAGGATTGATAAATCTTAGCTCGTTAAATAAGTGCTGGCTTTTCAGAATTTTCCTTGGGTACATCTTATGTAAGATATTTCTTTAGAAAAAAAGATATTTGCTTTATCTGTAACATCTAGATTAGAGTTTAAAAATCTTTGATCTGTTAGTCTGTAAATGTTATTGGGTTTTAACTGTATTTAACTCTTCATTGTTTTTATCTTATTAGTATTTGTCTTCTAATTTTCTCCTGTGAAAGATTTTTTATAGAAGTAGGTAGAGTTAAGTTTAAATCAGAATTGGTTTTTAAGTTTCTCTTACTGTCAGTATAACTCTTTTAAACTCAAAGCTCTCGCTCATCTGTGTAGGTGAGTATTATGTTGAGTTACATGAGTTGTTTCTCTAGAACATAAGTTTTTACTGTTCAAATTTAAGGTCAGCCTGGGCAACTCAGCTGGACCTGGTCTCAAAATTAAAAAGGCTAGCAGTGTAAGTCAGTGCTAGAGCCTAGCATGCACAACAGCCTGCTGGTGGTGCTGTCAGTTGGTAGTTTTATAAACATTCAGGTTAGTCTTGATATTGGAAACCCTGGAGAAAATAGTACTTTTAGAAAAATTATATGGCATTTTTCTTTTGAGGACATTATTGCTATAAAGACAGACAATTCCTCTATGTTCTGGGGCTGGGGTTCAAGCCCCGGGACTCATGCATGCTAGGCAAATGCTCTACCATTGAGCTCTCCTGCAAGCCCTATTATAAAATCAGATTAAAATCAGGCATGATGGTACAGAGCTGTAGTTCCAACTATCCAGGAGTCAAAGGCAAGGTATTCACAAATTGTAGGCCCACCTGGGCAACTTAGCGCGACCCTGTTCCCCACTGCAAATTTTTTTTTTTAAAGGGCTAGGGATGTAGATCAGTGTGAGGCCCCTGTTTCAATCCCTCAGTACCACAGGGGGAAAAAATGTATATGAAGAAACTTAAGCTGATCACAGATTATTACAGCTTTGCAGTTTGATGCTTGAAGGTAAGCCATCATTGCTGGGTTCTGTTGGTGTGTATTTTTGTTTTTTGTCACTGTTACTATCTGCTTGGTTCCTTGATAAAGTAGCAGAAACCATGACAAAATTAACATTGACTTGACATGCAGACGCCGTTGTTGTTTTTAAGGCTCTGCGAACATCCATAGATGCTTATGACAACTTCGACAACATTTCACTCGCGCAGCGTTTGGAAAAGCATGAACTCATTGAGTTCAGAAGAATTGCTGCTTATCTTTTCAAAGGCAACAATCGCTGGAAGCAGAGTGTAGAGCTGTGCAAGAAAGACAGCCTTTACAAGGTTGGTAACGGTGGTGGTTGTGGGGTGCAACTGTTAAACCAACCTCAAAATGGTATATTACTAGTTTTGTGACTGTGATGATGGATTTTATGCACTGGTTTGAGGTGGCACTGATTAAGTCAGTGGAGTTTGGGTTGGGGCTGTCTTAATGTTAAGGCAAACCTTCCTAAGTTGGGTGTATGGTTTTCTTTTTGGTACTGGGAATCGAACTCAGGACCTTGTGCTTGCTAGGCAGGTGCTGTGCTGCTGAGCTGTCTCTAGCTCAGGGTGATTTTTTTTTTTTTTTAAGCCTTTCGTTAGCTCATATTCTTTTTCTTTCCAAAGTTTAAATTATGTATTTTGGAGGTTTCCATTTTGTCTTGCAAACTCAGTAAGTTTTTAAAGTTTCCTTTGTATAATTTGGTTTACTAGTTAGGTTAGCATATTGGGGTTTAATGTTTGACCTTCACTGTTTGCTTTAAACAGGATGCAATGCAGTATGCCTCTGAATCAAAAGATACTGAGTTGGCTGAAGAACTCCTGCAGTGGTTTTTGCAGGAAGAAAAAAGAGAGTGCTTTGGAGCATGTCTCTTCACTTGTTACGATCTCCTAAGGCCAGATGTTGTCTTGGAAACTGCGTGGAGGCACAACATCATGGATTTTGCAATGCCCTATTTCATCCAGGTCATGAAGGAATATTTGACCAAGGTAAAGTATTCAGAATTATCTTAAGGATATGTAAAATTCTCCCTGCAGATTTATTTTTTAAAATGTATTTTCTCTAGAAGTAAGTCTTTTAGTTGATCATAAAATTTTCTTTTGCTGGGAGTGGTGGTGCACACCTGTTATCCCAGCACTTAGGAGGCTGAGGCAGGAGGATTGCTGTGAGTTTGAGGCCAGCCTGAGATACAGGTAGCCTTGAACTACATAGCAAGACCCTGTCTCAAAAAGTAAAAATTTCATTTATGTAATGTTTTTTTGATAACTGACAAATGACATTGATTACATAGGGAACTCAAAACCTATCAGAAGTTTACCCTCATTGTATTTCTTAGGGTGCACAGTGTTCTGTATTTTGCTTTAATATTTTATAAAAACTTTTTAAAAGCATCTTAAGGTTAATTCCTATAACTCATAGGTACTATAGATTCCCTTATTTGAGTGGTTCCTGACTTTATGTCTGTCTTCATAGGGAAGCTGCAAATGCATTAACATCCTGTTAATCTTCATAGCATTTTATTACTTGACCTTCTATTAAAAATACCCTAGCTGGGCTGGTGGGGAGTGCATGCTTGTAATGCCAGCTAGTCAGGAGGCAGTGGCAGGAGAACGACAGGTTCAGTTACTGTCTCAGAATTTAAAAGCCTGGGGTGTAGCTTACTGGTTGAGTGCTTGCCTAGATGTGCGAGGCTCTGAGCTCAATCCCCAGCACCACAAAGCAGATAATGAATTGTAGGACGCTAACAGTCATGGTTCCTAAAAATGCCTTAGAGAAGCTACTAGTATGATCACCTTAAAAAATTGACCACTGTCTCCCTTTTTTGATGTATGAATATTTTTTACTCACCCTATCCTCAATGGTAGTTTTCTCATAGAAAAATTTTAAATGATTTTAAAGGATCCATTTTGGCAAAGCAGAATATGTTTAGCGTAGAGTTTCACGTCTGATCTTGGGATGACTGGATAAAGGGTGGAGAGTACTACTAACAAGCCCAGTTTAAAGGGTTTTCCTTGAGATTCCACCTAACAGGTACCACTGAGCTTGCTTTAAGTTTTTCAGTGACTAAAAATTTAAAAATACTTTATATGTAGAGTCCAATGCAAGAGTAAAACCAGCTGCCTTGATGACAGTCACAGATGGAGATACGTGCACACATTGTCAGCTTTCCGTACACCTGGCTCTAAGTGCTGTTAACCTAAGTGCTGTAAATTTTAATAGTAATTAAGCTGCTTTCTTTCACTGACTAGCATAAATGCTTCTGCAGTAAGCTCTGAGGTTAAGAAAGAGTCTAAATTTTGCTTTCAGTATGCCCTTTATTTTCACTTCTCTTATACCTTTTTTAGTGGTTAGTTTCTCCCCTAAACCTTTGTTGCTGATTCTACCTTTTTATGCTCAATATGGAATTTGATTTTTTTTTCTAAGCTGCACCTTCTGAATTCCTTTGCAGGTTGATGCAATAAAGGAAAAGGTGAAAGTTGATTCTTTTCCATCTTTAAGTCTGGAGGACTAAGTCTAAGGAATTTGCATGATTTTTTTTTCCTTCCTTTTCTACACTGCTGCTGCTGCTTTTTCCCCTCCAATAAATTTTCACTTCAGCCTCTGCAAGTCCCTTGGAACATAACTATCATAGAATTGTAGGACGTTAGTGTTCGCTACTAATCGGCTAATAGGCTTTTAGGAAGGGCAGGAGGCTAATCAGTAGTTGGTTCACAGTCTCTCGTAAATATATTGTTAAAAACTAAGCATGGTGAGTTTCCGTATTAATGCCAAACTATCAGGAAATTTCTTTTCCCTGTCAGGGTATCTGGCCCATAGTAGGACTTTCTTAATAATACTGTAAATAAATTAAAACAGCCTCTGGTTTTGTTTTGTGAGCTTGCCTGACAGTTCTTGAATTTACATATGTATATACATGCCCTAAAAGGCTTTCGGTTTTTTTTTCTTTTTGTATTGAAGGACTGTGATCCAGTTTCTGATCTCTTGATTCTTACTAATTTTTTGCTGAAAGTAGATACAAGAGATACTAGCTGCTTCCGAAGAGACTTTCCTCATGTTTCTCCAGGTGTCCAGTTCTTATGGTGCTAGTCCATTTTTAAGAGGAATCAAACTTTTTAATCACAAGAGTCAAGCTTATTGTAATTGTTGCTGAGCAACATGGATTATTTCTGTGTATAACAAACCAACATTAACTTCTGCTTTCTGTGTAATAAGGCACACCTCCGAACTACTTAAAATTTACTCTTACTGGTTATGCCTTGTCCAAGAAACCCAAATTAGGCACCTTTTGGTTGCTGTTTCTTTCATTGGCTGGTCACCATCCGAATATAAATGAGACTTACATCTGTTGTCAAATTGTTGTTTAAAAAAAGGGTGGGAAGGTAAAGGAGAGTTGAAACAAATTTAAAGTAACTTGGGTGGGGGCAGTGCCTTCGGGATTATGTTGAACCAAACTGGAGCCACCACTGGAACTTAGGGCAAACCTGAGTAAAATGCATTGGGTGTGAGACCCTTCAGCAGCTAGTAAGCAGGGCAGTTAGAAAGCGTGTGTGTGAAAAATAGGTAACTGAACTGCAGTGTTATGCAGTGTTTTTGTTTTAAATCAAGCATGTGCAAGTCATTGCAATTACATCATACTACTTTGAAACTCTTACAGCGTTGCCGTGGGCTGTGTGTTTCTTGAGAGCCTGTATAGCACCAGTCATCTTCGATCTCACTTCTTGCTTCAGTACTTTTGCCTTTTTTTCATGCACACATACACCAAAATAACTTGACTGCATGTTAACTTCTCCTCTGCAGCATATTGCAGTCTTTGTGGAAAAGCCTTTTACATTTCAGTGAATTTTCAGTAGTACAGATGGAACTGAATTCAGTAATATGCTTACTTATAATTGTTCTTCTTAAATCCAAGGATCAGAAACTTTTGTTACAGCTCTTAACAAAAGCTTGTTTTCATAGAAGTCTTGTCTTTCTTCTTCAAGCAATCTAAATTGGGTTAAGGGAGGCAAAAATTGGGATATTCCTATGCCAGAGGCTGTCCCCTTATATAGAAAAATCAACTTTTTGCTTAGCTTGATGTTATTTCTTCAGGGTTTTTGATTTTTCCCTTTGTGCAACCTGCCTATGTCTGGGTCTAGGCATTATGATACTGTTAGCTCTTCTAAGTCTTCATGTATTTCTATATAGGATTTGTGTGTTCAGCATTTGACTTAGACATTGACTTTTATATGTGTTTGTTCATTTTAGATTTTTTTTCCCCTTGAAATAAGGGAATATATTATGCAGTGGTAGATTTTTGGTTGGTTAATTTTTCGTCATTTTCTTAGAAGTTACTGATGTATGGGCATCCATGTGTTTTTCTGTATAATTTCTGTAGCTTACTTTTGGATACCAGTTAGGTTTTCAAAGCTCCGTCTGATCACATTGACAGCACAGACTGTGCTTTAAATTCCGTAGCTAAGTAACTTCAGTTGAAGTGTGGATGCCAAACAGTGGCTATTTCCTGTGGTACTTGTGCTCCCCGGTAGTCTCCGACAGAGTCATTTGTAACGTGATCATGGAGGCTGTACAGCAGGCTCAGTAGTGCACGTCTTCCTAGGGAGAATAGCAAAGCCACGTTTCTGCGATGGTATCTATAATCCACAGAAGTGTACCTTTCTTGTATTTTTCAATTCCCTGACAAATTAAGATGGACTCAATCTATACTGTGTTCAACATGAAATAATTAAAATGATAAACAGACAGGCATGATGGCTCATGACTAATCCCAGCGCTCAGAAGGCTGAGGCAAGAGGATTGCTATGAATTTAAGGCCAGCATGGGCTACATGAGACCCTGTCTCAAAAAAACAAAAAAGATATAAAAACCTTGTAGTGGCTTTAATGGCCTATGTGAAGGCTAAAAGAAACTATTTTAATAGTTTGTAATAGAACCAGGATACTGCCTTAAGATTTAAACAACTGATGTTTTACAACCTTTCCACTGAAGTCTTTCATGTCTTTTGTGATTTTTTTCACTATTTGCCTTTTTGAAGAACATGGCAGTGCACATTCATAAAAGGTTCTTCCCTACACTCTGGCCCCAAAGCTCATCTGGCAAGCACACTTAGGAGCTGGAAAACCACTAGTAATAGGGCACATTGAGGTCTGAAATTTAATTTTACTTATGAGTATAACGATAGATCATAAGGCTTTGGTTGAGATACCAACTGTTAAATGCAGTTTAGAAGCCAAATGTAGCGTAGTGTAAAAGGCAGTGGAAGTTACATGGCGTCAAAGAGCACAGAACCCTAGGATCTTAGTGTTACTTTAGTTCTTTATAGAAGCACAGAGCCATATTGTTAGTCCTCTGAGGAAGTTCGCAGATCATTTCATTCAACCTTCTCATTACATAGAGGAACAAATTTGGTAGCCGGTGCAGTGCTGGGCCAGTCACTAGTTACTGGAAGGACCTAGTTTCTAACTCCCATCTTTCATTAATATACTTGAACATGGTTATAAAATTATTTTTTCTAGTACTATCCAGTTTGACTTAGTTAGCATGTAATAGCCATTGACTTAGGCTTGACCAAGAGCAAAATAAATTTTGAAGGAAATTGGGGCAAATTACAGTATCCTAGTTACTTAGAAAATAGACCTATATAGTATTACAATATGCAGCCTAACTTTCTACAAAAAGACCAAATATGGAGCCGCTTGAGTCTTAAGCGACAGTCTGTCCTGGTAACCAGTACCCTCAGAATCTGTGCACAGGTAGCATAAAATAGCTTATTCTGCACAAGTACTTGTCTAGTCCTGAGACGCAGTTCACTTTTTGGATACCATTTATTTTGGGGAGGGAAGCCTTGCCTTTTCACGAATTCATTGTTGCCTTTGGTAAGGTACAAACTTCATTTGAAAAAGCGGTTCCTTCTCGTTTTCTCCCTTCCTCAGGCTGCAGCCTAGCATGCCCAGTGTTAGCCTGGCGTGAGCTTCTATGGCATTTATAAATCCCTCCTTCCTGAGGGTTTATAATGACAGTGCTGAAAAGCTCCTTGACTGAAGTATGAACTTTGCCATTGAATTTGAGGGGGCCTGAGAATGTTCATTCTAGTCTGTTTTGTTTTTACAGAATTTAACATACTAAGGCTTTTCCACTTTCTGCCATAAAACTAGGTGTATTATACTTTCAAGGTGCTAATTAACATAACCTATTTTTCTCTAGGTGGATAAATTAGATGCCTCAGAATCACTGAGAAAAGAAGAAGAACAAGCTACAGAGACACAACCCATTGTTTATGGTAACCTTTTCTTTGTTTTATGTTTTTTGGAGGTTTTTTTATTGGTACTATGAATCGAACCCAGGACCTTGTGCTTGCCTGGCAGGTACTTGTGCCACTGAGCTATATCCCCAGCCAATCTCTTTCATTTTAACGTCAGAAAAATACATTAGGCAAACAATTCTTTTGAGACTGTACTTAAAATAGAAATATAATGAGCTTCTAAAATGCAAGACAAATTTTGAATTAAAAAAATATTCCTACTATCATTTTTCCCTGAGGACGATCTTAAAACAAGCATTGATATTTTCACTAAAATAATGTTAATATAAGGAATATCTCAAAAAGTCATTTTAAGCTCATAAACTAGATTTTTGGATTGCCTGGTAGCAGATTGATTACTTGGTTGTAAGTTTCTGAGAAAGAAAATGCTGCTGTTTTTAGTGTGCTTTGTATCAAAAAATACATACTTCTGAGACAGAGAACAGGATAGCATTTCCACTTGAGAACTTCCCAGAAAGTTAGGATGTTCAAACACTGATTACTTAAGGTAATTTAATTTCTTACATCTAACTGCCTAAGTTATCAGAATTTCCATTTCATACTTGAACAGATTCATTTGAACAATGAACTTGAAGAATATACTTAAGGCACTATAACAAGATTTTCTTTGGAGGGGAATATAAAAATGTCCTACCTCATACTACTATGTACAGAACTATTACAGAACTATCTCTTGGTTATCACAGTAAAGGGTACATGGTTTGGGAGGTTGAGGCAGGAGGATTGCAAGTTCGAGGTTAGCCTGGGTAACTTAGTGAGACCTTGTCTTGAAGTAAAGTAAGAGTTGGGGTTGCAGCTCAGTGGTAGAAAGTCCCTCACAGCTCTTTCTTAGTTGTGATTATGATGCGAGAGTGGGAGGACTGAAGTGTGCTGACCATTTCTCTCACCTCCTTGTCTGCCCCTTTCTGTTCCTGCAGGCCAGCCCCAGCTGATGCTCACAGCAGGACCTAGTGTTGCAGTCCCTCCCCAGGCACCTTTCGGTTATGGTTATACTGCACCACCATATGGGCAGCCGCAGCCTGGCTTTGGTTACAGCATGTGAAATGAAAGCTGATCCTATAGTCTGTTTTCATACTGAAACGTCGCCTCTACCCACTTCTCAGTTTATAAACAGGGAACACAGGCCACACGTCCTTGTAACCTTTATTTCATGAAGGACTACTTTTGTTTCTAACTATAAACTTGGATCATCTATGTTAAACTTATTTCACATTCCACATCATTTTAGAATTTATTTTCAAAGGCGAATAGTATTCACGTGGGCTTTTTCCTTCCCCTTCATTCTTTGAAGAACTGCTTAATATTCAATCTATTGTGAAGAACCTGATTTGCACTCTGTAGTGTTAAAGAAACAAAGAAACTCTAATATTGAATCTCTTAAATTTAGTGTATGTAAACAGCTTACAATATGTATTGTCTAAATGCATTTAAATCTTTTACTCAAAGGCAAGCTAAAGCAAAAATACTGGTATGTGACCATGCAAGACTGTCAATGCCAAAACAGACAACACTAATTAGCATATCCTACATTGGATTGCAGTGCTCTCCAAATTATTTGAAAAATGAATACAGACAACTTGCCTGATTTTTAAATGAGCATAAAAGGCCCTCTAACCTATGCAGGTTTCCCCATTATGCCTATAGAAAATGCTAGTGTGTTTTGCTCACTTCGTATGTAACAGGTACCCTTATGTTGTGCTGTATCCTGTGCTTTTTCCGTGGGACCATTCCATTCAGGAACAAAGAGCACCATGATTCCAATCTCGTGTGTATTTACTAACCCTTCCCTGAGGTTTGTGTATGTTGGATATTGTGGTGTTTTAGATCACTGAGTGTACAGAAGAGAAAATTCAAAATATTGCTGTTCTTCAGTTTTGTTTGTGGAATTTGAAGTTACTCCAATTTAAAATAAACCACTGGACTGTGGAAATACATGTAGAATCGCAGTTTTAATTAAATACCTCCCAAACCAAAGCAACCGTTTTAGTAGTTTCCTCTTGGACACGGAGTTGCGGTAGAAGGAAGCTTCCCGGAAGAGGAGGATGCGTTGGGACTGAAGGCGGTACGCAGTGTTTCGTACACTGCTGCAGTGAATGACGAATGTGCAGCAGTACCAGTATCTGGTTTGAAAAACGATCACTACAGTAGAGGGCAGTGTTTCCTCCCTAGACACGTTAACCAGGTGGCACTTTAGGTTTTCATCTAAGCATTTCACTTAAATAAATCACAGGGGTTAACTTGTATTGACTGGAAATAAAAGTATATTTTAAAAAGTAGTTAGCATGCTGTTTCTCACCATAACTGCAACGATGCTCAAATATTTGGTAATACTGCCTGTTTTAGTGTGTGAATCCAAGTGTTTTGCTTACGAGTGTCACTTTAAGTTCACTACCTCCTAATTGTCAGTGGTCAACACAGTCCCCTGTGTTATCTTCCACAGCTCTACAACTCTTTAGCAAATTACTCTAAGCTTCACAGAAGGTTGGGGTTTTTTTTTGGTACTGGGAATCGAACTCCTCATGATCTCATGCTTGCTAGGCAGGCACCATGTCGCAGAGCTATCCCTGGCCAAAGGTGGTGTTTTATAAACTTAAAATCCTTGTACCCTTCCTGCTTAATGCCCTGTATTGTCTGTAAAATACTGTTAACAGGAAAATTCATTTTTGGTTTATCACAGTGAAAACATTTTGCTTTTCAGGTTGTAGCTACACTATACTCCCAATCTCTGCTCCTTTCCTCAGATCAAGAGGAAGAAAAGTAATGGTCCCTGGGAGCTCGTGATTTTCAGTCGAGTTCTAGACCAGTGGTGGTGAACCACGCCTGTTAACTGTGTTTTTCTTTAAAGATAAAGGATATTAATGTAGGATTTGTTTTTTCTAAACTAAAACCTCAAGGTTCATGTTTAATTGCAGTGTTGGCACTTTGCAATAAATAACTGGGTTTTGGGTTGCAGTTCACAAGCACGTCGTCTCTTAAAAGAGTCGCCATATCACTGGTCTGTCTAAAGCTAGGCCCAGTATGTAGACCTTTCCTGCACCTCAATCTTGAAATGATTTTGTTTTTTTCCCTTCCCCAGTGGGGGTAATTTAAGATACTGTGTTTTCGTACAGCTTAAGATTTGTGTTTCTGGGCCAAGGATATAGCTCTGTGGCACAGCGCCTGCCTGGCCAGCACAGGTCCTGAGTTTGAGTCCTGGTACAAAAACAAAAAACAAAAAACAAAAAAAAGTGTATCAACAATGAAAAAACCCTTGGTTCAATTATATACTGTATCTGTTGACACTGAGTTACTATCTATCTAATGTGGGTTATACTAGAAACAAACCATTGTAGCACATGACACAGGTTCAAGTCTTCAATAACCCAAGATTCTGAGTTTGTTTCCTTGTCTGTATATTAACACTTAAGTTCTTTTCAGACTTATTTGCAGATTTTAAGTTACAAAATACCTACCTCAAGACTAGGTAATTTTGTGTATACAGTAGGCAGTGAATTGGTAATAAACTCACTTTAAGCCAAAGATCTTCCCTAACACTATCACCAGTGATGGTCTAAGAGGAGCTGGAAACAGGGTATGGAGTACGAAGTTTACTGTTCTAAATGTAACTTGAGCAAGAGCAAAAAGATTAATTGACGAACAATCCTGCGCCCAGATACAGCTACTATAGAAACAAACCTGTGATACTTGTTGACAGGATTTCAACACAGCTATTCGTATAAGGGCAAGAAACTGCTGGTCTCCAGGTAGTGCGCATCGGCTTCTGCAATGAAGTGGTGCACACAACTTTGCGTTCCTTCTTTATACTCCAGTTACTGAAGAGTCCCAAAACTCTAGTTTCTGCTTTATTGATGTTCACTGTTACTAGAAACTAAAACGGGATTTTAAAAAAATACTCATTTAAATGGAACCTTCACTGCAGGTTAGCATGGACACTTCTGCAGGGGTTATGCAGGAAATAATGACTTACAGATGTTTTTCCAATTGTTAATTTTCTTAAAATCCTATTTGGGAGGAACACTGACACCAGAAAAGTTTTGTTTTGTTTTTGGCACTGCTGGAGATTGAACCCAGGGCCATGTACGCACCAGGCGGGTGCTCTAGCATTGACATACCCCACCCCAGAAAACGTCTAGGGAAGCTTGGAGGACAGGCACATAATGTTTTCCAAAATACTGTCAGCTGTCTTCCTTTATGTGACTACTCATTTAGCTTACAAGGAAAGGGTTGAGGTTCAGTTTTTAGAAGTAAAACTGCTGTGACCTAGTTTATCTCACTAACATCACACTGTTTCCACAGGACAACACGCACACCCTGACGTGCAGCAGGTGTTTGTTTTGCAGACACGTTTGAGGTGACATGGAATGCTAGTCATCAGTCAAAAAAGATAATTTTTTCATCAAGGACATTATTCCGAGCTCAGGACAGTGAAGAATACAGGTATATAGTCACTGGTAACAGGATCCCAGCTCCAATATATGGGCGTTTTCCCCACCGTCTTGTATCACTGCAAATGTCAAATGTCTTTAGTGTCACTGAAAGACAGAGCCTTATAAAATGCTAAATACAAATGAGAAAAAATGGCACCATATATGTCCACAATTACAAGAATTTCTGTCTCCTCTTTAAAATAAAAAAAAATTTAAAAATCCATCCCCTCCCAAATTAAAAAATCCAAAAGTGCTCTGTTCTGAAAGAAGGGATGGTGTGGAAATACTTAAAAATTGATGAAGATATTCCACAATTATTATGGGATGCCTAGTACTGCAAAGTGATGCCCTTGACATTAAATGGTAACAGATAATAAAATTTAAAGGACAAAAGAATTTCTGTACTATCTGTCTTAGTAGATATGCCACGATTTATTACAGTTCCTTGAATCAGCCTCTCTAAGCCATCCTGTTGGGACTGTGCTTTGCATTTGGACTGAGGCAAGGCTCAGAAATTACCTGAGGCACAATCATGCGTGCAGGATTGAGTTCAATTGAGTTACATGTTGTTGCATCACTTGACTTTTGCATAAACATTTTATTTAGAAACAGTTGCTACTGCAACTGTTGCAGTTTCTCCTGCGCTGTCACATGCCAGTGTAAACTATGAAGTGCACCAGACTCAGATTTTCAAGTAATCTCCCCTGAAGTTGTGCTGTCTGGCTACTTTTGTTGACATTAATAGTGGACACTTGGAACAACTAAAGCAGGGCCTATTACACGTTCTTCCTGTTACTTAAACAGTTCTTAGGAATATAGAAATTCTTAGGTCAATTTAGAAATTTCTCTTAGACTCTTCCTGGGCTTTCATGAAAACTCAATTTTAGCAGAAGGATAAGTTCTGTGCCTTTTGGGTGTTGAGACCTTCTGGTTTGTATTCTGGGCAGCAAAATAATTACTAGAATTATGTTAAAGTGTATAAGGATCAAAAAGAGAAAAGGTACCTTAAATGATTCAAGTTCTAGTTCCTTAAGTTCTAGGGAAAGACACATGGGTAACAAATTACCATAAATGCTTACAAAGGCCCATTTCTGCCTTTTAAAGCCCATAGGATCATTTTACGAGTTTCAAAGACTTCCTTATTAAAAGAGGGGAAGTGAAGGATGTTTGACAGACTGTAAGTTAGACCACTGCTGAGAACTTCTGGCCAATGCGGGTTCAGGAAAGAAACATGAAACACTGTACAGATAGGTTACATCAATACTGTAAAATTTTAACTTTGAAATGCAAAAATCTAGACATTCTAAACTGAGCCTTCACTGTGTGGCTGTGTACTCTGATCAGTTAATAAAATACGCTGTTGGCCATCCAGAAGTATAGCAGAGAAGCGAACTGCAGCAGAATTCAGTGAGAATTGAACTCGGGAGCCTTTTCTTCCGGGGTCAGCAGCAGTTTCAGGGAAAAGCTGACACCCAAAGGATCCTAACTGCATAGGGAAATGTTACTCCTTTTAATCTAACTTTGTCATGACCCTTTTCTTGCCAGCATCTGTTTCAGCACCCATTATTTGAATCACTAAGACCATTCAACCAGCTGCCAAGCATATGACAGAACGCAGGAATGGATTTTATTTTCAGCTCAAGAATATTTAAACTGAGGAGAAATTTAGCTTTTATTGTTAGAATTGGACAGGCTTCAAACACCTGCGGTAAGATCATAGTCATACAAAAGCCCACCTAGTAAAGTTTTAGGTGACCAGTAACTTTGTCAATTAGATCTGCTGGTCCTGGCCCAATTCCTAGGACAGTTCGAGAACCGGGTTCAATCTGAGTACGTCCTGCGTCTTGGATCAAGCTTACAGTCAGTCCGAGCATTTTTGCGTGGGTCAGTAATTCAAGCAGGGTTTCTTCATCCGGGGCTTTGACCACCACTTTGGGCTGGCCACAGTCCTCCCACTCCTCGAGCACCTTAGGGTTTCTCTTCTGAATCTGCTTGTAGGCAGAAACAGCAGCATGAGAGCACTGGGCAGCGACTTTCCCTTTCCCCATCTTCAGGTCATTTCGAACCACAAGAATCATTTTGTATTCCCCACTCTCTCCCAAGATGCTTGCTTCAGTTCCAGTGCTGGTGTCTGTTTCTCTCGACAAGGTTTTGGGGACCATCCCAAAGCGAACCCGGAGGCCCCAGCCCAGACACACACCACAAGCAACTCCAGCCGCCAAGCTGAGTGTGCCGGGATGAGCCAGATACTCCATAATCAAGGACGTGGAGAGCATCTTAAGAGAAAGGAAACACGTTAAAGGGCTCTAGCAGTAAAAAAAAGCACAAGCTTATCACAAACATACGGACTGCAGGCAGCAAGCAATGTTAGAACTATGGGTCGTCCAGAAGAAGGGCAAAATATGCTTTGGATCTTTTTGTATGCACCGTTTCAATCATTCAATTCATTCTCTGTAATAAAAAAGATCCCAGCGTCCACATCAAACAGTTTAGGCCACTTGTGCTGATGTATTGTTTGGTTCAAAAACTTATTCAGTCTTCCTCAATCTTACAGAGAAAAGCAACTGTTTTAACTAATGTACCTAAAAGATTTAAGGGGAAACTAAAAACAGCAGCCCGTCCCTGAGAAGCCGTGTATTTGCATCTTCGCGGTGCGCTGGCCCCCAGTCAGCTCCCCACGCTGACAATAATGGGCCATGGTGAGGCGCGCTGCTGTCATTTACCAGGTGCAAGGAAAGGCTAAACGCCTTGCAAAAATAAAGTTATATCCCCGGACATTTGTATATGTGCAAATTAATATCTGAGCTTAAGACCCCAAATTCACTTTACATACAAAGTACATTATTTTTGACATAGTTTTAATAGCTGTTTTAGAGGTCTGTTTTAGAAGTATAAGTATCATATAAAAAAGTTAGATCATCCTTTATCCTGTCTTAGAAAAATCCTGTTACTCCAGCAAAGCAGTTGTTTATACTTGAGTCCCAATAAAACAGCTGTGTCAGCCTGTATTAAGGCTGTTAGAATT
Organism: Dinomys branickii; assembly: GCA_004027595.1. NCBI lineage: Eukaryota > Metazoa > Chordata > Mammalia > Rodentia > Dinomyidae > Dinomys > Dinomys branickii. Next base: position 38,415 of record PVLD010001895.1, on the reverse strand, counting down.
CATAATGCTTCTATGTATAGTTAGAAGCAGTATGCAAGCATTTGTAAATGTGAAGCCACCACCCTTGTGTGCTTGAAAGTCCATAATCCCCATGGTGTGAATGACAGCCCTGGAAATACCATACATTTCCCTTGTATTCTCATTAGGTTATAGTAAGGACATACGTTAACAATTTTTAACTGGTAGGAAGATTATATAGTGTTATCAAATTTTCATTTCAGAACAGTAGCAGTAGATCTTATTTGTTAAAAATATAATTCACAAAAAGTAAAATCCACCCTTTTAAATTGTACAATAAGTGGGTTGCAGTATAGCCACAAAGTTCAGCCACCATGACCACTATTTTCTTTTTTGTCTTTTTATTGTGACAGGGTCTTGCTATGCAGTTCAGGGGGGCCTTGAGCTCACTCTGTAGCACAGTCTGGTCTCAAACTCACAACAATCCTGCCTCAGCCTCCCGAGTGCTAGGACTACAGGCCTTCGCCACCACGCCTGGCATCATCACTTCTATTTTCGAAGAATGTTCTAGTTTCACCAAAAGTAACCTCTTACTTGCAAACCCCATTTCCCTTTGTCTGACAACTGCTAATCTACCTTGTGCTTATGGATTTAGCTATTCCAAACATTTTACATAAATAGAATCATGTATGTGACACTTTGTTTCAGCTTTCATTTAGCATAACACTGCTCTTAAAGGTTGTACGTAAGTCAAAATTAGTCAATTAAAAACGTAAAATAACCTGCTACTGTCACAGTTACCATCTCTAATCCAAACCCTTCCCCTGCAAGTACAAGACTTATTTTCCTAAGACACTTTCGAAAACACCGACCAAAAAACCCTCTGCAATTTGCAATCCTTTCTAGAGTTATCTTCTCAATACCCAAATTCTGCAGTCAAAGCAGGAAGAGCAGGAGAACTGGTGAGGAACCACATTCCAGGACACCCAGATAGCTGTTGCAGGGCTCCTTCCCACTGCAATGCTCTTTCCCAAATAAACTTATAACTATGGGAGAATCTCTATTTAGATCCACACAAGTCTTACTTACTGTTAACGTGACCATAAAAAGGATATAATCCTCATTTTAAAGATGAGAAAAATTAAGATCAGAGAAGCTACTTATCCACAATAACATAGGAAGGTCAGTATACCTATTTTTTTTAAACATAACCACTTAATGATCATAATAAAAGGCTCACCTTCTCCACTTCATCAAAACACATTGGTAAGTCAGTAAGAACAGAAGGGTAAAAATCCCAGAAATTTCCAAACTTTTGCTTTTGTTCCACATCTAAATGAGGGCTCTGATCATAAAATCTGATTGCTTTACTTTCGTGTCAATTCCACCATCTGACTCCTCCAAAAATACATTTGTCCCTCTTTTCCTGGATACCACTATCCACATGTTCATAAACTCAGCACTTGAGACTAGTATGCTCAGTCTTACGATCTGAAGCAATGACAGCAAAGTAAAGCAACTATGTCCTATAAAACTGGCCTCTCATGCCTTCTAATTACCCTGCCTGACTAAACACATTTCCCGGGTGCTATTGGTCCCATGCGCCACTCATGAATCCCACTTCACAAGCCAGTCTCTCCATTTTCCAACCTAAAAAAAAACCTTCCCCAAATCTTCAACCCTTTAACCATGGCGTCACTTTTCCTCTTCCCTTTACCTCTAAAACTCCGTTACTGACCTCTCTGTCTCTTAGTCACTGGGCCTGTGCACCAGTCTTCCCCAGTCTACTCAAAGTGCTATGGAGCCAGACACTTCCTAGCTGCCAGAAGGAGAGGCTTCTTTTTAGGCCCCACCTGGAGCTTTCCCGACCAAACACTCACTACTTTTTCCTCCCTGGAATTCTTTAACCCACCTTTCATCCCACCGGTCCTTCTGCCTCTGTTATGGTTAATAAATTGTGTCAACTTGGGGAGTCCAGAGGTTTGGCTGAGTGACTCAGCAGGAAGCCAGGGTGCTTACTTTGTACACATCCCAACCTTGTGGAAGAGGAGGGCATGGAGATTGTGTGAGTGCTACCGGTCCCCTGAGTGGGGGCAGCCTGTTTACAATGTAAGGGAGGTACAAAGAGGCTGCTTGCTGCCATTCCTCCCTTTTGCTGGTTGTTTTTGCTGTGCTCTGCTGCCATGAACATTTTCCCTCTGCCATGTGCCACTCTGCCTCTGAGCCAGCCAAATACGGACTGAAACCTCCACAAACTGTAAGCTAAATGAACCTTTCCTTCCTTCATTTTGGGCGTTGGGTATTTTGTCTCAGCAACGAGAGAAAAGTAACCAAACCTCGTTCACAGCTATATATTCTCCTATGGAGGACTACATCCTCTGCCACTGATACACGCACTGAATTACATAAGCTTACATTACAGCCCTCTTTTGAGCTTATAGCTAACGGTCCAATGTAACAACCATTCTCCACATGTGGTTTGGTAAACTTAAAATTCAGTTCTCTCATTGCAGTTGGCTACATTTCAAGAGCTTAATAACAATTTGAAAGTGGCTGAGGGTCACTTCTATCAGAGACATAGAATGAATGTGCATCACTGAAAAAAATTCCACTGGGCCACACTGGTCTATATCCTCTCTTTCCTTTCAATCCATCAGTCAATCATCATTGAGGGGTTACTGTGCATCCCACAGAGTTAACACCTAGCGGGAGGAGACAGTCAATGAAGTTCATCGCACAAACAATCGCTGTATGCACAGGACTCCCAAAGACTCTCCGGCTTCACACTTGAGCCTCTAGCTTCTGCTAGATCCCATGTGAGAGGAGTAAGAAGCGCCATCCCCACCCATCTCTTTCTCATCTATCTCTAGTGCTGGGCATCAAACCCACGATTCCGAGCATTTGAACATTCTTTTTCTGTTATTTTTTATTTCTAAATAAATCTGCACTTTTTCTCCTCCAATGTTCAGCCACCAAATTCTGCTGAACTTGTGTTAACCCTATGCTGCTATTTCCACTTACATTTGCAGGATAAAAGAAAAGTCCGTTAGCACAAATTCAAAGCACTATGCAGCTCGGCTACAGCGTACTATTTCCATCCGAATGCCTCTCCCGCTACACACTGGACTACTAAATCCCTTTAGGCAGCAATCTCTCCCAGGAATAATGTTCTAGTCTTCTCCTTAGAACACACAAATAAAAGCATCCCAGCCATCTATGTCACTGAAAAGTCTTTACCATCCCCGTGTGAGGCTTCACTCTCGTTTTTTAAAACTTCTCTGGCACGTATTCCCAGCGTCCAGTACAGTGCTCGGTGTGTAGAGAATTAAATGCTTCTCTAGACACTATTTCTGCATGGTACAGGAGAATGAAACTTCTGATTTTTAGAAATCCTCTTTCCACGTAATTGAACAGCTTGAAACACGCGTACTCCATACGCAGCAGAGTGGGAGGCCTGTTTGCTATTTTCTCGCTTTCGGAGAGTGCACTGATGCTGCCTGAACGAGAGGGGTTTGGCAGAAACTAGGAATTCTGGGCCCTACACATTGCCAGCATCTCGGTTCCTTCTTCTAAAAAAAAAAAATGGTTTGCAAAAACAGGCACAAGGATCCAGCAGCCACTGAGAGAAAGACAGTTTAACAAGAGCGGGTAGTGGTTATGGAATGAGCCAGAAAGAAACCCTCCAACTGGACGGAGAGAATGTACAACTATAGCACTCTCCTCCTCCCTGGAAAGGATCGATCTACCTAGACCACCTGCCCACCTCAGCCTCACCTTTCTCTTTTGCACTTCTAGGAAGCCGACACGTTTCTCGCGCGAGAGCTACCGCTTCCCGTATTTCTGGTAACTACTTCCGGATCAAGAACCAACTAGGCGAGTAGTCATTCTTCCTCTTGCCACGCCCATGGGATCCGAACTACGAGCTGACCTGAAATCCTGCGAGGATCAGCCGAGGTTGCCGAAAGGAGGGGCGAACGTTTCTCTCTGGGAGGCGGTCTCTGCAGGGACCGGGCCGGAAGTGACGCTAGCGAGTTCCGGTTGGTCAGAACCCAGCGGCGGGTGTGAGAGGTTCGGTCGGCAGCCGCTTCTAGGAGCCTGAGATCCGGAGAAGCCAGGGTCGGAGCGGGTAAGTGAACGAAAGCGGGGAATCGGGGACGGAAGCCTGAGGCTATCCTCAGAACCTGGCTTCTTGCCGCGCTCTCCCACGGACGGCATTGCGAATTTGGGGCACGGTGATTTCGGCTGTTGGCTCTGGGTGTCACAGCCTGGTGGTAGCCAGGATGTGTGGGACAACTCTCCGTCGCTGGGTAGCTGGACATTGAACCCAGACACTGGAGTCCTTGCCGTTCACTCTCCTCTCCACAGACGTGGAAGCCGTACTCGGCTTCTGTAGAAAATCCAGTCTTCTGGGGTGTCCAGGACCTTGGAGAGGTGAAGAAGGTCCTCCCTGCTGATGGGCGAGCGGTTTGCGGGTCTTTGAGTTTGGTTCTTGCCCTCCCCAACTACTAGCGCAGTGAATGTGCCCGCTTCTAAAAACGCCGAGGCGTATAAGTGCCATCTACAGCCCTGATGACAGAGTGATCAAGGGAATGGGCCTGCGCTTCGTGGAGACCTTGCGAAGGACCCCGGATCTCCCGCTGAGAGAGATCCCGTGAAAAATACAGTTCTCTGCCTTTTCTAAATCCATGGTTCCTAACGTTTGTATTTCGTTACAGTGAAAATATTTACTGTAATACACTAAAGTCAATTTAATCTTTATCTTTTTTTGTCTTTTTGAGACAGAGTCTCGCTATGTAGTTCAGGCTTGCTTTTGGCTCACTTGTAGTGTAGGCTGCTCTTGAACTTGCAAAGATCCTCCTGCCTCAGCCTCCGGAGTGCTGGGATTACAGGCGTGCGCTACCACGTCCGGTGTTCAGTTTAATCTTTAAAATTCCAAGAAGCCATAAATGACCCAGTGTCACATTGCTAGATTACTTAATGACCTCCAGGCCAGGTGTAGTGGTGCATACCAGTGAGCTCAGCCTTCCGGAGTCTGAGGCAGGAGGATCTTCTTGAGTACAAGGCCAGCCTGAACTGCATAGCGAGATCCTGTCTCTGAAAAAACCAAAGAAACAAAACCCCCCCAAAACTTAATGACCTTCTGTAGATTTTATACAATCATCTGTTTTCTGCAACTTGAAGCAAAAATCTATTATATAGACTGGTACTGTTTGTCTTATCTTTTTTTTTTAATTTTTTAATATATTTATTTATTACTGTTATTATTGGATCTTTAACATATGTGGTGCTGGGGATTGAACTCAGGGCCTTGTGCATGCAAGGCAAGAGCTCTACCACTGAGCCACATCCCAGCCCTGTTTGTCTTATCAACATCTTACCTGTCTTATCCTGTCTTTTGGTGCTTGTCAGAAGTTTTGTAAACAAGCCGTCTCTGGTGGCCCACGCCTATAATCCCAATACTTGGGAGGCTGAGGCAGGAGGATCATGGAGAGTTCAAGACCAACCTGGGCTGCATAGCAAGACCCTGTCTCAAAAAGACCAAAAAAAAAAAAAAAAAAACAAAGTTTTGTAAACATTGTATTTGTCTAGTGTTGTAATGATAGAGAATTCAATACTCTGCCACTGCCTATTGTCATTAACTCTGATTGTAGTTGTGTATTTTTAGCATAGATGATAGGAAGAAATATTCATTAGGAGGCATTATATGCATTCTAAATCGTTTTTTACTGGCTTTTGGAAGAGAGAGGGTGACACCCCTACAAAGGTGAACAGTTTGTCTAGATGTGAGATAATGCAAAAGTGAAAATCTTTCATGTTTTGCTTACTGGCCTGCTTGTGGGAACAGGGAGTACTCAGGGTTGGACCCAGGGTCTTGTGGTTGTATCGCTAAGCTACATCCCAGGCCTTTCTTTACTTTTGAGGCAGGTCTGACCAAGGTGCCCAGGCTGGCTTTAAACTTGTGATTCTCCTGCCTCAGCCTCCCAAGTAGCTGAGATGATGCCAGTGCTGCACCACCCTCCCTGGCAACCTGCATTATTTGAAAGCACTGGAATTTTTAAAAATTAGATGTTACTGGTACATTTTAGATATACATAATGGTCACATTCATCATAGAGAATCTGTACCTGTACATGATACAACTTGGTGTTTTTCTGTGTCCCCCTGGCCTCCCTTCAACCCCTCCTCTCTTCCCCATTTACAAAGCTTTGCTTCCATGTTTTTCTTCTTTTCTTATTCTTTTAACTTTTCTCTTCTTTCCTTTCTCTTGTTCCCTCTCCATTTGAACATTTTCCTCCCATTTCACAATACTTATTATACATTTTGGTCTTTATTTACAGTTTTGGTTTCTAACACTGGAGAAATGTGTCTGATTTGTTTCACTTAAGAGTGTGGACTCAGGGTGCATCCATTTTCCCAGAAATGTCTCAAGCATATCCTTCTTGATGGCAGAGTAATACTCCGTTGTATAAAAAAAGCCCACGTTTTCTTTATCCACTCACCAGTTTATGGGCACTTGGGCTTTTTCCAAGATTTGACTATTACCAACTGAAGTACTGAAGCTTTTTTTAAAAGGATATATTCAGCCAGATGTGGTAATACACTCCTGTAATTCCAGCATCTGGGAGGCTGAGGCAGCAGGATGGACATAAGTTTAAGGCTACTCTGGACTACATAGTGAGCTCAAGGCCAGAGTGAACTATCTTGCAAGACCCTATCTCACCACCCCCTCCCAAAGAAAGGATATATTCTTTGTGAATATACTTGGTCAATACAGTTAAATTCCTATGGCTCACATTCCAGAAGAAAATACACATGCAACTAGGTTTTTTAAATGCTGTAATAAATGCTTTGATCCCTTTTAACGCTTTACCTACAGCTAGTTGAGCCAGTCTTGTTTTTTATTTCTTCGCATCCTTTTACTAGTGCATATTGTCTATAAGATTAATGGGTTGCATTTTGGCTGATTCATACGTGCATGTAACATACTTTAATGGTTCCCCCCCACACACACACCACCACCTTTGCCCTAGGGTCCCTGCAGTTGCACATTTGGGGGGAGGTTTTGGTGCATGTAACATACTTTGATTATATCTGTGCCCCCATTACCTGCCCTTGCGCCCCCCTCCCCCCGTTACCTTGCTCGTGTCTGCTTACAGTCTCCCTTCTCTGCCTTGTCATCTTCGTTAGATTCCACACATTAGGGCGAGCACGCACTGTTTGTCTTTCAGTCTGTTACTCACATATTGTTCTTACTTTTGTGTTAAAATTTTTTTACACTTTGAAATGAAGTGGCAAGCTTTTTGACAGGTAATATTGTAAAAGATGTATCATTAATATTCAGGAACTTTGCTTATTGATTATATAAATCCCAAATTGTTTTTCTATATTCTTTTTGTTCGGTTCCGTTATCCAGGGACTGATTTTCCAGTACCACTCTAGGATTTCGAAGATCATGAAACTTTCAATCAGAGGGCCTGGATTGAATTCTGGGCTCTAGCACTGAGTAGTGGTGGACAGGTTGCCTGACAGTCTGAGCTGGTCTGGACTGTGTTGATAAAAGTACTAGGCTTTATTTCATAAGCTGTCACAAGATTTAGTAAGGCAGCAACTGTGGAATCACTGTGTAAAGGGAAAATGTGTATATATTATCATTTCACTCTGACACCTGGAAAATCAGTAAGTTTGCATCATTTGTGATTTGATCATTTATATTATGTATCCTTTTATCTGAAAATGTCACACATTTCTGAGACGATCTTTGTCCTACTTTTGAGCACAGTAAAGCTGACCAAGAATGGTTCAATACTCTGGTCCATTGAATTAATCATCCGGGTTAATCAGTAGGTGTCTGGAAGGTGAATGTCTTCATTGAGGAGTTTAAATATGATCTTGTTTAGTCATCATGTGTTGTCACTTGAGAATTTCCAAGTGCAGGAAAAAAAACTGATGCTTTATGTGCTCATATTCAGAGTCTGCCAAAAACGTGTATACACACTTCGGGGAAAAAAGAACTTGTCTGAATATTTTAATACTAAATGTATTGAGACATCATGAGATTAGTACAAGTTACCTTTGGCCTCTACGATTGCAAGAAGCTCTCCAGCTGGTGGCCATTAGCTTCCAGATGTTCATTAGCACGGTGAACTGCTGCTGGGTAACCTCGCTCACCGAGATGGCTACACATGCATTTGCTGTCTTCTCTAAGGGCATCAGTGTCGTGGGTTTTCTGTGATATGTGACATCCTCTGGGGTCCCCCATAGGACAACAACTTCTGTTGAAAAACACACTTTTACTCTTTTCCTAAAGCATGTATACATTTTTTTTGGCAGACTCTGTATTATTAAATGAAGGTTAGAAGTAGCCCTCAGCTTACTTACTTGAGTAAGAAATATTATTTTACTGAAACTAATATTTAGAACTAGAAGGAACCTCTATGAACATACAGATCTTTTCATTTAATAGAAGAGATGGCTGGGTTTGGTAGCACACACCTGTACTCCTAGCACTCAGGAGGCTGAGGCAGGAGGATCACTGTGAGTTTGAGACCAGCCTGGGCTACAAAGTGAGCTCAAGGGCAGCCTGAACTGCATAGTGAGACCCTGACTAAAAAAAAAAAGGGAGAATTACAGCTCCAAAACACGCAGTAACTGGCTTACTGGAAGTTATCTGGCATGGGTAATACTGAACCTGAACTGAAGTTAAGGTCTTAAGTGCCCTTTCTGTTTTGCTGAGGTTATCCCTAAGCATTGTGATGTGGTTTGGTAGTATGTCCTGGTTTGTATACCATAATCTTTAATGTGTTAAAGGAGCACATACACAGTATACACAAACTCTTTCCCTTTTAGCTGGTATAGTCTTGTAAATTGTAGGAACAAAGGTCCTTGGGAGATTTGAAGTGGAGTGAATTAAAGAAAAAAAATTACTTATGTTCTTCAGAACAGTTATTCTGAGCTCGTACTTGATTACTGTCAGAAATGGAAATGTTTCCTTTCTAGTGAGTGGAAGTGACAGGATCCTTGTAACATGAGCGAATGTTGCTAATCAGGAAGGTGAGCTGTATTCATTTCTTGCCCCTGATAGAAACTCTTTCCCCGTGCTGTTGTTTTAATATTCTATTCTGTCAGTTACCTTTTACCTGTAGAATCATCTCTAGTAATTTCATTCTAGGTAAAAAGCCACACTGGAAGAGCAAGTGCATTGTCTTGTTGGGAACCCTGCACGAGCCCTTTGGTCTCATCGGCCGTAGAGCCTGTTTCCGTCTGTGGAGATGACAGTACAGCTGCTCTGGTCTTTGCCCGGGTCCCCTTGGTGGCTCCTCTTGTTAGGGTGACAATGAACCCTAGATAAGCGGATCCTGACAGACAGAAGAAATTGAAGACAAGTTTGTCGTGGTTGTGTTAGTTGATAATCTACTTTTACAAAGATGTACAAATATTTTTGAGAGTAAATGCTTTTTTGGCACTAGGGGTTTAAAAACTACGGTGTCATACACTTGCTATCCACCTGCCGTGCTAGCGTGACACCACACTCAGCTTCAAGTACGCTTTTAAAGAGCATACTGCCTCGGGTAATACTTTATTTTAAGTAAGGGCAATCATTGAGTAATCCTGTTGCTAAAGAGTGTATTAATGTTCCTTATATTTTCACTAGATTATTGTGTTTATTCCTATTCTCTGGATTCTTTAACAACAATTTTGGTCTTCATAGATTATATGAAAGGACTAGACAGCTAGTGTTAAAAGGTTGGGTGATGACCCTGGTTCAAATTTCAGCTCTTACTGTGATGCCTGCACTAGTTACTTACCCTTTTACTAGCTCAGTTTCCTCCTGGACAGTGAGTCAGTACCTTCGTGTCAGACTTAAGTAAAGCATGTAGAATACTGCTGAGCGCATGGTTGATCATGGCTTTGATTATTATCATGTAGCCACGGAGCTGTTGTAGGACCGCCTTCCAGTTCTCTTGTGAAAGTATGTCTTCATTTTCTGCTTACTTACTGTTTGTTCATTATTAATGAAGTTTCAGTAAATAAATATCTCCTGAGTATATATTTCATTTTGTGAATATTTTACGTGTGGGCTTCATAACCAAAGGAGGCATTCTAACAGTTTACACTGTCTTTGTAAGTTATAACACCGAATTTGGTAATTGAAACAAGCTGTTCTTTTCATAGTTAATGCTATCTTCTGGCACTTCTTTGTGTGGGAAGATCATCTTCCAGTGACATCTGCCCTCTTAACTGTTCACGTGCATCTTGTACCACAGGTCATTTACTAGGTTCTTGGAAAACAGTAGGAAATAAGAAATATTATAAGGAAACAAACAAGGGTCTGAGAGCGAGTTAACTGTGGATATGAGCTGCTTTGGGGCTAGAGCTCCAGTGGTCTGAGAACACAGTGACCTAAGATGAGCTAGGAAGCCTGCTCACTGGGAGGCTGAGGTGGGGGGGATGGCAAGTTCCATTAACTTAGTGAGTCAATGAGACCTTGTATCAAAAAAAAATTAAAAGTGACTGGAGATGTGGCTCAGTGTGCCACCACCACCCTGCAGAAAAAGTGTAGTAGAAAAAAAAAAATGCAGAGTCCAGGACAAGTACTGCATTGCAGATCATGAAAAGGAGTTTGTATTGATTTTGAATACAAGAGGAAGTCATTCTGTAGTTTTTAAGTAGAGGAGTAGTAGGATTAATAACGTGATCGTGTGTGCTCGTGTGTGGAGGATGAATTGGAGAGGCCGAGAATAGAAGTGAGGGGAGAAATTAGGAGTCCATTGTTGTCATCCCAGTGGGAGTCGAAGGCGGTGTGGACTAGGAGGTTGGCAAAGCAGATGGAGAGCAGTGTGTCACACAGTGTGTTTGAAGCAGGATTTGGTCCTAGATTGGAGGCGTGGTGAGGAAGAGGAGTCGAGAGTTCAGGCTTCTGAGTTCAGTGCCCCGGTCAGTGGCTGTGCCAGGCCTGGGAAGGGAGGGGTGAGCCCCTTCTTCACTCACTGTGGAGTCTAGGACCTTACACTAACTTTCAAGTCTCCAGGTCTTAGAAGGCCCACAGTGGAGAGAACATGGAAGGTGTCCACGCTCCTCATAAATTTCACAGATTTGTAGGTGACCTCTGTGGAGAAGAGCTCCAGGGCCCCCGCGCACACGGTCTCCTGCACAGCTCAAATCATTTCTATGGTGTTACATGAGCAGTGGTGTTCCTTGGGGAATCATGACAAGAAAAAAAATTCTGTCCGTGTTCAGCACAGGTGCGATTGATTGATTACTGTGTCTCCAGGACGTAAGAGACACATTGGTCACCAGGAATTGGTACATACGCATCTGGACCCTCTTCGCTTCTCCCTTCCCTCATGTCCCTCCCATCTTCTGTCCTCAGGTCTGCTTCCCATCTCCCCAGAGTACCACCACTTCCTATCATCGCCTTTTATTCTGCTCTTGAAATTATTTCTCCTTCAGGTTCCTCGGGGAAACCATGCACTATTTAGCCTTCTGTGTCTGATTTGTTTCACTTAGCCTTGTGGTCTCATTACCATTCATTGCCCTACGCATGACTCAAGTTTATTAATTTTTATGGCTAAGAGATAGACAGGCGATAGATACAAGAGAGATGTATAGGTATATCTGCATACCCCCCTTTTCTTAACCCACTTGTCCGCTGATGGCTTGTGGGCTGCTTCCAATTGAGTGTGCATGTATCGCTGTGATATGCCTTTAATACTTCGGGGAGATACCTAGAAAGGTAGAGCTGGTTCAAATGGAGTCTGTTTAGTTTTCCATAGCGGTTGCACTAGTTTGTATTCACCAACAATAGAGGAAGGCCCCCCCCCAGCTGCTGCAGCATTTGTTCTTGTCTGAGTTCCTGATGGTAGCCCTTCTTTGTACAGCAGGGGGTCTCGGTGCTGTTTTGACTGCAGATGCGTTTTGTTTGGTTTTCAGTCATCCCTTCGTTGAACGTGTAGGTGCAGAGCAGATGGACGTACAGGGCTGATTGTACTGGCTTCTGGGGGCAGAGTTTTCTTCCATCCTTTGTATTGGAGCACAGAGTCTAGGGCCTCTGTAAGACAGGGTTGTATTTTCTGTGATTTAACAAGTAAAAGTTTGTTAAAAGATTACATGCACTTCAAGCCAGGAGTGGTGGGGCATGTCTGTAATCCCAGCACTTGGGAGGCTGAGGCAGGAGGATCGTCGCAAGTTTGAGATCAGCCTGAGCTACAAAGTGAGCTCAAGGCCAGCCTGAACTGCATAGCGAGACCCTGCCTCAAAAAGGCCAAAAAAAAAAAAGATTATATGCAATTCATACATAAATATATGTATCCCAATAATTATTTGTAATACCCCAAATAGTTTAGTGCCTTTGAACTTTTATTACATAGTAAACTTTTATGGTTAGTTTGTTTTCAAAAATCACATTTTAATACATTTGAAATCAATTTGATATACCTATAGAATTCTGTTTTTTAACTTAAATATTCAGATTTATCAGTAATTAATAATTATGGCCAAGTGGCACATCAGGCAGACCCTTGCATCAAAGTTTGGCTCTTCCTTCTGTCCCCTGCACTGCTTTTCTCTATATTTTTCAAGCCTTTTTTCTAGGCTCGCATCCTCAGAGAAAGCTTCTCCTCCCACAGTATTTAAAACCATGGTGCTGGGGATATAGCTCCACGGTACAAGCACCCGCCTGGCAAATGCAAAGTCCAGAGCTCAATCCCCAGTACCAAAAGAAATAAAATAAAATTGTGCGCAAACACATACATTTTCTTTTTTTTTTTTGTAATTTTTTTATTTTTTTAAGTGTAAAAGAAAAAGAACATCAACAAAAAAGAGGAAAGCATTAACAAAGAGACACAAAGTAGCACAATAACAGTATAATCAAAATTGAATTATAGACAAAGCAACAGGAAACTGACAATAGTTGTTGCATTATGTATTGATAACTTCAAATTGTATGCTCAGGAAAACACATATAGACATACAAGATTGATCAAACAACCAGTCATCAACTATTCCTTACCATAAAGTGACATAAGACAATAGTGGAACCATGTTAGCCATCCTACACATACATACATACATACATACATACATACATACATACTTATTTGCCTCTTTCTTCCTTTTCTCCTTTCCCTCATCCCATCTGTTCTTCACTTTTGAACAGATTTCCTTCATGCCTCTTAGTTTATATTCCCACCCTCAGGTTCTTACACCAGTGACACAATACGTTGCTCGCATATGTACCTCTGATTTATTTCACTTATGAGTATGGTGTCCAATTGTGACCATTTGCCTACAAAGGCCCCAAATCTGTCCCTCTTTATAGCTGAGTAATATTCCATTATATAAAAATGCCACAGTTTTTTAATCCAGTCCTCTGTGGGTGGACATTTGAGTTGCTTTCACAATTTAGCTATTACAAATTGCGCTGCTATAAACATGGGTGCACATATATCACAGTGATATGATGTTTTCAGATCTTCTGGGAAAATACCCAGAAGGGGAATAGCTGGTTTGAATGGAACCTCTAGACCTAATTTGCTGAGAAATCTCCAAACTGCTCTCCACAGTGTTTTCACTAGTCTGCATTCCCACCAGCAGTGCAGTAGAGTCCGTTTCTCCAGAGCCTCACCAGCATTTGTTATTGGATGATTTCTTAATGCTGGCCAATCTTACTGGGGTGAGATGAAATCTCAGTGTTGTTTTTATTTGCATTTCTCGAATGACTAAAGATGTAGAACATTTTATCATATATTTATTTGCCATTTGTATTTCTTTATCTGGGAAGTGTGCATTCATCTCAGTTGCCCATTTCTGGATTGGGTCTTTGAATTTGGACAGGTACATGTTTTTTAATTCTTTGTATGTTCTAGATAGAAGACGTTTTGTCTGAGGGACAGCCAGCTAGGATTTTTTCCCAATTTGTGGGTTTTCTTTTTACTTTGCTGGTGATTTCTTTAGATGTGCAAAAACTTTTCAGTAGGACGAGGTCCCAGTTATTGATTCTTTGAATTGTTTCTCTTGCAGTTTCATTTTTGTTCATTAAACTCTCTGCCTACTCCTATGTCTTCAAGATTTTTACCTACTTTCTCTTCCAATAGGTTTAGAGTTTCTGTTTTAATGTTGAGGTCTATGATCCATTTTGAGCTGAGTTTGGTGCATGGTGATAGACTGGGGTCTATTTTCAGTTTTCGGCAAGAGGCAAGCCAGTTTTTCCAGCACCATTTATTAAACAGGCCTTCTTTTTTCCAGTGAACTTGGTTGGCCCCTTTGTCCAATATTAGGTGGCTGAGTGAAACACATACATTTTCACACCTACCACTTTATTTTTTACTGTAGCACTAACGGAGCCTAACACATTTGAATTTTTCTCCTCTGCTGTGTCTCCATGCCTGACAGTATACTGAGTAAGACAGCGCTGAAGGAGTATATGAAAAGTTTACTTCCACTGCTATATAATGTTTTATGTAAATGAACCATAATTTATTTCTCAGTTCTTACATTTTGGTTCATAATCCCTTTCGAATTAATTGTTGCATATAATAAGAGACAAGGGCCATGCTGATTTATCCTAGCGATACGGGGGAAGTATAACTCCCAACCTGTCAGATGTCCGTGTCCTGTCACCCAGAATTGAAGAATGAATTTTAAGGAACAATGCAGGAAAGATTTTTCCTAAGAATAGGAAAGATTTGAAGCCAAGCATGGGGGCCCACACCTGTACTCCCAGCACTCCGGATGCGGAGGAAGGAGGATCACTGTGAGTTCAAGACCAGCTAGGATACACAGAGCTCAAGGCCAACCTGCAATACATAGCAAGACCCTGTCTCCAAAACAAGAGTAGGAAAGATTTATTGAGAGCTTCTTAAGAGACAGGACAGGAGCCAGAATACCACCGAGGCCACATCGCTAAGAATGTTTGATACAGCAGCTTCAGAAGGCGAGCACAGGGTGGGTCAAGCTGCATTCAGCCATTAGGGTTACCAGTGCAGCTGCCTCACTAGTACTGAGCCAGCAGTGAAGCAGGGCATGCAGCAAGGGTGCAGGGAAGGGGCAGAGGCCCTCTGGGGGAGGGTTGGGTCTGGATGCTGTGCCCCCCACCCGGGTGACTGAAGGTCTGTCTGGACTTCACTGGAGCAGGTAAACACCAATGGTAATATAATTCCAAGTTACTGCTTATCTCTTGGGGAGCTGTGTGCCTCTGGCCACTGCATCTTTATGTTGAGGCTTGCTCTGCTTTCAGAAGGGCCTCCAGCCACAATTTTGATATCTTTATTTTTTCTGCTGACTTCCTTGAGGGCCCAGCCTCCCCCACAGTGTATATTAATTTCTATAATAATAGTACCTTTTGTTGAAAAGACTGTCCTTTGACCATGGAATTGCCTTTGTTAAAATTAGTTGATCCCATAGATGTGCGTCTGTTTATACCCTGAATTCTTTCCTGTTGATTTGTCTTTTTACCAAAACCACACTTTTGTGATTACTTCAACTTTATAGCAAGTTGTGAAATGAGTTGGGGAAGTCCTTTCACTTTGTTCTTTATGAAGATTGGTCTGTCTATTTTAAGTGCATTTTCATGAAATTGGAATTTAAATCAACTTTCTATTTAAAAAGCTAATGGAGCATCTAAATTGTCCTTCCCAAGGTCTCACACTGTCCAACACCAGTCTAGCTTTCCTTACACTATCAAGATTTTATTCTTTAGTTGTTTTGGGTTGGAGATGGAAGCCGGGAGGCTGCACCACTGAGCCACGCCACGCCCCTTTTTATTTTATTTAGGGACAGAAGTTCACCAGGTTGCCTAGGCCAGCCGCATACTTCCAGTTCCCTCCTCCGTCTGCTAAGTACCGAGTACTGGTGTGAGAATTTTTCAGCGTGTAGTTTTAACATGGATGTGGTGGTATATGCCTTAATCCCAGCACTTAGGAGACGGAGGCAGGAGGCTTCCTGAGTTTGAGGCCAGCCTATGCTACATAGTGAGTTAAAGGCCACCCTAAACTACAAAGCTGTGTCTCAAACAAAACAACCAAAGATGTAATTTTACAAGTTGTAGGGCTGGGGATATAGCTCAGCAGCATAAGCACCTGCCTGGCAGGCTTAAGGTCATGAATTCGGTTCCCAGTACCAAAAAAAAAAAAGTTGTATGATTTCTCCATGAACAGTAGAAAGCAGTACCATATTCACTTTTAAGATGATTTTCTTAAAAGGGAAAACTTTTTTTTTAGAATGAAGTCAAGAAATGAGAACCAAGGGCTTTAACTGCTCTTTCTTTTCCCTTTCACCCTGTTAATTTCTCCAGCAACTCTAACGTTACTCAGTTATGACCATGTCATCTTTAAATGCTTTTTTGTTTTGGTTTGGAAGACTGAGTCATTTAGGGTTGCATTGTTTTTGCATCACAAATGTGGCTAATGTTTAAACTGAATGGAGTATTATAGTCACAGCACTGGATGTACAGCCTACAAAGAACCTCTGTGAGCTGATGTGAGCACTTCTTTCAAAACATTTGGTCAGAAACAAACCACAAAACACCACACATTTTAATTTTGACCTCTTCAACACTTCAGCTTTATTTAAAATCTGATAGTTATAGCCTCTTAAAATATTTCTCATGTCTACATTTGTGTTCTCAAGGAAAAGTATTTGATATTTGAATTTGCTTCTGTCCGATCATGTAACCTCATCCATAAATTACATTATTACAGATAACATAAAGTTTATTTTAACAGCCTCATTCTTATAAATAAAACATAAACATGCACCCACAGGCAAAGTAGGCTGTACTGAACGTCAAGAACATACGGCAAATTTCTGCTTGAAGACACTTTAGTCCTTTAAACAGGCTAATAATATTTTAGGATTATTCCTACTGAGAATCCGACTGACATTTCATCAAAAATTTCCAAAATTAGCTGCTTCATTAAATTATGAAAAGTGGCTCTCTTAAAAATGATCAATGTGAGCTGGGTATGGTGGCACATACCTGTAATCCCAGCACTTGGGAGGTTCAGACAGGAGAATCTCTGCGAGTTCAAGACCAGCCTGTGCTACAAAGTGAGCTCAAGGCCAGCCTGAACTGCATAGGGAGACCCTGTCTCAAAAAGACAAAAAAAAAAAAAAAAAATTAATGTGTCTTCATCATAGCCAGTAAAGACTAAAGTCCCTTTACCCCATAGTAACTTTTTAACAGACTGTCCTTTTAGTACATCACATCTCAAAATGTTTAGACTGATGAAAAATAATTCATTTTTATCTCAACATCAACTAAAATTTTTCTGAGTCTATGGGTACCCCTGTTAGTGGAGGCTGTGGAGATCAGTTACCTGTTGTAGGTTCTGTATGGTACACATGTACGGAAGGCAGGTGTGTGTGCAAATACGCAGAGTATTCACATGATTATTTTGAAAAGTCACAGCATTCATGAGAAGGGCACGAGGAAGCTGACACTGTCTGCTAAGTGCCTGTCACTGTGTGAGCTCTCTCCGGAAGCGGAGAAGCTAAATTACTGCTGCCTCCCAGGCAAAGCAAAGCTGGGAGCGACAGAAGTTGAGATGGGTTGGTAGGCGGTTCACGAACAAAAGCGTTTGGCAGAATTTTGCTTTTGATGGTACCTTCACATTGGATGCTGAAGACAACCACTGCCATCTTCCCCAGAATCGTGGGACAAACTCAGTTTGTGAATCAAGGTCCCGCTGTATTCCAGTGTGCCAAAATGCAGTCTTATTTTCTCAAAGAGACATAACTAGTAGTTGTGGTGTTCAGCCAAACAAGAGGTAAGCCACAGTACTTTGAGATAAGAAGGTAAAGGGAATTTAGAACAGGGTGGATGAGTTAAGTTCTGGGATTTAGGCCTGTGTGTCTGGCCCTGATACATACTCAAATCAATGAGGACATACTTGCAGCTTTCAGCACCAAGTTGTTCTGCTTGCCTGTAAAATGAGTTCCTTTATAATAGTGATGATAGTGAATGAGATTAAGTAGCCACTGTTACAGTCTTGTAACACAGGCAGCAGAGTACATGGGGGTATCTCCTAGATAAAAGATAGGTTGGCCATGTGGCGAAATCCTCTGCAGGCCTCGGTGCTGGTGGTAAGCAGAGGACGCTGCCCTGGTGAGGTGTGGAGAGAGGGAGAATACGAGCGCTCGGGTGAGTCTCCTAGTGGGCTGAGCTGTAGGAGCATTGTGGGATTCCCCCCGCCCCCCGCTTTTGTGTTAACAAAATAAAATGAAACAGTCAGTGGCTGAGTAAGAAAGGAGAAAGTGGAATAAGACATACAAAGAGAGAGAACAAGGGATGAAATACTTGTGAGTGAGGAAAAATGTATTGTTAGGAGGGAGCTTCAATATGAAGTAGACTTTGCTCCTCAAATAGGACTTCACAAAAGGAGCCTTGATAAATTTTGACTGAACAAGTGAATTTAAAGTGGTTGTGTAAAGCCGGGCATGGTGACGCGTGCTTGTAACCCAGCACTGGGGAGGACGAGGTGGGAAGATCATTCATTGCAAGTTCGAGGCCAGCCCGGGCTACAGAGTGAGCTTGTGGCCAGCCTGAACTGCATAGGCTCGAAAAGATGGGAGGTAGGAGAGGTTGTATAGCTACGCCGACCTCTCTTGATGCCAGGAGCGTTGCAGTTCGGTGGAGTTTCACCATATGTGTGATTGGAAAGAGGAGGAAAAGGAACTATGTTTTCAAGAGGTTTTTTTTTTTTTTGAAGCAGAGAATAAAGCAAGATCTTTTAGAAAAGCTCAAAATCTAAAATCTGTTACAGTGCTATTGGTTCTTTTGTTCGTCTCATTCTTAGGATGGTTCTCGCGTCCTAAATGGCCACCTAGATGGCCAACACAGAAAGGCTTGCACGCTTTGTAACCCTAACTGTTCAGCACCCCAGCGGTTTGCTTGTTTGGGGAATGGCGAGCTTTGGAAAAGTTGTTTCTAAACTGAATGTGTTGTTCGTGAAGAACTAACTGGTTAAACAAAAATAACTTAGTTCCCTAGGTTACTTCTTACAAAACAAAATTCCAGGCTATTATTTTATGGTTTCTAAAGAGAATTTTTGAGAAGGAAATGTCAGTAAACTGTTCTTTTTTAGCACATTGTGTAAGAACACATGCGCAAATAAGAATTCCTGTTGCAATATCTTAAAAACAAACCTTCAAGTAATTGTGCAATGTCTTTGTTATAAGTGCGAGCTCAAGTAGATCCAGGTTGTTTTGCTTGGATTCTTTCACCTCCTTGAGATGACACTGTGGGAGAGAGTGCGCCAGGAAATGAGCTCTGTTACCACAGGGTTGTGTTTTTGTTTTTTATTTTTTGAGGGAGAATTAGGATTTTTTTTAAAGAATGCAAGCTCTTTGCTTTCTATCATAAATTAATTGAATTTTATTTGTTATGATGTAGATGACTGTCTGACAGGAATTGCCTACAGGGTTTGGCTGAATGTGAACCCACACAATTTTTAAGTATGTGTAGAACTTAAGTAGAGCTTCCCGTTTTAAATACCTGGAAGGTGGAAAAGTGCTTTATTTAAGTGCTTTATATAGTTGGATTTCAAATGTCCTTGGTAGTTTTATTCATACAGTCCAAGCTTACGGGCTGGACACCCATTCTGTGAGCCTACTATAGTGATGCTCTGCTAGGAACATATTTTTACAAAATAACCTATTTTTTTGTCATTGCTGGGGCTGCATTGTCTTTTGACAATATCTTTAGAGAAGTGTGACTTGATTCATCAACCAAACTTCGGCCTGTCTTGAACTCTGTCCCTGGTCTCCTGCAGTGCTTCCCTGCTCATCTTCATCGCTGCCCGTGGCGTAGGTGGAGTCCATGTGAGAGGTGCGGTAGTGTGCTGGGCTTTGACGCACATTACTGTGCTTCATACTGACAGTCCTTTGATGTGTGCTGCCTTCTCCCTGTTTTACAAATTAAACTGTTTGGAGAGATTGAGGGATTTAAATCTAGTTTTATAAAACTCAAGCTCAAAAATTTGTTTTCTTCCCATGAAGTGTGCATTATCTTTCTGTCTAATCTTACTAAAATGTCCATTTCCTTTAGACCTATTGTGGTTGGTCTCCCGTGTGCCTTGGTGTTTCTTACTAGCCTGACTGTGCAGAACACAAGGACCTTACCTTGTTCCTACCTGCTACCTCTCCTTAGTGCCCACTAGAGACCTGAGAATGAACGACGCTGGTATGATGGCAGTGAGGCAGGCGCTGTGAAGCTGCTTTTCTGGTTTAGGCTGCATCCTGGTTGGTTGCTTCATACAGCCTACCCACACACACCCACAGTCACACACACGCGCGCATGCCTACGAAGTTTTATATACAAATAAAGAGCCTATGAGAGTGACGATTATTGTAATTTTGTGGATCCAGAAAGCCAAGGCCTAAAAGAAATGAAACTTACTTTAAGATCATGCTAGTTAGTACAAGTCTAGGGTTCAACTTTAAATCATACAATCATCTACTCCAATCTACCTGTGGTAATGGAAATCTCTGTATTGTGTCTTGACATGTTTATGTGTTCCTTAAGAAGTCAAGGCAACAAACGAAAGGTGCCCACAACTGAATTTTATCTAAAAGAGGAGCCCCTCTGTTGCAGTGAAAAATGTAAGCACTTTATTCAGGACCTTAGGATCTTCTACATCTTTCACTGTATAAGGCATAAATTTTAGAAATAATTGTAGTTAGGAGTTAATCAAGGAATAAAATACAGCAGCTAACAAACCCATGACCATATCACATTTTAGTCAACTCAATACGATAGCATAATTCCTGACACATACAGTCTTAATTTACTTTTGTGCATTAAGGGTTCAAGAATGTAACTCAGTGGTAGAATGCTTACCCTGCACCTACGGGGGTCTGGGTTTGATCCCTTCCATGGCGGGGGGATCCCCTAATAGGTAAGCAAACAAAGAAGAATCTTAGAAAGTGATGTGTTAACCAGGCATGGTAGTGCACACTTACAATACCTGCACTCTAAGATGCTGAGGCAGGAGGGTTATAAGTTCAGCCTCGCCTGGGAAAGATTTAATGACACCTTGCCTCAAAAATGAAAAGCACAAGTAAGAATAGGAAGGCCTGGACATGTAGCCTAGGTTGAAGGCCCTGAGTCCAACCCCCAGTGTGTGTGTGTGGGGGGGGAGGTGATTTCTTGAGTTTCTTTCTTAATAACATAAATTTGCAAGTCTGACTTTGGATTCAGAACTGTCACTGAGTCAATAAAATTGAAAAATAGAGCACTTGGTTATGAGTTTAGAGCTACAGAGACACTGAAAGCAGTGGATACCATCTTGTCCTGTGGATGTATTTTTGAGACCGGGTCTCACTTTATAGTTCAGGTTGACCTTGGGCTTACATGTAGCCCAGGCTGGCTTTGAACCTCAGATTTCCAAGTGCTCAGATTACATGCTTGTCTCACCACCCCTAGCTTAAAATAAAAGCATCTTACGAGATGCATGATTTGAAAATATTTTCTCCCATTCTGTGAATTCTTTGCATTTTCTTGGAATTGTCCTTTGAAGCACAAAAATTTCACTTTTGATGATGGTCACTATTTGTTATCAGTTGTCTTGTTATAAAAATCTGGACAAGTTCTGTTAACATCTGAAGAATGACAGAATCACAGGCCATCCATTACTGTATATACTGTACTATGTTATGTTACCTTGATTTAAGTAAAAACATCTGTGAAGCATGTTATAAATAGAATACATTTAATATACTATTAATATTTAAACTTTTTATCTTCTAGGTTCATATCATTTTATTAGAATTGTTTCATACAAATCAGTGAGGCGGCACATGTTTGGAATCCCAGCCACTTGGGAGGCTGAGGCAGGAGGGTCTCAAGTTCAAGGCTAGCTGGACAATGTAGTAAGACCCTATCTCAATATAAAATTTTAAAGGGCCTGGACATGTGACTCAATAGTAGAGCACTTGTCTCACAACCACAGGCCCGGGGTTCAATCCTCAGTACCAAAAAATTAAATTTAATGTTTAAAAAACATTATTTGGTGGCACATGCCTGTAATCCCAGCACTTGGCAGGCAAAAGCAGAATTGCTGAGTTCGAGGCCATCCTGGGCTACAAAGTGAGTTTAAGGCCAGTCTGAACTGCATACTGAAACCCTGACTAAAAAAAGATAAAAACAAAAAGAAAGAAAGAAAGAAAGAAAGAAAGAAAAAGAAATTATTTCCTTCATAAAGCTGCTCGTGGTCTGGGACATATGTACTAACATTTATGACAGCTCTGATAATGTATTCCATTTTTTCCAATGTTGTTAAAACAACTATGAAAGGTTAAAAGATAAGGTGGTAAAAATGACAGCAAGGTAAGTTTTGAATAGAGCAAAAGCCAGTTATGAATTAGAAGGGTGTTAGAACAGTAGGCTGTCGGTATTTGTTAACACTCCTACACTGTGAACAAACTGACTTCAGATTGTAATCTGGAAAAACCACCAGAATAATTGTTGAGAAAAGATTTAAAATTACAAGCTTCTTAGTTATGTGAGGATTTCTGTACAGATTTTTCAAGTCCTGGTTGTAAGAAGTAAAATGGCCAGTGTAAACATATCCAAAGAGTATGTGGGCTATTATTTCTATGTTACTCTTATGCTCAGCTTAGACTCTCAGCTCAGAGCAAGAGAATAAAATACAGTGCTGGATTTTGTTTTGCTGTATTAGCTCCTCAAGAGTTACTGATCAATGAAATGGCAGAGAATGGAAAAAATTGTGACCAGAGGCGTGTAGCGATGAACAAGGAACAACACAATGGAAATTTTACAGGTAAATGACAATAACAGCAGACCTTTATTGGGTATTTACTGTGAGACTCTTCTGAGAACTTGACGTACATTAAGTTGACCCTTACAGTAGTCCTGAAAATGTGATCCCCATTTTACTGAAGAGAAAACTGAACCACAAAAGGGTTAACTGCCCAAGGTCATATCAATAGTAGATGGCAGAGCCGGGATTTAGAACCAAGTATTTGCCTTTACATTATGAGATCTACACCACTTTGATATATAGTACAGTGCTATGTTTACATAATGCCCATCATAGATAGGTGATCAATTTAAACTTACTGTAGCCACGTATGATAGTAGAAGCTTGTGTTCTGATAGTAAACCTATTGCAAAAATAACATTAACATTGGGACAGAAACACCTAACCCATATTTGTTGTTTCCCAAAACCCACAATAGTTGTCCAGGTTCAACAACTGATTATTTTCAGTACTAATTATTTAGGACACCCTCTTCAAAATGTTCATGTATCTGTCAGGTCAAGGAGAGCATGCTTGAGAACCTGGGTTCAACCCACAGCACCAAAAAAAAACGTGGCAACTGTGATCATTCATCTCCTTTCTGAGCCCCTAGGCATTGCTGAGTCTGGATAAGTTGTTATTTCTTAAGACTTTATGGCAGGCTATTAATACTTACCTGGGATGTGAGTACGTTTCACCCATTCTTATCACAGACTGCTTAAAAGAATTCCCTAAAAGGTTGCCACCAGTTGAGGTATAAGTTATGGAAACCTCCCATGATCCTTAGCTTTCTGTTTTAGATTTCAGACACACTTGTAGTGGGCCACATATGTTAACCAGAATTAGGTTTCAGATGTTGCCTCTGCTAAAGAGGGGCAGATCTCAGTTAGCACTTGAACTGTTTTATATGCAGTATTTCAGATACAGGGTAGAAGGATGAGTGTCTTTTTAAAGTACTTCAGCAGAGTGAGCCTAAGTGTTAAGAGTTCTGTTTTAACTTCTATACTATTGTTTTTTCAGACACCTCTTCAATAAATGAAAAGAAGAGGAGGGATCGGGAAGAAAGACAGAATATTGTACTGTGGAGACGGCCACTTGTTACCTTGCAGTATTTTTCTCTGGAAATCCTTATACTTTTAAAGGAATGGACCTCAAAGTAAAGAATCTTCTGTTACTTTTTATGTAAAACCCACTTTCTAATTGTAGAAATCTTCCGCCCTCTCCTACTTCCTGCCATCTGCTCATCAAAATGCATTGATTAAATGTAGAATATTATCACTGGAGCATACTTACTTTCCTCTCTCTAGTTTAAAGAAAAATAGGCTACAGAATTTAATTTGGAGAAAAATGTATATAGAAACATGTTAGTTTTGCTGCATAGCTTATTATAGTTGACCACTATTTCATGTTCAGCCTTGCAAGTCCGAACACTGAAAATAGATGGGTTTTTTCCCACCCTGTGTGCATTTTGTACACTGATTCTGCAGCAGGACAAGGTTCAGATTATGTGGCACTTTGATGATAGTTTGAACCAGTGAGAAAGGACTCTGCGGGGACGTGTGTTGTCTTTACCCTTGGTGCTTGTGAGCCCTGTTTTAGCTCCAGAGAGCAAGCTGCACTTATGTGTATCTCACTTTCTTGTTTGCCTATCTCTGCTGTGAATTACGTTTTCTTGTACTTAGAGTTCATCAGACATTTTGGAACATTTTTAAGTGCACTTAATGCCTGTAGCAACTATATAAAGAAGGTTACACAAATGAATGATTATAACAATTTTAAAAGCAAAACCCCAGTGGTTAATTGTTTTGCTAAAAACATAACACTAAGAATCTTAGTCCAAGTCCTCTGACCTGAAAGTCAGTGTTCTGTTACATACTGCAGTGCTGCTTCACTTAGAAATGGGGGAAAGAGAAGCCCAAGCTTCGGGTAAGGGAAAGACTATGGTGGGATTTATGAGAAGAAACTGTTTCTGTGCCCGCAGACTTCCCTCTGACCCCTTCAGTACCCCCAAGGCTGTATCAGCAGACTGTTCTCAAGAATGACTGAAAGTGAGATGACTGAGTTGTTTTTGTTTTTGTTTTTAAGATTATGGCATCGTCAAAGCATTGTGGTGTCTTTTTTACTGCTCCTTGCTGTGCTTGTAACTACGTATTATGTTGAAGGAGCACATCAACAGGTAAGCGATTTAGCAGTTGTAAGGCCGTACACTAAAAAACGTTCACATACCATCTTGTGGTTCCTCAGCATCGTCTGTACGTGGTATCCATGGTCCCTCCACATCAGACCTGAATGTGGCTGTCCTGATGGTGTCGAGTCCGAGCAGCACCGCTCCTTTCACCTCAGCCAAAGTCTTTGTGTTTTCTGTAATATGCCTTTGTGATCCGTCCAGGTAGACAGGCCTAATCCTAAGTTGAGAGTTACCTTTGTGTGAAAGACAAATTTATTTGCCTGTACTCTACAAGTACCTTCCTGATAGATGAATGAGACATTTCAGTAACACCTTTCATGAAAATACCTAACCTTATCCCAGAAGGAAATGCTTCTGAAGTGGTATCATTTTATATTTTAAAACAGTTTAATCTCAGGGAATTTTTATAGTTTAAAATTATTTCTTTTAAATGATCTATTTGAATTAAAAATTTTAGTGAACTCACTTGCGGACTTGCTAAAGCAAACAAAATTTCTCTGTAATAAAGTCTGGCATTCCTTTAGCAAATCTGTTTGCTTTGGGACTTCATTTTCTTATTTGAAAAGCATCTTAAATACATGAAAAATATTTTATTCCCTTTTTTGGTGGGATAATCAAGAACATATTCTATTCACAAATATTATGTAATCATCTCTTACGATTGTGTATTATGCTTTCTTAAAGTTTTATAAATTTTAATAGCTTTAAAATTTTTTATTCATATAATTATTTTATTAGTCATTTGCTCCTTTCGTGTATCCTCTCACAGCAGAACTTAAAAGGTTTAGAAAATGAGCTTTCTTCTAGTTAAATGAATGTTTTGTCCCTCTACTATTGCATGCTAATGAAATTAGGCCTCTTTGATGAGCGTTTGATCTTAATACTTTCTTCCCATTTTAGTTGATTTGCTTTTATTTCCGTGGTAGTTTGTGCATACCACTTTTCTGTATAAAGAATTCTCTTCCATCTCTTTTGTTTTCCAGTATGTGCAGCGTATAGAGAAACAGTTCCTCCTGTATGCCTACTGGATAGGCTTGGGGATTTTGTCCTCCGTGGGACTTGGAACAGGGCTGCACACCTTTCTGCTCTATCTGGTAAGAGTAACTTCTCTTCTAGTGAGCAAAAATGAGGTTCTGTGTCTCTTTATTAGCACTCCTACTTGAGAGGTGAAATTTGGGCTGGGACGTGACTCAGTGGTAAACTCTTGCCTTTCATGTACAAGGCCCTGGGCTCGATCCCCAGTACCACACACAAAAAAGTTGAAATGCTAAGATTGGTATTTAATTATGTTTTTGAGCATTCTAACCTTCAGATCAGTGGTTTAAGTTTGATTTAGAATTTTGAGTTTCCTTTTAGCTTGAGAATTTAAAGAGAAAAAAGGAAAGCAAACAGCTAACTAAATAAGGTGGCTTGTTTCAGTTGGTTCAGCCAGAAGATTTTTTTTCTAGATTTTGGTTTGATGATTCTCCTGCCTAAACAATTGATATTTTAGTAGTTGAAATTAATTCAAAGTATAATCAGCAACAGAGAAACAGCATCTTCCTCCCATATCTTCAGCTACCACCTACACACTTGGGTAGTTACTTTGGTATTTGTGAATATACTTGGTGAAGTATTACATATGTTAACTAAATGCTTTTTAAACTCTTTGTTCAAAAGTATAAAAATGTGCCCCATCTGAAAAATACCCTTTTACTAGTTAAAATAAGATAAAACTAGTTAAAATTTAAAAAAGCAAAGCTAAATTCTCCTTGTCATTCACAGGTATGCTTAAATATTGTCAGAATTATGCTAAAATAATGTCAGGGCTCGGCCTCGGGTGAGAGAGGTGAGCAAAGTACTAAAGACACAATTTTTTTAAACCCAGCACTAGGAATTTAACCTAGGATCACACAGGCACTACCACTAAACTATGTCCCCAGGCCCTGAGGCACCATTTAAATTGATGGACGAGGCCCTCATTAAATTGTGTGCCGTGTTTGCTTTACTCTGTTCCTGTTCCCAAATCTTAACTTGAAAATAGTGTCATCTTCACTGGGGTAATACCTGTGAGAGGGTGTCACAGTGAGGTGAATTGTTCAGTAAAATCCATCACTAAAAGAAGTACATTCTGGGCTGGGGATATAGCTCAGTGGAATAAGCGCCTGCCTAGCAAGCGCAGGGTCCTGAGTTCGATCCCCAGTACCGCCAAAAAAAAAAAAAAAAAAAAGTACATTCTGTATGTTGTTAAAGTGAATTCATTTCTGAAGGTATGGCAAGTATGAGGGGCTGCTTATTTGCTTAATTCCGAAGGGAGCTGAGTAATGTCAGAAGAATGCTTTGGGAGTTAATCCATACTGAACAATTTCTCCAAGTGCAAGAGGGTTTAAAACTTGGAGCTTTCAGTCAGCTACGGTAGTGCGTGCCTGTGACCCCAGCCGCTCGAGAGGCCGAGACAGGTGGGATACAAGTTCAAGGCCGGCCTGGGACCCTGGGGATGCTGCGTCTCGGGGAAAAAGAAACTTGGGAATTGGAGAATTATGTTCATGTTTGGTTGGTGATTTTAGCTTAAAAAGGGTTATACATCTTAGCAAAGTAATTCATGTCATTGTTTCTCTAGTAACTGCACCATTCTTAGTAGCATAACAGTACATTCACCAATAGACAGATTATAGAAGGTCTTCCTGTTCCTGTTAGCCTTGTCCTGTAATATTTCTTGGAAATACCAGGTTGAGACTCATTCACAGTGTTTGGTTCGTATGGCAGCATCTAAAAAGTAAGCCAGGGCTGGGGAGGTGGCGCAGAGTAGAGTGCTTGCCTGATTTGAATGAGTCTTAGGCTTCACCCCACGTGCTGCTGGGTGGAGGTGACCCAGATGGGCAGGTTTTTCCTCGACTTTAGGAGGAATTCAAATGAACCCCTTTTAAGTTCACAAGAGTTTAGGATAAACAGATCTGAGAGAGAAATTAAACAAATCTGAAAGAGAAATTTTACGTTGCTATTGTGATACATGAAACATTTGTAAAGTGGCTCTCTGTGAAAGCATTATTCCAGCCCCACTGACCCAAGATCCAGTAAAAGATCTAGGTGCATAGAAATAAGAGTTTATTACAAAATTGGTAGGAAAAAGCAAGTTTTTGTTTCCATACATTAGTAGGTATTCTTGCTCTTGTTCGGAGCTCAAGTTCAGTGCAGTTTTACCCTTTCATATTTTTAGAAAGAATTCTTCAAGAGCTATTTGAAAGAAAGTATCCATCTCTCATTATTGTCAGTGCTGTGGTATGCTAATTAGTATGAAGATAAAATCAAGGGACCTCTGAAACTGTTGCATTAAACATAAAGACTGTACTTGAAACTTGTGCGACCTTCATACTTCCAAATTCTTGGTGTATGTTAACATTGCTTATAAGAGTGTTGTGGTGTCATTACTGGCAGCACGAAACTGAGGTCCAGGCTGGGTGTGGTGACACCTGTAATTCCAGCGCTCTGGGAGCTGAGATGGGAAGATCACAAGCTCAAGCCCCGCCTGAGCAATTTAATTGTTTCATAAGCCCCTGACTCCAAGTGAGAAGGGGCTGGGGGTGCAGCTCAGCACAGAGGCCCCGGGTTGGGTCCCCAGGAGCGGATGGCTGGGTCAGAGGAGGGGAGGGAGGGGAACTGAGGTCCAGGGTGGATCAAGTGACATTTACCATTACTAAATAATTTTGAATTTTTATTGTTCTTTAGTTTCTTTTTGTTGTTGTTTTGTTCCAGTATCCTAAAGCTAAGTATATGTGAAGTAACCAAACCTATGTTTTGTGAATACAGAGTTCTGCCTATTGTGTGGGAGACAGATTGGTACATTATTAACTAAAGCCAGTAGTTTGCATTAAGTTCATTCCTTGTCTTTATAGTTTTATGGCTTGAAAAAATGTGTAATGTTATGTATGTACCATGACAGTGTCACACAAAATAGCTAAAACTACTCTGCACACCATCCTGTTCCTGGCCTCTTCCACTCCTCACCCACCTCCAAACCACTAGTGACCGCATTTCAGGCTCTGTCTTTTTCACAGCTTGATTCCTCATTTCTTTTTATTGCTAAATAATATTCCATTTTATAAACGTACCACCTTAGTTGTTTATTCATTTACTCCTGAAGGACATCTTGATTTACTTCTAAGTTTTGTCAGTTATAAATAAAGTTGCTATACATGTGTGTAAGTTTTTCTTTGAAATGAATTTTCAATTTTTTGGGTAAATTCCTAAAAGTGCAACTGGTAGATTGTGTACATTCATTGCTGGTATATAAGAAAAATTCTTTCTTGTGTTCATCCTATACCTTGCTATAAGACTTTTTTGATGGTGTTTTCAGGATTTTCTACAGTTTCATGTAGACAGTTTCATATCTTCCTACACTCTGTACAAATTTTATTTCCATTTCTGAGGCATTACCTGTGTTTACAATACGATACTGAGCAGGAGTTATGGGAGGGGCGTCCTGCCTTGTTCCTAATATTAATCTGAAAGCCTCTCTCTTACCGCCTTTAGGTATGATATTAGTGTAGGTTGTTCATGAAGTTGCAGAAGGGTGCTGGTTAGGGATTTACACGTTGGTTTTTAGTCATGACTCAGTGTTGAACTTTATCAAACAGTAACTCCGCTTTTTGTGCTCACCTGTAACCCTAGGACTGTGAATTGAAGGCCTAGGCAACGTGGAGAGACCTCATCTTACAGAATTAATAAACCCACTATTTTAGCCTATGCCGATGAGAAATGGATCAAAGGCCGATATAGCACACACGCAGGAACACACACATGCACACACACACACACGCATACACACTCATTAGTATGCAGGGTTAGGGAGCAATGTGTTAAGATGTGTTATTTTTTCTGTCTCAAAAGAAACACCCAAAAAGAGCCATTTCATTTGACCCAGTTGCCTTTAGTTCTTTAGTCTTTTCATTTAGACACAGACTTTGCTTTTGGGGTTTCCTGACCGTAAGAGAGAATGAGGAAGAAAGAGGATTCACAAAGAACAATTTTCAGACAACTCAAGTGAAAGAAAAGCAAAAGACATCACTGTCTTTGATCTATGAACTGATTGGTTAAGATGAAAATCAGGTTGCAAGAGGCTAACTACTAACAACAAAAAGGACAAACTCATTGTCATACTTAATTATGAATTAAAAGTTCTATGTTCACCTCTGTTGAGAATCCATTTTTGTGTGGAGATTTTGCATTCTCATCCTGTTTTGTTGTTGTCGAGACAGGTTCTCACTAAGTAGTTCAGACTGGTATTGAACTCACTATGTAGCCCAGGCTGGCCTGAACTCACAGTGATCCTCCTGCCTCAGCTTCCCGAGTGCTGAGATTACAGGTGTGCACCACCATGCCGGGCCCCACCTGGTTAAATTATAGCCAAATAATTTGCTTTGATGAGTGAAATATGAACATAAGTGTTGCTTGAGAGCCAACTTGAATTGTTATTTTAGTATTATCTACCCTACCCTAACTGATAGACTAGCTAACATCTCTTTAGAGTTGACTAAGTGCTGGGTTCTGTGATCGTTTCTTTGTAGGAATGATTTCACTTTTTCCTTCCAAGAGCCAAGGTAGTCAGTAACCCCAATAGTATAGCAAAAACTTTCATTAATAAGTATAAACTCTTTGTCCACTTTGGAAACATAGAAACCTTAAGAGGCAGACTCAGGTGTTGTAAAATTTGATCTGTTACTACTTAATAAAAACTATTCCAAATAATCTTTAGTTAGGTTTGTTTTGTTTTTGTTTGTTTTTGAGACAGATCTCACTTTGTAGTGTAGGCTGGCCCTGAACGCACTATGGAGCCCGGGGTGAACTCAAACTTGTGGCCATCTTCCTTCCTGAGCCTCCAAAGTGCTGGGATTACAGTCATGAGCGACCATTCCAGGCTTGGTTAGATTTTCAAATTTACATTTTCTTAGTGATAATTGGTTGGTAGAATTTTATACTTAGAGATCACTGTTTCTTTTATTTATTTATTATTTATTTATTTATTTATCTGGGAAGTGTAGTTATGTTTGAAAAAGTCCTAACTACATCCGCTTTCATCTACAAGGTTTTATATAACTCTCTCAGCAAGATGTGATGATAACGCTGTTGTGTCCTACTTTTTTATAATGATAAAACAGACACTTCTGCCTGATTCTAACTTCTCAGTTTGGACACCTTGGAAACCACGTGGCTGTTGTTAGGGAACTGATTTGCTCAGAAATAGAGCTCTCCTTTGAATGTAATTTATAGCAAAATGTGAAAAAGAAATCAGTTTTAACAAACAAAAAGAATTTAATCCATTCTTTATAATAATTCTCTTTACTGGACATCAGGGATTAAAAGTAATATGAATATTTTTCATATTTTATAAAAGATTTGAAAATAGTATGAATCTAATAGTCTCAGAGATCAGCGATATAGCCCAAAAGGGAAAGTTAGATGCCGTTATGCAAGAGCAGGTTGCAAAGCGGCAGCTGACCAGAACCGGAGAGGTGAAGGGGAAGTGAGCACACTCCTTCTCCCGGGCTGGGCCGCTAAGTTAGCTGGTTGTGTTCATTTGAATTGTTAGCAAATAGGCTTCCCCAACACACCACACTTGTTGTTTGAGTCTGTACAAATAAGTATCTTTTTTGTACAAAAACAAGAAAAGGACTTGTAATATTCATCACATTCTCCATTCTGTGGTCCACAAAAGGTTTAAAAATGACTTGTGAAAAGGACTTTTTTTCCCGTAAGTATTTATATCTAGCTGCCACTAGGTGGCATTGCTAATACAAGCAAAATAGTGTACTATACTTGCAGGTTCCGTGATGGGTAAGTTCATGTGTAGAGCAATTTCATCCAAAAATCACCACCAGGGTACTAGCACCCTCCTGTAATTCCAGTACTCTGGGAAGCTGAGGCAGGAAGATGGAAAACTAATAGTGACTCAAGTCCTCAGAAAAAAAAGGGAGAGGTCTGGAAGTGTAGCTCAGTACAAAGGCCTTAGGTTCAATCCCCAGGACCACAACAGAAGAAGAACTTTCTTGATTTAGCTTAGCGATATACTCTATCATTTACCTTATTTGTGCCTTGCAAAGTTTGCCTACATAAGACCAGTTGATGCATGCGAGTGAAATGTTACCTCTTCTTCCCCTACTCCTGGCACCAGGATTGAACTCAGAGAATGCTGAAGAACAACCCCAGCCCTTTTCTGAATTATAATTTTTTTATTTGACACCATATCTAAACTGCCCAGGTAGCCTCACTTAAACTGATTTATGTTTTAAAGCAAAAAATC
This sequence comes from Dinomys branickii, assembly GCA_004027595.1. Classification (NCBI taxonomy): domain Eukaryota; kingdom Metazoa; phylum Chordata; class Mammalia; order Rodentia; family Dinomyidae; genus Dinomys; species Dinomys branickii. The sequence goes on along the minus strand of PVLD010001895.1, from coordinate 6,236 downwards.
ATTTGTTTGTATACTTTATTCTCACCAGGCTGACAGAAATATCTCTCAAAATTGATTTATGTAGTGCAGCGTTACGGCATAGCATGGCTGAAAACTACCGACCGTCACTCCATTTGCAGGGATGGTAGACCAGGCAAATGGGCTAACTCTTGCGGATCTTAAAATGATGTATAAAACTTTAAAATATATGTTTACAGGCATCATAGATTTGAAAGAGAATAAAAGAATCTTAAGGTTAGGAAACCCAGAGAATAGGGTGTGGTGATGCATTTGGGTAATTCCCAAGCTACTGGGGAGACTGAAGCAGGAGCATCACAGTTTGAGGTTACTTAGTCTGTTTAGCAAAACATTGTCTCAAAAAAAACCAAAGTAGTTAAAAAGGACTGGGATATGGCTCAGTGGTGGAGCACTGGCCTTGCGTCCTCAAGGCCCTGCGTTCAGCAGGCAGTACGGCAAACCAGAGAGAAAGGAAGAGGCCCAGAGAGGAGAGACTGGCTAAAGATAGACCCCAGTAAATCTGCAATCTTTAGACAATGCTGAAGGGTCAAAGTATAAAAGATGAACTAGATATTGATCAGCCCTAGTGAATCCTGAGTCTCTGTTATCTTGCTCTCTCCTTAGAAGGCCTGGCGCCCTGGCCCAGCCATGTCCTGGAATCAAACTTAATGAAATCATTTCAGGCTTCACACTATATCATCCCACGATTTTTTGAATGAAGTTGTAAATTCAAATGTAAAGCTCACATAATAATAAAAAGTAATCTAATATATGAGGACATAAGTTGATTTAATAAAAAACAAAGAGAAACAGATTCAAATAGGCTCGTTAAACAGAGTAAGTAGACATGTATTTTGTTCCAAAATTAATGCCGGTCAAGGAAATGGAAAATAACTTTGATAATTTTTGACAAAGAATTAAAAATTACAAAAGACTGAGGTGGAAATTCCAGAGCTAATTTTTAAAAACTGAAATTAACAGCTCACTTCATGGGCTTTCATTTGGCAAAGCTTAGAGAAAACTCATGAACTGCAAAGTAGACCAGAGAAAAATATGCTGAAAAACAGAGGAGAGGTGGAGAGCAAGAGACCTTCAGAGGAGCTACAGTGAGGCTCACTCTGTGTTGCTTGAGGTGTCACTTCACATAGGAAGACATCGGGAAGCGCTGATGAAAATGACTGCCAGCAGATGAGTCTTTACTAAGTAGCGCGTGAGTGGTGTAAAATAAAGATATTTCAGAAATAGAATTTGTCACCAGCACACATGGTCTGAAAGAGATTCTGAGGGTGCTTTGAGCAAACAGAAGTGAAATTAGATAGACTCCCAGATATTTGAGTAAATTTAAATTAATACACTATAAAGCCTGAATGATGACTTCTTAAGGGATTTAGAATATACAGAAATAACTTAAATGTATGATCTACAGATCCAATGTGAGAGAGTTGAAGTTAAGCCCTTCTAAGGTGTTTTACAAAGGCAAAATCTTATGTTTAAGCCTTCAGTGAATAAGAATATGTATTATAATTTTTTGTCTCTGTACTAGAAAAATAATGTGACTACCAAGCTAACAGGAAAAGGCAAAAACCTGAGTTACCTTTAAAAAGCCAACTCAAAAGGAAGCAAGAAGGGAGAAAAAAAGCGTAGAACCAGCTGGGCATGGTGGCGCACACCTGTAACCCCAGCACCTGGGCATGGTGGCGCACACCTGTAACCCAGCACCTGGGAGGCTGAGTCGGAGTAAAGGCGAGTGAAACCCGCCTGGGCAACTGTGGTGAGTTCACAAGATGCTGTCTCGGCCTGGAGATGAAGCTTGGTTGCCTGGCGTTAATCCCCAGTACTTTAAAAAGGAAAGGTATATAGGACAGATAGAAGTACTGAGCATATAGTGTTAAAATCCAAATATATCAATAATTATATAATTGTAAATAGAATAAATCTTCCAATTATCTAAAATATATATATTATATATGTGTGTGTGTATATAATGTATATATGTGTGTGTATATATATATATATTTTTCTTTTTTTTTTCAGTACTGGGGATCAAACTCAGGACCTTGCGCTTGTCAGGCAAGCGCTTATGCCACTGAGCTATATCCCCAGCCCCTCTAAAAATATATTTTAAAAATTCAACTCTTAACTTTTTATTACATACCTAATAAAGACACAGAAAGACTGAAAATAAAAAGAACAGCCAGGCATGGTGGCGCCTATCTGTAATCCCGGCACTCGGGAGGCTGAGGCAGGAGGATCTTAGCAAGCTGAAGGCCAGCCTGGGCTACAAAGTGAGTTCAAGACCAGCCTGAACTGCATAGTGGGACCGTGTCTCAAAAAGACAAAATAAATAAATTTTAAAAAATAAAAATAATGAAAAAAGATGTGCCATTCACTGTCAACCAAGGAAAAGCTTACATAGCTATGTGCTGAAATAAAAGTAGAATATGAGGCAAGAAGAGTTAATAGATAAATATATAAAGCAAAATTAACAGAGCTCTAAGAACTCCCACAAACTAGGAGAATTAACAGGAGAGTGGCACCAGTTTGGATAGTGTCACATATTTGTAACAACCATTATTGTGTACCAGATAAATGAGCAGAGAATGAAATCTTTCAGGAAATACTTTTTAGAATACCACTCAAATGCAAAACCCTAGGAATAAATCTAATGAGAGATACATATTGTCTTTACATAAAGCTAAAACAATATAAAGCTCTAGATAAATAAGATATACAGTTTATACACAGTTTATAAGGCTATTAGTTCTCCCCAGTTTTATCTACAAAGTCAGTGTAATACTAGTCAAAGTGTAAGCAAGTTATTTTTGTGTAAGTTGATGAGCTGTATCACTCAGGGTTTTACCAGAGAAACAGACATAACACAAGATACACAAATGTATAAGAAATTACAAGATTGGCTTACGACGGGCACCCTCAGAGTTGGAAGAGGAAGCGTGCGGAGGGTGTCTGCACACTGGAGATCAAAGGTCTCAGTCCAAGGTGCGAGCTCACTGCAGGGTCCGTGCCAGTCCGCATCAGGAGGACGATGGGCCTGTGCCTAGAGGCTGAAGGATCCAAGGTAGAAGAGCAAGAAGCCAGGAGATGCCGTCTAAGCTGAAGGTGAAGCCTGGAGCTCCTCTGAAGAACGGAAGCCGGTCTGTCCTCCCTCATCCCTTTTATACTACAAAGAGCCTCCCGGGCGGGTCCTTTACGCTCTCCGGTGTAGAATTGCTGAGCTCACTTAGTTAAGCTTTTAAACTTCTCAGGTTGATGATACAATTAGTCACCCATTACCTAAGCTAACTGAACTTTTTCTTTAGAACTGCAAAGAATAATACATAAGAAAAATTCTTTGAGGATATATTACTGTGTTCTACTGAACTGTGTGTCATGGCACTAATACCACATTGTCCTTTTTTATTAAACCACGTTGTCTTAACCACAGGCACTTTGTAGGTCATGATCGTCAGTACAGTATGACCACCGTTGTGTTTTTCTTTTTTGGGGGGAGGTACCAGGAATTGAACTCAGGACCTCATGCCTGCCAGGCAGATGCTGTGCCGCTGAGCTACATCCCTGTTTCTATTTCTTGATCTAGGTAGTGATTAGCTGCGTTTTTAATAATTTATGAAGCTATATATATAATTATTTTTTAAGGTCTCACAAAATTACATCTGGATGTGAGGTTGTCACTCAGTGGTGTAGCCTAACATGCACAAGGCCTGGGGTTCGATCCCCAGCACCACATTAGAATTCTTTTATAAAATCACCACTGTGCTAACTTATCTCCATTCTCTTCAGAACCCTTACATAGGTGGCTGGGGTGGTATCTCAATGCTAAAGCACATGTTTAGTATGTGGGAGGCCCTGAGTTTGATCTCCGCCATTGCTGAGAAAAGAAAAAGAAAAGAAAACCATTTACTTTATGCAAAACATTCTAAAATAACGTGAAATAAAGAGCAATTAAACATAACACAAAAGACACATGTTTTATAAATAATTGTACTCTAGCTCATTGTAATAAGTGCCATCATAAATTGTGTGGTCCCAGGGCTAGGGATATAGCTCAGCGGGATAAGTGCCTGCCTGGTAAGCGCAAGGTCCTGAGTTTGATTCCTGGTACAAAAAAATCAAAAATAAATCCAAATATAAATTGTGTGGTCCTTAAAATAGGGATAAATTTGTTTGAAGGAAAAAGCAGTAGGAAAACTTGAATTTTGTTGAGGGGAACTCTTCTACAAATGAAAAAAAAAATGATCCTGTGAGAAAGTAAGTTGATTTCAAATTGTAGAATGTTCTGCAGATCAGACTAGAGAATTTAGATTTTACATGTCCGTAAAAGCACTAACATGTGTCTTATGAGCACAGCTCTGGCAACATGGTGTAACGTAGATTTGATGGCAAACAGACTGAAAACGTGAAGTTCATTTAGCAGGTGAGAGTCCGGTTAGAAGACTCACCTGTGGGAAAGGCGGTGATTTCCCAAGCTAAAGAAAAGACGAGAGCAACGTGACATGGCACACACCTTGAAATCCCAGCTGTTTTGAAGGTTGAGGCAGGAGAATCACAAGGTCAAGACCAGCTTGGGCAACTTGAGAAACTCTTGTCTCAAAATAAAAATAAAAGGGGCTGGGGACATAGGTCAGTAGTATATTCCTTGCCTAGGATGTTCAAAACCCTGGATTCATCTCACTATCACAAGAGAAAGAGAGGTGTCAGATTTGGGGATTGCCTATTGTGTGGGAGCACAGCAAGCTAAAATGATTAAAATGGCAAGGTTTGATGTTCTGTTCCTATATTACCAGTTACTTGGGCAGCTGAGGCAGGAGGATTGCAAACCTGTGGCCAGTCTGGGCAATGTAGCCAGACCTGTCTATAAATGAAAGGAAGGGAGGCAGGCAGCTGACTGACTAGTGTGTAGTTTAGTGGTTTGTGTGCCCTGGGTTCAGTCCTCAGTGAGGAAAAGATGAGGGAAAATCTGCTAAAATGTGAGCTGCACTTAGAGCTCTTTGAGGACTAGGATTTGTCTTAATGTTTTATATTCTAACAGTCTAGAATAGTTCCTGCCGCAAAGTAGGCACTCAGTAAAATACTGAATATATTAATGTAAAATAAGCTCTCTGAATGCTGTGGGTTTAGGAGTAGACGAGATTTCTTGTATTGGCAGAACGGTTTGGCCCTGCCATGAGCCTTAATTGTGACTTCTGATTAAAGCCTCGTCTATATATGATTTATCGTAATTTGCAAGATAATTTTATGTCAACATCAATATTCTTTTTTTGCTACTGGGAATTGAACTCAGGACCTCATGCCTGCCAGGCAGGTGCTGTGCCGCTGAGCTGCATTCCTCGCCCAAGTATATTCTCTTTATTTCTCCAGCAGATAAAACTACACCTAACTCTGGCTATGTAAATGATACTTTCATGTACTTTTTACACTCAGTGTGTTTAAATTTAGAGATGCAATAGGCATGGTGAGTGATTTTACTTGTGATATTTTCATTTTACTCAGTGTACCAGCATACTATGATCTCTGGTTTATCTTTTTAGTAAGTTATTAAATAATAAAATAGAAATTAAATAAAATATGTAAACTATAGATCTTCCTGATTTTCTTTCTTATTCAGGTATGATTTTATTCATTTGTTTAATTTTTTGTAAACATTTTTACATTTATTGAATCATCAAATGGTGTTGAGGGGGTTGCAGCCTTTCTGTTTTGTTTTGATTTTTGGTACCGGAGAATCGAACTCAGGGCTTTGAGCTTGCCAGGCTGGCGCTGTGCCACTAAGCTACGTCCCCGGCCCCATTTATTTGATGTCTGTGTGAGCAAACGTTGCCTGCCAGTGATCCAAGTTACTGATTCGGTTCATTTACTTTACTGTTTTTATATGTAGGTAAGATGGGGAAGAAAACTTCTGTGGTTGGCAGATTTCTCTTGGGGTAGTGCCTTCCAAGCACACTCTTCTATGTCAACTTTTTGAAATCCATTGGCAGATTTTTTTTTTTTAAATACAAGTACAAAAACATATTGACAAACAGATACCAATTAGCATAAAAACTAGTACAATCACAACTAATCTATAGACAAGGTGATATGATCTCAACAGTGGTTATTGCTTTATCCATTGATATCTTCGAAGTGTAAATATATAAGCCCATATCCAGACATGCAAATTTAGTCAGACAATCCTCTCAACAACAGAAAAAACACAAAAACCAAAAATCCAAAGACAAAAAACA